>VDFB02000002.1:247647616-248146979 GCA_007258455.2 Sequoia sempervirens
TTGTGCAATGTAATCAGCGATATGAATATAACCAACAAAAATCTATTTTCTATAATTCATGGATTGAACTCTGTATTTTATTTGCTCTCAATGTTTGTATGCTATGGAAATGCCATTACATTTTAAAAAAAAGTAGTTTCTTACTATTTTTCTTCAATTTTTTATGTTTTTTTGCAAATCTACCAAAAAACCCTAGTTTTTTCTACCAAAAAACAATATTTTGAAAAAAATCAATTAAAAATAAACAAATCTAATTGAAAATTTGATTAAAAATTAAAAATTTACCTGATAGAGGTGGATTCCAAATCGGATATCGGATTTCGCTCTCCACTATGCGCCCCCCGCCGATGAGCCGAAAATAAAAATGAATGAGTTTTGGTCGCGGCTTTTTTTTATATATACAGTTGACCAAAATCGGATATCCGATTTGAATCGGATATCCGATTTGGATCGGATATCCGATTCCTTTTGCTTGTGTCGGAATGAGATTTAGCCTTTTGCTTGGGTCGGAATGAGATTTGTTTATACACTGATCCAAATCGGATATCCGATTTGGATCGGATATCCGATTCCTAAAACTAAGTTTTCCCTCTGCCTCGGTAGTCACCCCAGCTCCAAAAAGTCAACTCACCATTTTCGCGTTTTTGAGTCGTAGAAACACGTATTTTTTCCTCCATTGCCACTTTTTGGCATACCATGATCCTGCACATGCCCACATGTACACCACAACAATATGATATTGTTATATGCCCTCTCCCTATGATTTGTGTGGCACCACAATTTTCAATATATGATAGCAAAAGTGACCCAAATACACATCTAAGATCTTTTTCAACTACATGTGTAATTTTTTTATATTATAACTACATGTGTAAATTTTTTATATTATAATAAGTTTTAACTAAGTTTTTTCCATGAATCTTAAAATATCACACAATATAATGCTTATTTTATCTTCTTCAAGGGTCTATTCACACATTTGATGATTTGACAAAGGTATTCCAAAAGCAATTCAAAGTTAATAAGGGCATTAGAGTTATAGTTTCTAATCTATTTCAGTGTGCTTGTCCAAGCACTAAATGAACACATTAGTGATTACGTTATAAAATTATAGTCCTTATGATTTAATATTATTAATCCTATTGGTGCCCAACTTAGTAGTGCTAGAATTTTCTTGAGTCCATCACCTTTTTTGCATCTTGCCTCATATACCCTTTAGTTATAATTAATCTATGAATATTTTAAATAGGATCCCCTATTCTAGATAACATAAGTTTTATTTTGTCCCATCCCTCAAGTCCATATCATGTGTTGAAGATTGAAAATTTTTAGAGAAAATCTAGTAATGGGGTGTTTTTTCTTATTTTCTATCAATTTTGTGAAGTTACCAACTTTTACTAAATAGCCAAATATTTCCTTTCCCATCCATATCTAGTTCCAATGTCTAGGATTGCATGAAAGCCTCACAAGGTCTCTCAATCCATCCCTTCCTTCCATTTCCATTTATTTCACCTCAATTGAGGGATTTTGATGTTGATTTTGTAGGAGTTTATGGTGAACTCCTTAAACACCCCAGGATCACCTACAAGAAAAAATAACTTCCACAAGAGAGAAATGGCAAATATATCATGCTATCATTAAGATGCAAGAATGCCAAACTAAATATGGAAAAGTACAGATGAATCCTTGCTTATATAGGCAAGGTCGAAATGTAGTATGTAATATGATGTTGACATGTGTCATAATCTTATGACATGTGACAACTAACTAACTACCTAGTAAATGATGTTAGATAAGATAAGACTTCTAGAAAATACAAGTCATCCTTCTAGAAGGAATCTTATATCCTAAGCAAGCATGTGAACCTATCGCCTAGTAAATGATACCTAGGAATATAATTAAATTCCTAAGTAAACTTATGTAAGTGTAATTAAATAATTAATTACACCAACAAATTTGGATATTTTCCCCATATAGACCTTCCCTCTTTTCCCATGTTTTCCACACTTTCCCTCCCCTTCTCCATGTGGACTTTCAAAGTGGATCTAGCTATGTGCAAGAAGTTGAGATAACTTTTTAGCCAAAAAGAGGAAGTGTTTTCTCTAATTTTCAGAATTTATCACATTTGACCTTAAAATTTGAAGCACATAGAGATGGAATCTTAAAAAATCCATTAATCATAAACTGTAGTACTCGGAGTCTAGTTTCCAAATATGTAAATTTATTTTAATACTCAGATGATACAAATTGATTTTCAATAGGCGTTTTTGAAAACCATTGTTTAAAAGTCACTTTTTTTTTACAATACCATGCATGTATACGTCATCTATATTTTGACCTAAATAATCATACTTTTAAAATCCTTTGGGGAAAATGTTTGTAACACATTGAAGAATGCTCACGATATTTTTTTGTAATTTTTTTGAATATTTTTCCGTTAAATTTTTATTGGCCATATTTGTTGTTTTGAAAAATTATTGTGTACGCCACACATAAGATGAGCTAGAATTATCATTTTTTATTTTTTTTCAAATTGAAAAGAATTGTCTGAAGTATGCTTTCGTACAATTCATTTGTCAAAAAAATAGTTTATTTTAAAATGTTATTAAAATACTAAAAAACCCTGATATTTCAAGTTTATGGACTAGTTTCATCAAAAATTAATTAAAAAATAGAAAAAATACTCTAATTTTTTTAAAATTACACATTTGGAATCTACACTATCGAGCATCTATAATGGGTTTTAATTTTGTCAAAAAATTCAGCAAAAAAGGTCTTTAGACAGATGTCCAAAGTCACTATTTTCTTGTGACATTAACATGACCTTCAAGTTGTAGGTCAAACCAGGTCCAAAGCTTAGGTTTGAGTCCCCAAGCCTTTTCCCGAACCAAAAAATAAAGCAAAAACCCAACCAAAAATTCAAATTTTATGAAATGGGATCCCATTTCTAAAAAACGAGATCTTGTTTTAGAATGAGATCCCGTTTCTAAATATTGGGATCCTATTTAGTTTTGCCCGATATTGGCTTTTTTTCTAAGTCTAAAACTTCCACCTTAAGTGGACTCAACTTTGTTCTTTCACCCATCTGGATTTATTTCCTATCCTCACATCAACTTACCATGCCCACCTCCATAATTTTTTCCCACACCTTCTCTTGTTCCCCTTGTAGAACTTCTACCTACCTCCAAACATCCATAACCTCTAGTTTCCCTCTCCTTTTCTATAATGTATTTCCAAGGAATTCCTTGTAGATTTCCCTTGGACATTCAGACTTCCACTCTAATGTTTAGTTCCTATGATCATTCCAACATACTTTTCTCACACTTTTTATTGTGTATTTCATCCATTCCTTTAACCTATTCTATATATTTTTAAGGGACTTTCAAACTTTCTTCTAATGTCTAGTTCCAATATTTGGTCCTACATCAAAATCCCCTACCTCTAACTTTCACATCCTATTGCACCTCAAACTTTTGTAGTTCTTGCAAATCACCTATGCCAAATGTTCTTATATTTCCATAGTGAGAATGCTTGCTTACGAATGAGGCTTGCCCAATGACATCACTAAGAACTCCCTACACTTTCTATACCCTCCATCTATAATAGTTAACACTTCATCCACTACACTATCTAGTTTGTCTAACACATTTATTGGCCCCTTGGTAGGAATATTCATGTCCATGTCCTCTTTATCTATGATGTAAGGATAGAGTTGGCTAACGTGGAAAACATTATGCACTCTAAAGTTCTTTAGTGACTTTGGTCTCTATTTAAGATTACCTACCTTCTCAATGATTGAATAAGGTGCATAAGACTACCTATTAAAATATGGGTTCATATCTTTTAGTGGTTTGAAATAAATTGGGTCCATTCTCAATATGACAATATCACCAACATCAAAGTCTAGAACGATTTCTTTTTTGATTTTGTGTACCTCATCATTCTCTCTATAGCCTTTGTAAAGTGATTCCTAGCCAAATCCATTTAATCTTTCTAATCCTTTTGATGTTCCACTACAGGTGGGAACCCTCCTAGATACCTACTTGTAAATGTAGTATGAGATAGTGATTGTTGTCTAGTCACCATTTGAAATAATGAGTATTGGCTCATTGATGTCTTATATAAGTTATAATTAAATTTCACTATATATAGCCTTGGCCAATTGAATTAATTTGACCATACATAATGCCTCAATTAATCCTCCAACACCAAATTGATCCTTTTAATCTACCCATCAATCTCTAGATGATGGCTTGTAAACACTATCAACTTTACCTAGATGTTTCTTATGAAATGGGTGCCTTTGTTCGAAATGATACTCAAAGGAACTCCTTAATGTTTTAACATAAACCTAAAAAGTAGTCTACCAAATCCTTTAATCTACAAGGGGCCTTGTATGACACAAATGTTGCATATTTAAGGAACTGGCTAACCACAACCATAATACTAGTAAACTCATTCACATTTATCAACTAAGTTATGAAGTTCATACTCACACTTGCCTATGGCCTTTGCTAGAATTAATAGGGGTTCTAGGTGTCTACCTAAAAAAATGGCTATAGTCTTATCTATTAGAAAATAAGATAAAAATAAATTTACTCATCAACATTCCTTCTCATTTTCAACTAGTAGAATCCCCTTTCTAAGAATGTGAAACTCCTCTTCTTCTTGGGATGCCCATCTCACACACTATCATGACACTCCTTAAGAAGATCTCTCCTCAAGCTCTTCCACTTAGGAACATAAAAAACCTATCTTGGTTTAAAACCAATAATTTATCTATGATGTTGAAATTACTTGTTCTACCTTCCAGAGCTTGTTTTATGAACTCTATTGCTTGATGATCCACTTGCAAACCTTTTTGATGTCTTTCAAAATTACCTCTGAAAGTACCACAAGGTCTACATTGGAATTGTTGCATTAATCTCATCTATGGTAGCCAATTGTACCTTTCTACTCAATACCTTTCCATCGTCATTTTTTTTCCCTCGATTGTATTAGATGTCCATGTTGAACTCAATAAGGAATTCTTGCCACTTTGCTTGCTTTAGGTGAAATTGGCTTGCATCTTGAAATAGGTTAAAGAAATGTTATTTGTTTTCACCCCAAAAGGGACACCCAACAAGTAATGCCTCCATCTCCTTAGGCAATGGACTATTCCTATCATATCTTTCTTATGGATAGGTAATTCAAATAGAACGTCCGAGTTTGGAAAGATTCATGAACGACGGCTTTCTATGAATCCAAAAGTGTTGACGTCGGCGGAGGAAGAGGTGGTGGGTCGTGAGCGCACTCTTGAGCACCCAGGTCGTGTCTCATCACGAATATGCTTTGGGATCTTTCAATAGTTCCTCGGTCAGTAACGGTGAACAAAATCTCACCATTCATTGTACTAGTTCTGCATTTCCTTCTATTTTATCTTTAAACGTTTTCTTTTTTATTTTTTTTGTTTCCTGCACGTTGAATTCCTATACGATCGATCACATACCATGTATATTTCTAATTTAACTTCCATGAATGATAAATTCATTTCATTGGAATTGACATTTTAATAAATACAAGCAATTTATGGTAATGTCTATTTGAAATAGCATATATCTTAAATATCTATGTTAAATCTGGATGTATGAAATATATTAAGTTTTTATTAGAAGTTGAATTTTTTTTGTTTTGTATATTTTGATTATTGTTTTTTGGTATTCTTGTATTTAAAGTCATAATCTAGTTTGAAATAATTTTGATAAGTCCAAAAACCTTTGATTTATAGGAGCACAAATGTTAGAGATGTCATAACCATCATAAGGAGTTCAAGTTGAGGAAAAACTCAAAAAGAAAAAATACAACAAATTCTACTTCATAGACATGCTCATGAACATTAAACTTGAGGTTATTGAATGATAAATTCATTATATTGAAACATTGACATTTTAATAAATATAATTTATTTATTAAGTGTGCTTTAGATCTAGAGGTTTTGTTGTGTATGATTATGTTCTACATAATAATAAATATAAAGTATATTGTATCTTTTTAACTATCAACATCTCTGAACTTCTTATAGATGGAATTTTAGTCCTTATAATTTTTATAATGTAATCCTTGTAATTGAATCTAAGTATTCATGTGACTTAGCTAATGGGAGTACAAATGGGAAGCTATCTTCTAACAATAATTGTTCAATTTTGTAAGTGAAATCTTGAACTTGCGAGAGATAATAACAATGAAACCCTTTAAAAATGTGTTGTCCTTAACAAAAACTATAATCCTTATTATTAGTCTCAATATTATAATGCACATTTATCTTTTTATTCCTAAATGTCATTAAGAGTCATTAAAAAATTGTGTTGTAAAAAAAATGATTTAAATTATTAGTTATCCATATGCATGTACACACACAATATTTAAATGATACTAGAAATTTATTATTTGTTACTTTTACATTTAGATATGGTAGACATTAAATTTTTGAATATTAGTGATTCAATTGAGCAAATTTTACTTCTCACAATTTAAGAATATAGTAACTTCAAAGAAATTAGTGTTAATGTCCTCAATTTCATTAGTATAACAAATTTTATAAATTAAATCCTATAAATGCCTATGTGGTTGAAAGTTATAGCATTTTTTTAAAATATGCATTTTAAGTCCTTGACTAAACACACTTAACACTATTGAGGTGGTTTGGGGATGACACTAACTTTGTAGGAGGAGATTTGATGGTGGTTAGGTAGTGTTTCAATGGAGGGGAGGCCAACTATTTATGACAAAAATGTTGGTGGTTTGCTAGTGGTATTTGGGCCATGAAAAAGATAATGTCTATAGGAAGGTGATGGTGGCCCAAATATTGTCAATGGATAGTAGGTTACTATAGTAGTTGATATTAAAAATCTACCAACTAACATTTGGCTATGGAAACCAGCATTAGAAACTTGATGGTGATGTCAAGAATTTATGATATGGCTTTATGTGGCCACACATTCCTTTCATAAGACCTATACAATAAAACCTTTTTAAATAATAATATAAAAACCTTAAAACATGTGCCAAATATATTAGAGGGCAATGAACCACCTATACATCCTAACAACATCATATCTAGATTGCATGATCGTTGTACAACTATATGAAATTCTATATGCCTTTAATGGAGCCCTCTCAAAAATATCCATATATGATAGCTACCAAACTATATCAAATTTACTATTTTGATTCATACAATTTTGGGCTTTATGGATGCAATTGTGAGGCCAACTTTGCTCTAGAATGCATGATAAGAAAGTAGTTGAAAAAAATCTTCCAAATAAGAGGATATTACATATTCAAAGCTTTGATATTATGTTGGAGCACATACTATAAACTTGTAAGATCCAAGAACTTCCACAAAAGAATCTGCATGATGACAATACTATTATACAAGTGAATGTAAAATGTACAAATAAGCCTTGCATATACAGTCAAGGATGAGGAGGTGAGAAGATAGGATTGAAAGTCTAACTACCCCTCTAAATGTGAGACACATATGAACACACTTGGGACAAGTGTGAGGATATGTGTTGAGTACACATGAGGTGAGATAAAAGTAAAGAAGTCTCTCTAAGTAAGCTTAAGTGTAATGTGAATAGGACCTAGTCAAACTAGAGGTAAAACACTTTTTTACACTAATAGGTCTTAGTTGATTTGGGAATAATTTAAATGCTAGTATATTTATGTGGATCTATCGCTATTAGGGAGGGTTCTTTTTGTCATGTATCCATATCCAGCTTTGAATGGGAAATAAGGTATTGTCCCTACCTATGCTTAATACAATGCAATGGGTAAAATAGCATCACACTCCATTTGTGATAGCTTATTTTCTTTTTGAAGTCATGAATTAGCTTGCATTTACATTTAAGTAGTTATCGTCATGGCGTCAGCTCCCTCATGTGACACTATTATCAAATTACTAAGCTCCTCTTCAAAATCAAGTTGTTTCATTGATACAAACTATGTCTTTACCCGTGGATGCTCCCCAAACATCCAAACAATATACAAACTACATTATCATACACATTGAACCAAATCTTTTGGTTTGTGCCCCTAGCACTCAATTTCAAAGTTTTAATCTCCCTTGCAACTCAAGACCTTGCTCTTATATCACACTTGAAGACCCCCAAAATGCCAACCCAAATGTGTAGGCTCGACTTGGCAATGAACACTAGTAAGAGTTTGATACCTCTTAGTCTCCTAGTTACTCATAATAGACTTGACACTTGTCTTGTACTCCCTAAGTACTTTTGAGCTCCTCCAAAGTTACTCACATTGGGACCCTATCCACTAAGTTATTTTTCCCCTTGTTCATCGAACTTGAGATCTTTGATCAGTTTCTAGCATCCTCTATAATTTACGCAACCTTGAGTGTGTGCCTTGCATGACACTCAACTTTCATTCATATCCTTCAAACTCAACTTGACTTATATCTGACATAGCTTGTCCATTGAGTATTACACCCCCTTGGACTAGCCTAACTTAATAAGCCCCTATATCAAGATGGACAACTCGCCCTTGGAGTCATTTCATGCAACATCCAATTACTTCACTTCATTGGATCAAAACTTTAGATTCACCATGGAGTTATGTACAACTGTAAATCTAACTACTTCACTTCATTGATTTGAGACTTCGATCTCAACCTAGAGTCATCCTAATATAAAACCCAATTACTCTGCTTCATTAATTTGAAATTGTGTTCCAACATCCACCAGAAACCTCACCCATCTAAAGAGAAGTGAGATTTATGTCCATCTCTAAAATCCATGTAGAACACCTAATTCCATTTTTGAGTGACCAGCCTAATCTTCTTCATCCCTAGAGTCAATGTCCGAGGGCACATTCACTCTTCCCGTTCCTTGATTACCTAGACATTGTAACCAACCATCCCTATAGTATGATTTGGCGATTAATTTCCATATGCAAAATAGTGTAGCGAAATGTTTTGTTTATCTTTCCCAATCAATCCCCAAAAACGAAATACAGCTGTACCCAAACATTACAAGTCTGTTCGTGGGACGAAAAAGCAGACACACGTCTAGCCAAATCATATGAATTTATATTAATTGTGAAAAAAAATCACGAGGGGTCTCGGTAGTGAAGTCGATGCACAATTGCCCGTTCCTTAACAAATAGAAAACGACAGGGACGGCAATGATTGGTACCAAATGCGCACAGAATTTATTTTCTTGCTGCTGTCATTTCTATACATTTCATGAGCCTGATCAACAATCAAAAGACCTGTTATTGCCTTTAAATGCTGCTCATATTCACAACGAACCTCTTCTTCCGAGTCCTGATCTATGGCTGAAGTTACATAATTATCAATTTCCCCGATTCTTGCTTTATAAGCTGTACTTGCATTCTACCTCTAGGGAGCTATTTTTAGTATTTGACATGGGGGAGTTGCGGCCAATGGGCTGAAACTAAAGGCTTCCTGAGGGACTCTTTTTCATCTTCTGCTTCAGATTTCACACAACTTGGCCTTACACTGGCAAGAGACAAATTTGGTATACTAGAAGAAGAGGACTCCAATCAGGGCTCCCAAAATCCAAAGTGCTGGTAGGAGACAGAGGAGACTTTTTCATCTCTGTCACTGAGCAACAGTGGATGTCAGAGAGAAAAGGATGTTCCACCTCTCTGCTTGGGATCTCTACGGAAGCAAATGTCTAGAAAATCCTGGCCTTGAGGCGAAAGACACGTCGGCGGCGGAGGAGCAGCGTGGGTGATGAGTCATGAGCCGTGAGAGCGACTTGTGAGGTCTCCCTCTCCCAGGTCGAATGAGAAAAAGTTACTTCATTCACCTTTTGTTTCGACCCTTTCAGTAACAGTGACCAAAAACGAACATTGTAATTTTTTCTCCATTCATTGCATCATTATATACATTAACTGGTACTTGTTTGCTTCCTCGGTGCTTCTGTACGTGAATTGGAATCCCCGTGCAATTGTTGGAAAAGAATTTTGAAGCAACTTGTTATTGGCAAGTTGCCATCATTCCACCCTTTCAGTGGATAGTTGGAGGAAACAACGATTTGGTTTCTATCGACGTGATTTGGGTGTGATAAGTAGTTGTCTTTTAGTTACAAGTAGCAGTTAAAGGGATTTTTGTGGTACCACCCAATTGAAAGACATTTGAACAGATAAAAGATGAAGATGGAGCAGCAGAAACTTGGCTTTAGCGAAAAGACAACACGTGCTTTAATAGATACTGCGTGCGAAACGCTCGCCTTCCCTTGCCCGTTCTTCTTGCGTTCAATTTTGTTTGAATATAACTTTTCCTATTTTTAAAATAAATTCAATCGCAAACTTCCATTTTCTTTAAATACCTAGTTTCTAACTTGAAATCCTTTAAGACGTTAGGGTGATGAAATATAATTTTTAGGATGTGATTGGAGTTAGAGCATTGTTTGAACACACTGCCACGATTGATGTTAAATACTTTGGTCATAACTTTAGTTTGTGATCTAGCATCACTTGATATAATTTTTCAAGTTTTTCGATTTAAATATTTTTATAGTTTGTCATAACGTAGAACATATATCTTATCAATCTATTAGTCTTTAAAAGATATTTTTAAATACCACTAATCTTTAGAATAGGGTTTAGAGGACAATGAACTAAATGAGCTAGAGAGCAAAACAACACAATTAGTAAGATCATATCTATGAAATAGAGGATAAATCTATAGACACGCAAATGATCTATATATACAAAACTCAACCCAAACATAGACATAGATTTTACACAAAGCTTGAGGAGAAACAAAAATAGAGAGATTCTATTTCCACTCGAAAAATTAATTTCACCACTACATCAATTTTGTTCCTCTTCATGAAACCTAGAGCAAGTACACACTCCTTCATATTTAATTCCCTAGCTTAGCATTTGATATTATAGTATTTATGCCCATAAGTGTTATTTATTAATCTAGGTTAATTTATGCTTTTGTGTGTGCATTTTATCTTCATTTTCCTATTAGTGTATTATTATATGTATGCGTTATATTATTATCCTAGGTTTATTGTGCACATGGGATAAGCTTGCTTAGGTTTCTACTTGTATAGGTGTCACACATACATGTCATTTTTTTAAGAGCATATTCTATATTTATGTAACTAAAACTTGATTAATTATTTTTAGTTGTCTACTATATTTTTGCAATGTAAATGCCAAGTGAGAGAATGTTAGAATAAGTGTGTCATTCACCTTACAAATCCTAAAAGTTATAAATTATTTAACTATGTGGATGATAAACAATATATGATCTCAAAGCATCATGGAGTGGGAAAAGCAAGATGCCTAGGTGAGGGTGCAAACATTATTTATTTAGTATTTATTATTTGAGATATTTAGGTGGTTGTGCAAGAAGACATTGAATAGGAAGGTTATATTGAAAAGACCAAGTTGGGAGTTATAAAGCATCTTCCCAATTTAATGGTTATTACCCAAATATTAAATGCCCTCATGAAGTGCCTAGATTTGGCAAAGTGGTAAATTTGATTATTCTGAAAAAATCTTTTCTTTTTTTTTGGTCGGTAAACACTGAAAGGGGTAGTACCCTATATTGATTTCAAAAAATTTACAGTAGTAGTAGCATGAAAATCTGGCAGGTCTTTTTTGTAATATTGACCACCAGATCTTTCAGATTGCAGTACACATAAACATGCCAAAAACTGGTTATTGTAACAGTTACAGGTTGACCATAAGAACACCAAAAAACCGTGGTAAGATTACCCCACACCCGGGACTGACACAAAACCTAACTTCATAGAATAGGGAAAAGATCATTACAGTGCACATATATTCAAAGACCCATTATGAGATGTTTCCAAACCTCAGAGATTTTCCTCTTCATTGACAACTTCATAGTGATTCAGGTACGCCTTGTAACTAGCAATTGTGGGGCAGTCGGGGCTGCATTTCCTATGAGCCGGGTCCTTAGCTTTTTCTTCTAGGTCCCATTGGTCGTTTTCCTGCCATTCCTCACCATCACCCAGACCCCATTCCTGAACGTCATCAATGTCGAAATCATCCTCCAGCTCCTTGTCCTCTACATACCTTCTGACCCAAACCCTTGGAAAATTTGTTGTAAGATTTGCAGCCCTGAGAAGGAAGAAGATGCTCTTGTCCCTTTCCCATAGTTTTTCAAAGCCTTCGGGGTCTATGGTGCGAATTAGAGGAAATTTCATAACCTCGCGACCCCTCACATGCAACATATAATAGTTATGTGGCATGGGAATGTTCCTTTCCTCATCAACATTATCTAGTGCCGCATGATCTATCTCACCTAGCCAAGTATGAGAAAAAATCATTTGGTTCAATTTCTTACCTAAAGCCTTAGAAACGCCCATGTGGAGAAGAACTGCAAGAAACATTGTCGGGACCTTTGTGTTGGCACACGCTCTGTGGTAGGCATTCAGGAATTCTAGACCCAACATACGCTTAGTGGCCACTAGAATGAGTGGATGAGAGGATTGGAGGAGGCCCTGTAGCCATTTATCCGTGATTTCCCCACGAAAAGCTTGCATTTGTTTGTTTGTTCTAAGGACAGTGGCGTCTCCATAGCTTTCTTTTCTTCACACCTTCCAAAATTTTCTACTCTATTCTCGTTTAGATCCTTTGGGATGGGAAGAAAGCTATAAGTACCTTTGTGAACTACTTGCTTACTAGCATATGAACGCTAATGTACATGGCACCGCCAAAATGCGTGTCAAATGCAACTGCAGAGGTGAGGACTACTCAATCCCGAATGTGAAATTAATGCGAAAGTCGTCTATCTTGTGAAGGAATCATTTTCATTTTTTACTTTTTGGATAATGATTGTAACGACATCCCAATACTTGTCAAGGGTGACGTGAGAGTGACCTCGCCTTCCAAAGTTTAAGGGCCGCCAAAGTAACATCCGGTGCTGGAATATTATCCTACTTAGTAGTCCTTCTATATCCTAGTTGGCCTATGCCGAGGCGTCTTTTGTCAACTCATCTGCTTCAGAGTTTCCTTCTCTATATATGTGACTGACTTTGAAGGCTGCAAAGTCATCAAACAAATCCTTTATCTGTTGTAGCAAATGGTTTAATTTCCAATTTTGGGTCGCCTTCCAGATGGATCTGACTAAATTTTAGGTCTCTTCCTAGCTGCAAACCAATTGTTGCCGCTCTGAATTATGCCTCATTGTTTGTGCATCTACCCAAGGAGACTGATTTCGCTACTAGCACCTTGCCCTTAGAGTTCTGTGCTACACATCCAGCCCCACCTGGGCCAGGATTGCCTTGGGCAACGCCATCAAAATTGATTTTTATCCAGCCAAGATCAAGGGCTTGCCACATAGTTTCCTCTCTAGCTGCTTTTATGGATTAAAGGGAGTTGTTTCCGCTCAAGGAGTGTGGTTTAAGACCCGGAAAACGTTTGATCAAAGAGTCATCCCAACTTGTGAAGACTTTGTGTTTGGCTTCCTTACGTCTAGCAACCTCATTAACCAGTTCTACTATTGCTCTTTCAATCTTGTCCCATAATCTGTCCTTGTTCAATTCATGTCCTTGAAAAGTTCTCTGGTTCCTTTCCTTCCACAGTTCCCAAATTACTAGTGATGGGGATATTTTCCAGATGCTATTGAACACTGCTTTGCTACTCTTTTGAGGCCACATTTTAAACCAGGTTGCAAGATCAATTGGTATTGGGCTCTGAAAGTTTATCTTGTTTCTTACATGATTCCAACATTTTGATGCATATGGACAAGATAGCAGCAAGTGGTCTGCCGATTCCAAGTGATTTTTGCAAAGGCAACACCTCCCTGGGCCTTGTATTCCAAATTTGGCCAATCTGTCCTCTGTGAGAATCCATTTTTGAATTGCCAGCCATGCAAAAACTCCTGCCTTAGGTAGACAGTTGTTTCCCCAAAAAATCTTGATCAGCCAATCTTGACGTGCTACTGCTATTTCCTTGGCCCTATATCCTAACTTCACTTTATAGGCCATCAAACGATCCACACCACCTGATCTGGTCTTTCCCATTAGATGGGACAAAAAATCTATCTCTGAGGATTTTGGACAGTATTTCCTTATGAGATTATGGGGCATTGAGGTTGTGAAGATCATGCCAAAGCTAGCTTACACTTCCAAGGTTATTGGTTTTCACACCATAATTGGCCACCCTGTTACCCCATAATCTGATTGTTTCCTCTTTTATCTCCTCTAGGCCCTAAGTGTCACCAATTGGGGCTTTCCCACCCCAAGAATCATGCCAAAAGGAGGCACTCAGACCATCTCGGATTTCCCAAGTGACATTATCAGATATGATGTCTCTAAATTCTAGAATAAAATTCCATATAGCAGAGCCTCTCGAGGGATTCAATACTATGAGGGTTCTATTTGGGTCATCTGAGTCAAGATACTTACTTGTCAAAACTCTAACCCATTTCTGATTTCCTTTAGTATGGATGTCCCAAACTAATTTGGCACCCATGGCCTGATTCATAAGGGGTAGTTGACGTAATCCAACACCTCTAGATTTCTTGGGGAGACAAATCTTTTCCCAAGCCAGAAGAGGAAGTTTGTTTTTCTCCCCCACACCACTACAAAAGAATCTCCTAAAAATATGTGTCAGAGCATCTTCAGTAGCTTTGGGGTGCTTGAGACAGGACATCAAATAGATAGGAATTGCTAACAGAACTAATTTAACTAGCAAGAGTCTACCTGTTGATGAGAGCCATTTACCTTTCCAAGTGCTCAACTTGTTCTTGCAACTACTAATTAGATTATCCCAATAACAGTTTTTGTTGAGGTCTCCAAACTATGGGATCCCCAAATAGCGGCCTGGTAGGGAGGCAACTTTTAGATTTAGGATCCTTGCAATATCCTTTTGAAGACTTGGTTGAGTATTTAGGAAGAAAATCTTTGATTTGTCCCAATTGATGTTTTTCCCTGATGCTTTGTAGTAGGAATCTAGGAAATTTTTGATCGATCTTGCTTCCCTCCGGCTTGCTTCACCCATTAGTACTGTGTCATCTGCAAATTGTAAGTGGGTTGAAGGTTCCATTCCATTTGCTACATGGATTCCTTTCCATTTACCTTCCTCTCTTAGCCTTTTGATCCCCCTCCCCAACACTTCTGCCATGATTATGAACAAAAATGGAGATAGTGCACCTCCCTGCCTAAGGCCCCTGGATGAAGAGAAGAAGCCATTTAATATGCCATTAACCAGAATCAAGAACTTCAGGTGGAAATGAAACTGCTGACCCAATTTATCCAGTTTGGACTAAATCCAAATCAGCCTAATACTTCTAGAAGAAAGCCCCTGTGTACCATATCATATGCCTTGAGAATGTCTAATTTTAGGAGCATGCAAGCCTCCTTGTTTTTCCTAGTTGTGTGTATTGTTTCATGTGCTATATTGATTCCTTCTACAATGGATCTGCCAGGAGCAAAGCCACTTTGTTCCTCATAGATAACTTCCTTGAGCACACTCTTGAGTCTATTAGCAATTATCTTTGTTACCACTTTGTACACCGTATTACATAGGGCAATAGGCCTGAAATCATTCATTGATTGTGGAGCTTTCTTTTTAGGGATTAGTGCCAGGAAGGTGTGGTTTATAGCCCCTAGCATAGTCATCTTCCTTCTGGATTCTTCAACAGCTACACCAAGGTCTTCACCAACTATATCCCAGAAGTTTTGGAAGAAGTCCGCAGGGAAACCATCTGGACCTGGAGCCTTATCTGGGTTCATTTGAAAAACTGCTTCTTTGACTTTTGCTAGAGAAATTTTTTGATATAGAATTTTTTTTTTGGATTCTGAAATGATGGGTGGGATAGCACCTGGCAGGTAATCCCTGTCATTCTTATTAACAAGAGTCTCTTTGTTCAGCAGGGATTCAAAGAAAAAGACAACCTCCTTGTTAACTTCAGTAGTTGATTGAGTTGTATCACCATTAGCTTTTTTGATTTCTAGAATCCTCTTTCTGTTGTTGTTTTCCATTGTTGATTTGTGATTTTTTTTTTGTTTTTGTCCCCTTCTTTGAGCCACACTTCCCTTGATTTTTGGTGCCAATATCATTCCTCCCTCTTGAGAATTTCAACCAATTCTTCTTTCAGGTTTTTTTCATTCTCAAAATCTACAGCATCCATGCCTCTATCTATCACATGATCATTAAGAGAGTAGATATCTTGTTCTATTATGGCTTTCTCCTGGAAGATATTTTTTAAGTGGCTTATGTTCCATTCTTTCAGCTTCACTTTTATATAACTCAACTTTTTGGTTACTTTGAGAAGATTTGTTACTCTGTTGAGTTTCACTTCATTCCACCAAGTCTTAATTAGATTTGGAAGACTGTTATCTCTTAGCCACATATATTCAAATTTAAATGGGCATCTCTTAGGAGCTTCCACAGGACCAAAGGAAAGTTGGACTGGGAAATGATCCGAACCAATGAAGGGAAGGATTAGTGCATCATGTGATCCCTCCAGCTTCCCCCATTCGCCCCATAGCAGAAATCTGTCAATCCTTTCTACGATGTTAGTGAATCCTTTCCTCCTATTGGACTAGGTATATATTCCATTTCTTGCCTGAATATCCAAGAGGGAGTTATTTTCCAAGAACTCTTGAAAGTCTCTTTGGACAACCGTAGTTCTCCTTGACCCTCCTTGTTTTTCTGTGTTGTTTAGCATGGCATTGAAATCCCCTGCTATGATCCCTTTCTCTGATATTTTTCCTTCTACCATTCTAGAAATACTGTCCCAAAGTCTCTTTTTTCCTTTGAAGTGGAGATTGGGCCATAGACATTAATGCAAAAGAAAGATAGGTTTCTTTTGATGTCTTTAAATCTAATTGTTTGTCAATTCTCAGCTTCTGCCTCTACTACTCCTACCATTGTGAAGGGATTCCATATAACCCCCAGACCTCCAGATGCCCCTGAGGCCTCCAGAATTTGACCATTCCATTGCTTCCATCTGTCCAACCTCCTACTACGTTCTTCCTTACTCCACTTTGTTTCTTGGAATAGCACCACATCTGCACTTGATTGGTCAATTTGGCGCTTGACCATGCACCATTTTTTAGAGGCGTTAATGCCCCTAACATTCCAAGTAATGATCCTTATTATGTCGAGGGAAGGATGCCCTCCTTCCATAGTATCAGTTTCTTTTGCCCAAAGGCATTGCCAGCCAGCACTAACTTTGACTTATTTGATTTTCTTCCCCTGCTTGACTTTAGCTTAATGTTAGGACATTTTAGCTTTGATTTTGACTGTTGCAGTTGTCTCACTTCTAGTAACTCTCCTTCTTCCGCATCCTCCCAGAGCTTGCTTGCCTCATCTGATAAGTGGTCATCTTCCTCTTCATCTGATTGTTGACTCCCGGATACTTCTTCCGTCTGAGGGATAACATAACTTCCTAGCATAGTTTGTGAGATCATTTGAGTTGGAGGAATAGAAGGAGGAAGGGAACGCCCACTGTCAACACCACTGACCGATAGTTCCTTCAACTCATGTTGAATCACATTCTGAAGAAGTTGAGTGTCGTCCATGAGCGCAATGAGGGCTTGTTCATCCTGGATATTTTCTTTCTGGGGGTTTCTAACCTCCATGGCTGGGGGACTTAGGTGATCCCCCGAAAGGGCATCCTTTTCTCCTCTAGTTGGCACGACTGACCCCAAGACGACCCTGTCCTCCACATTAGAATGCATTGGGTGAACATCTGCAGGATCTTTTTAGGTGGTATTGAAGGCATTGTCTGTTATTGGATTTTTTGAGGTGCTTTCTTGAAGTGTCTTCCTAAAAAGGCAATTTTTTGACCTTGAACCCTCCCAAACTTCAATTTCTTGCTGCCAACTTCCAAATTTTGTTAGTATCTCAAGTGTTTTATATATCCCCACTCCCACATCTACTTCAACCAGAATGCAAGGTTCTGATCCGCCTATTCCATTAATGAAGTCTTCATCTACTCCAATACAGACTCCTACGACATCACTTAATTTTATCATAGCTTCAAGGTTCCAAAACTCTGATGGCAGATCAACTAGCTTAATCCAGGTCAGAATTTGGGTCAATTGGTGGTTCCATGGGTCAAAGTTGGCTTGCCAATTTGTGCAGTAAAACCAGTGTCCATTCATAAACAGAGGGTCCCCTTCTAGGATTGCCAATTTAAGGTTTAAGTCTATAGATTCTATAAAAAAGAAGGAATTCAATAGAGGAGTAACACTTACCCGATCTGGATATTTGTTCATCCACCACGCCTTGATCTCTTCATTCATATTGGCTAGACCAGTCCATTTTGCAAAGAGGGCATGGTCTAAAAGCCTCGCCACCCTTTTCTCTATTAATTCTGCTGGCATTTGGAAAAGTTTATGACCTCTAGGCCGCATTTCCGTGTCCTGGAATGTTCAGGATTGAGATTCTTTGCGACTTAATTTTATGTGCAGAAGATCGCGATCTCTCTTATTCATTCTTCTGCCAAATTCAAACTCCTCACCCATAGGTTGAGACGTCTTGGTGAAGGTGTCCTGCTTAGAATTGATTGAGTTTTTCTTTTGCCATACTTTGTTGGTGCGATTGTGAGGATGACCTCCATTTGATTTCCACTTGGCAACTGGTTGTTTGTTGTTGGTATCCCCTTCTTGGAGCCACCCACGCCTACTCCTGTAAATTGGTTTTTCTGCTAAGTTCCAGTTGGCGCCTAGAGGGATTTGATTTTGTTTTGGTGGCTGGTCCTGCCCGTTCCGACACTGACTCTGCCTGTTTTGGGGAAGGAATTTATCCACCCAACCTCCATTTTCAAAAACCCACTGTGGAATATGTTATGGCTTCTGCTGCACTGCCCACCTTTTCGAGGGGCTTGACTCCTTCCACCAGATCTGAATCGCCCCAACGCCTACGCTGTCCGACTGTAAATTTTTGCTCATCCTCGCTTGTCCACGCTATTAAAATTCTTATGGTTATTTTTTATTCTGAAAAAATCTATTACATGTAAGAGATGTGTAAGATATGTAAGAGAAGTTACTATTCTAGGTTGCTAAATTATGACTATGGGGAAAATTTGGATTTTTGTTGTGTCTCATGGTTTTGACTCATAGTTTTGAATACCACTTGGTGGTTTCTTCTTTCTAACTTTTTCTATATATTAGAAATATGAGATAAAGTTTTAATTTTTTGTAGGTACTCTTATTTTATGGTTTATTGTCAAATATAAAAAATGATTTTATTTATGTATACTCTTTATTGAGATTAATAAAAAAAAAATTCTTTAGTGATGATTTTTTTCTTGTAAGGGTTTCTCCATCTAAATTTGATGTTTATATATTTTACATTTTTTATGTTTACTTCTTAATCACAACATTAATTTCAATGTCTTAATCATATTTTCTTCAACATTTGATATTAGAGCTATGATTTGATTTTAGAAGGGGACACTTTTTCTAGTGTGCCAAATGCTCCAGCTCCAATAATGCTGCCCCTTAACCATCTCCTTGCGTTGCTTTTGATTCCCATAGCTAATATATTTTGAATTTTGTGATGGCGAGGATGAAGGCAGTTGGGAAGTGCTTGTAAAGTCTCAGTGAAATGATGAAACATGGAAGGCAGGAAACGCGTACCTTCTAACTTCCATCAAAATGCCACCAGCAAACAGGCATTTTAGAACGTTCGAGTTTACAAAGATTCATGAATGACGGCGTTCTATGAATCCAAAAGAGTTGACGTCGGTGGGTGGTGAGCAGCCAGGTCGTGTCTCACGATTCCCGAATATTGAATATGGTGTGGGATCTTTCAATAGTTTCCTTTTGTTCCTCTCCAATGAAAAAAGTTCCTGTATTCACCTTTTCATCACCTCCCCATTCATTGTATTATTATATACATCAACTGGATTTATTTGTTGCTTAATTACTGGCTCGCTGCTTTGTACATGAGTTGGCTTCCCCCTGCAAATGTTGGAAAAGGATTTTCAAGCAACTTGTTATTGGCGAGTCGCTATCATGCCCTCGATTCAATGGGTAGGTGGGGGGAACACCTATTTGGAATTACTTGGTAACTTAGCCTATCTTTTAATTGCAACAGTAACTTAAAAAGCATTTTTGGTACCAATCAACGGATTCGACATTTGAACAAATGAAGATGAAGCTAAAGCAAAGGCAACAGGTGCTTTAATAGATGCTGCGTGCGGAATGCTTGCCTTTCTCTTGCACGTTCTTCTTGTGTTCAATTTTGTTGAATATCATTTTTCCATTTCCTTTAAATACCCAGTTTGTAGCTTGAAAACCTTTTAAGACGTTAGGGTGTCATTGTGATCAGCTTTAAATATATTGTTTACCATGTAGTTAGAGCTGATTTTAATAAATACAAGTAATTTATGATAATGTCTATTTGAAATAGCATATATCTTAAATGTTTGTGTTAAATTTGGATGTATGAAATGTATTAGAAGTTAGAAATATTTTTTTGTTTTGTATATTTTGATTATTGTTTTTATAGTTTATTGTTTCTTGATATTCTTGTATTCAAAGACAATCCATTTTGAAATAATTTTGATAACTCAAAAAATCCAAAAACCCTTGATTTATAGGAACATAAATGTTAGATATGTCATAACCAACACAAGAAGCTCAAGTTTGAGAAAAAACTCAAAAAAAAAAATCCACAAATTATAACTTCAAAGACATGCTCATGAACATTAAACTTGTGGTTATTGAAACTTTGACATTTTAATAAATATAATTAATTTATGAAGTGTGGTTTAGATCGAGAGGTTTTGTTGTGTATGATTATATTCTACATAATAATAAATATAAAGTATATTGTATCTTTTTAACCATCAATATCTCAAAACTTCTTATAGATGGAATTCTAGTCCTTATAATTTTTATAATGTAATCCTTCTAATTGAATCTAAATATTCATGTGACTTAGCTAATGGGAGTACAAATGAGAAGCTATCTTCTAACAATAATTGTTCAAATTTGTAAGTGAAATCTTGAACTTGGGAGAGATAATAACAATGACACCTTTTAAAAATGCACAATGTCCATAACAAAAAGTGTAATACTTATTAGTAGTCTCAATATTACACTGCACATTTATCTTTTTATTCCTAAATGTGATAAAGAGTCGTTAAAAAATGTGTTGTAAAAAAAATGATTTTGAAATATTAGTTATTCATATGTATGTACACAAACAATATTTAAATGATACTAGAAATTTATTATTTGTTACTTTTACATTTAGATATGGTAGATATTAAATTTTTGAATATTAGTGATTCGATTACGCAAATTTTACTTCTCACAATTTAATCTAATATAGAAAGTTCAAAGAAATTAATGTTAATGTCCTCAATTTCATTAGTATAACAAATTTTTTAAATTAACTCCTATAAATGCCTATGTGGCTGAAAGTTACAGCAATTTTTAAAAATATGTATTTTAAGTGCTTGACTAAACACACTTAACACTAATGAGGTTGTTTGGGGATGACACTAACTTTGTAGGAGGAGATCTGATGGTGCCTAGGTAGTGTTTCAATGGAGGGGAGGCCAACTATTTATGAGCAACATGTTGGTGGTTTGCTGGTGGTTTGTTAGTGGTATTTGGGCCATGACAAAGATAATGTCTATAGGAAGGTGATGGTGGCCCAAATATTTTCAGTGGGCAGTAGGTTACTATAGCATTTGATATTAAAAATCTAGCAACTAACATTTGGCTATGGAAACCAACATTAGAAACCTGATGGTGATGTCAAGAATTTATGATATGGCTTTGTGTGGCCACACATGCCTTTCATAAGGCCTATACAATAAACCTTTTTTAATAATAATGTAAAAACCTTAAAACATTTGCCAAATATATTAGAGGACTATGACCCCCATGTACATCCTAACAATGTTCATCGTATCCAGACTACATAATAGTTGTACAACTATATGAAATTCTATATGCCTTTAGTGGAGTCCTCTAAAAAATATCCATATGTGATAGCTACCAAACTATATCAAATTTTCTATTTTGATTCATATAATTTGGGCATTCTAGATGCAATTGTGAGGCCAACTTTACTCTAGGATGCATGATATGAAAGTAGTTTTCAAAAACCCTCCAAATAAGAGGAAATTACATATTCAAAGCTTTGATATCATGTTGGAGCACATATTATCAACTTGTAAGATCCAAGAACTTCCACAAAATAATCTACATGATGAAAATACTATTAGACAAGTGAATGTAAAATGTACAAATAAGCCTTGCATATAAAGTCAAGGATGCGGAGTTGAGAAGATAGGATCAAAGTTCTAACTACCCCTCTAAATGTGAAACACATATGAACACACTTGGGACAAGTGTGAGGATATGTGTTGAGTACACATGAGGTGAGATAAAAGTAAAGAAGTCTCTCTAAGTAAGCTTAAGTGTAATGTGAATAGGATAGGTAGTCAAACTAGAGAGGCAAAACACTTTTTCACACTAACAGGTCTTAGTTTAGTTGGGAAAAATTTAAATGCTGGTATATGGATGTGGATTTGTCGCTATTAGGGAGGGTTCTTTTTGTTATGTATCCATATCCAAATTTGATTGGGCAATAAGGTATTGTCCCTACCTATGCTTAACATGATGTAATGGGTAAAATAACATCACACTCCATTTGTGATAGCTTAATTTCTTTTAAAGTCATGAATTACCTTGCATTTACTTTTAAGTAGTAATTTTCATGGCATCAACTCCCTCATGCAACACTATTATCAAATTAGTAAGCTCCTCTTGCAAATCAAGTTGTTTCAATCATACAAACTATGCCTTTACTCGTGGATGCTCCCTAAACATCCAAATGATATATACACTACATTATCATACACATTGAACCAAATCTTCTAGTTTGTGCCCCTAGCACTCAATTTCAAAGTTGTAATCTCCCTTGCAACTCAAGACCTTGCTCTTATATCACACTCGAAGACCCACAAAATGCCAACCCAAATGTGTAGGCTCCACCTTGCAATGAACACTAGTAGGAGTCTGATACCTTTCAGTCTCTTGGTTACTGATAATAGACTTGCCACTTGCCTTGTACTCCCTAAGTACTTCTAAGCTCCTCTAAAGTTACTCACATTGGAACCCTATCCACTATGTTATTTTGCCTCTTCTTCATGGGACTTGAAGTCTTGGATCTATTTGTAGCATCCTCTATAATTTATGCAGCCTTGAGTGTGTGCCTTGCATGACATTCAACTTTCACGCATATCCTTCAAGCTCAACTTGATACATATCTGACACAACCTTTCCATTGAGTATTACACCCTCTTGGACTAGCCTAACTTAATGAGCCCCTATATTGAGATGGACAACTTGCCCTTGGAGTCATCTCATGCAACATCCAATTACTTTACTTCATTGGATCAAAACTTTAGATTCACCATGGTGCCATGTACAATTGTAAATTTGACTACTTCACTTCATTGATTTGAGACTTTGATCTCAACTTGGAATCATCATAATGTAAAACCCAATTACTTTGCTTCATTACTTTGAAATTATGTTCCATCATCTACAAGAAACCTCATCCATGAGAATTATCTCTTTCTATCTCTAAAATTCATGTAGAACACCTAAATCCATTTTTGAGTGACCAGGCTAATCTTCTTCATCCCTACAGTCAATGTCCGAGGGCACATTCCCTCTTCCCATTCCTTGACTACCTAGACATTGAAACCAACCATCCTCCTATAGTATGATTTGGTGATTAATTTCCATATGCAAAATAGTGTAGCGAAATGTTTTGTTTATCTTTCCAAACAATCCCTAAAACGAAATACTCTGTTACCCAAACATTCCAAGTCTGTTCGTAGGACGAAAAAGTACATAGACGTTTAGCCAAATCATATGAACTTATATTAATTGTGAATAAAAAACACGAGGGGTCTCGATAGTGAAGTCGATGCACAATTGCCCATTCATAGAACGTTTCTTAACAAACAGAAAACGACAAGGACGGCAATGATTGGTAGCAAATGCGCACAGAATTTCTCTTCTTGCTGCTCTGTCATTTCAATACATTTCGTGGGCCTGATCAACAATCAAAAGACCTGTTATTGCCTTTAAAGGCTTCTCACATTCACAACGAACCTCTTCTTCCGAGTCCTCCATGGCTGATGTTACATAATTCTCCATTTTCTGATTCCTGCTTTATAAGCTGTACTTGCATTCTACCTCTACGGAGCTACTTTTAGTATTTGACATGGGGGAGTTGCGGCCAATTGGCTGAAACTGAAGGCTTCCTGACGGACTCTTTTTCATCCTCTGCTTCAGCTTTCACACAATGGCCAGAGACAAATTTGGTATACTAGAAGAAGAGGAATCCCAATCAGGGGCTCCAAAAATCCAGAGTGCTGGTAGGAGACAGAGGAACCTTTCTCATCTCTGTCACTGAGCTACAGTCGATGTCAGAGAGAAAAGGATGTTCCACCTCTCTTCTTGGGATCTCTACGGAAGCACTTGTCTATAAAATCCCGGCCTTCAGGCGAAACACACGTCGGCGGTGGAGGAGCAGCGTGGGTGATGACTCATGAGCCGTGAGAGCGACTCGTGAGGTCTCCCTCTCCCAGGACGAATGAGAAAAAACTACCGCATTCACCTTTTGTTTCGACCCTTTCAGTAACAGTGACCAAAACGAACATTGTAATTTCTTCTCCATTCATCGTATCATTATATACATCAACTGGTACTTGTTTGCTTGCTCGGTGCTTCTGTACATGAATCGGCTTCCCCGTGCAAATGTTGGAAAAGGATTTTGAAGCAACTTGTTATTGGCAAGTTGCCATCATCCCACCCTTTCAGTGGATAGTTGGAGGAAACAACGATTTGGTTTCTATCGACGCCATTTGGGTGTGATAAGTAGTTGTCTTTTAGTTACAAGTTCAGTTAAAAGAGATTTTTGTGGTACTACCCAATGGAAACGACATTTGAACAGATGAAGATGAAGATGGAGCAGCAGCAACTTGGCCTTAGCGAAAGGCAACACGTGCTTTAATAGATACTGCGTGTGAAACGCTCGCCTTCCCTTGCACATTCTTCTTGCGTTCAATTTTGTTTGAATATAACTTTTCCTATTTTTAAAATCATTTCAATTGCAAACTTCCATAATTTTTAAATACCACTAATCTTTAAAGCAGGGTCTAAAGACAATGAACTAAATGAGTTAGAGAGCAAAAGCACACAATTAGTAAGATCATATCTATAAAATAGAGAATAAATCTATAGACACATAAATGTTCTATATAGACATGTACTCAGTTCAAACATAGACGTAGATTTTACAAAAAGTTTCAGGAAAAAAAAAATTAGAGAGATTTATTTCAACTCTTTAGACAAATTAATTTCACTACCACATCAATTTCATTCCTCTTCATCAAACCTAGAGCAAGTACAGGCCTTCATATTTAATTTCCTAGCTTAGCATTTGATATTATATTATTTATGCCCATAAGTGTTATTTATTAATCGAGGTTAATTTATGCTTGCAGTGTGTGTGCATTTTATCTTGATTTGCCTAATAGTGTATTATTATATGTATGTGTTATTTATTATTCTAGGTTTATCATGCACATGGGATAAGCTTGCTTCGGTTTCTACTTGTATAGGTGACAGACATACATGTCAAGCTTTTTAGAGCATCTTCTATATTTATGCAATTAAAGCTTGATTAATTCTTTTGAGTTGTCTACTAATATTTTTTTTAATGTAAATGTCAATTGAGAGAATGTTAGAATAAGTGTAGCATTCACCTTACAAATCCTAAATTTTATAAATTATTTAATTATGTAGATGATAAACAATATAGGATCTCAAAGCATCATGGAGTGGGAAAGGCAAGATGCCCATGTGAGGGTGCAAGCATTATTTATTTAGTATTTATTATTTGAGATACTTAGGAGGTTATATCAAGAAAAGACCAAGTTGAGAGTTATAAAGCATCTTCCCAATTTAATGGTTATTACACAAATATTAAATGCCCTCATGAAGTGCCTAGATTTGGCAAAGTGATAATTATTTTTATTTTGACAAAATCTATTACATGTAAGAGATATGTAAGATATGTAAGAGAAGTAACTATTCTAGGTTGCTAAATTATGACTACAAAGGAAATTTGGATTTTTGTTGTCTCATGGTTTTGACTCATAGTTTTGAATACCACTTGGTGATTTCTTCTTTCTAACTTTTTTTCTATATATTAGAAGTATGAGATAAAAGTTTTTTTTTTTTTTTGTAGGTACTCTTATGTTATGGTTTATTGTCAAATATAAAAATGATTTTATTGATGTATACTCTTTATTGAGATTAATAAAAATTAGAGTTCTTTAGTGGTGGATTTTTTTCTTGTAGGGTTTTCTCCATGTAAATTTGATGTTTATATATTTTACATTTTATGTTTGCTTCTTCATTACAACATTAATTTTAATGTCTTAATCACATGATTTATTAGACTAAACTTCTATTTTGATAATAGTTTTAAACGTTTACTATGTTCATCAACATTTGGTATTAGAGCTATGGTTTGATTTTACAAGGGGAAACTTTTTTCTAGTGTTATGAATTTTTGGTGGTTGTATTAGGGCTATTTTGTTTAATGATTTTGTAAATTTGGATATGGTAAGGGAAGCCATGGAATGTTTATCTTGTTCAAAGATCGAGAGTTTTAATGGCTTCAAGTATGAGTTATGGAAACTAAAAATGGATGAACTCTCTTGGAGGAAAGAAATCCTTAATAGGTTATGATATCAAAACTAGAAGAAGCTCAACAAGAAGGTTCAAGGAAAGTACAAATATGTCTCTTTGATTCTATCATTTTGAACATTTTTTAAGAAACTAATGCACACAACTTGTGGGGAAGGATATGTGAAATATACTAAACTAAGAGTCTCAATAATAAATTTTATTTAAAATAGAAATTATATTCCTTGAAAATGAAGGAAGGTGACTATGTAGTCAAGTATTTAGATGCATAAATAATATTATTTTGAGTCAACTAGGAAGCATATATGCTAAGCTTGTTGAGGAGGATAAAGCATAATATTTCTTTACTCTTTACCTTAATCATGGGAGAATCTAATAGCTCTCACCAATGGTCGTACTATAGATCCTACAATAGATGCCCTTATTTCTACTTTTCTTATTGAGAAATGAGGTAGAAATCATGGAAAATGGTTCCAAAGATGCACTACATGTATGAGGTAGAACAAAAGAAAAATATGGTTATAAAAATGAGGATAACTTGAGAGGTCTTTTTCAAAACGATATTCTAAAACCCCTAGTAAGAGTAGAGTGAAATTTTAGAACCGTGGGATGTAGGGCCATATAAAGATAGAAACTACAAGAAGTATTTTAAAAATTCCTCTAATGATTTATACATCCTTTAATGATGAAAATATTGTTTTAATCACTTTTAATAATACTATAACTAGTGATGAATCATGGCACTAAATGTTGGCATATGGCTTCTAGTGTTGTCATTGATGGCAACCTAAGTCATTGATTTGGTCCGCACTTCTATATCTGACCATACTAGAAGACAGAGTAAAGAACAAGGTATCCGACTAAAATTGAATCTATCAAGTGGTTTGCATTACTAGTTTATCAATTTTGCTTGTGGATCTTAGGCAAGGTCGTTGGGTATATAAAATGTGTTATTCTTGAGTTTTGTGTTGTTGCATCAAGTGGTGTACAAGTTAGGAGATCTGGTTGTTCGATTTTTTATTCATTAGTATATGATGGCAAACTAAGTGAATGTAAAGTGTTGCGGATGTTTAAGGTGAAATTGTTTGAAGTATTTTGGTGTTGGAGATTTTATTTTGGGTCCTCACTATGCTATGGACGACTTTGGTGGATACGCATTAAATGTTGCTCATGATTTGAGCTGACAGTTGGAAGATATTTTCTATTTTATTGAAGCTGGCAAATAGTGATTGAATTCTTGATAGCGAATATAAATATGATATCGGTTAATTCATTTTGGAGAGTATGCGTTAGAGTTCGATATGTGTTGATGTGTGTGCGAATATCAGAAGAGTAGTTGAGCGATTTTTATTTATGCAGAAAAGTATTTTGTGAAGCAAATTAAGGCAGAGTAGAGTGAAGTTTAGAATTAGACAAAAGGTCCAGAATCTGATTTACAACCCTAACCGAAACTGTAATCAAGCATTTGTAGATGCTAATTTCTCAGTTCAACATTTTGTTGTAATACAAATATTTTGTAAGGCAATGAGCCTTCCTGATTTTGAGCAGTGAGCTCTAGGCAATGTGTCTAAATGCAAGTGCATTCCCCATTTTGAAAAACACTTATATTTTGAGTACTCAAATTGTGGATTGACCTCCACCATGGTTTTTCCCCTAATAGGGTTTCCACGTAAAAATCCTTGTGTTATGGTGTTGTGGCTTATTGTTCTATGTTCATGCATCTTTCTTTTGATTGAATGTTATATACACTTGAGAGATCAGTTTAATAAATTAAAAATCTACACAACACTGATTCACCCCCCTCTCAGTGTTTCTTGAGTCCAAAAATTGGTATCAGAGCTAAGTTCCTTGGAAAACGTTTTATAGCTTGAGGTGGATCTTGGAATGTAATGGACTTTGGTAGTCTTCAGCAGCAACTTTTGGTGGCACTTGATGATTTTGATCAGTCTAAAGTAGAAGTCTAAGAATTGAGAAAACCTTAAGGATGCTGAGAAAGTCATTTAGAAATTGAAGGATCAGATTATTAAGTCTAGGGAGAAGAGAAAGGATCTTTGTGATCAGATTAAGCGGAAAGAGAGCAAACACATGGATGATGTTCACCTGAATCAAACCTTGAAGGAAATAACCAAAGAATGTGAAAATCTTGCTAGAAACAATGCTTCCCTAAAACATGAGATGGAATCTATGGTGATGAAGATGACTAAGGAGATTGAAGAAAGAAAGAAGAATGAGGAAAATCTTGCCCAATCCCTAAAAGAGAGATTTGATGAATGCGACAGAATTAATGGAGAACTCATTCAGTTAGAGATTGAACTACATCAATCCAGAAACAATGAAGAAGAGCTCAAAAAATAGATTATTATTCTCAGAGGTGAACTTGCTATTGCAAATGAATACAAGGAGAGGTTCAAATTTAGCTTAGTTAAGATTGAAGAGCTGACTCAAGGACGAAAGAATGGAAATGAAAAACGAGGCCTTGAATATGAGAAAGGAGAAAATTTTGGATTTGGATAAAGGAATTTCAAGCAAGGAAATCTAATGAACAAAGCAAAAAGGCATACGGTAAGATAACCTAATGCTCAAAAGTTTAATGGATACTATTTTTCTTGCAATAAATTGGGTCATATGGCTATTCAATGTAGAAGTAAAATGAAATCAAATGATTCATCATTTTCTGGCCAGTGTTTCAATTGCAATAAGTTTGGTCACAAGTCAATTCAATGTAGAAATATGTCAAACAACTCTATTAATAGAAGGAGTGTTAGATGTTATACCCGTGGAATATTTGGGCATTGCTAACCAGTGCAGATCAAGAAGAAATCAATGGAGTGACTGGTCTAGAAAAGGAAATGTTGTGTGTTTCAATTGCAACAAACTTAGTCACAATGTAAGATTCTGTAGAAGAAAGAATATGGATAGAAGAGGTCCAGTATACAAAGATAGAAATATGCAAAATGATGATAGAGGAAAAGGGAAAGTGATTGTGGATGAAATAAGATATTAGATGAAGAAAAAATGGGTGAAGAAGAGTTCCTCTATTACAAGAAACGAGCCAACACTAGAACCTGCTTCTAATAATATCTCTGAGAATTAGTTTTAGGACTCTAGCCTAGGGGGAGCCATCAAGGAAATCTTTCAAACCCCCTGTCGGTAATTGACACCGGAATGTGGATGAGTGTAGTGGTTGCAATGATAATGTATAGATGCTATTCGAAGAGTTCAGAAGAATATTGTGTTGAGTTGAAGATCTGTAGAAATTTTGTTTGATGACTGAGAAAACAGGGTATCCGGATAAGTTAGGGAAAAATAATTTATTACAACAAAATTTAGGTGTGTGAAATACAAAAAGCAACTTGAAACCCTCATTTTTCACTTTGTGTTGAAGAAAAGAAGGAGAGCACTTTGCATCAGAATTTCAAAAGCGTGAAGAGAATTCAGGGGTGAAACCCTAATCCATCAAGTACTTCTATTATATTGAGAAATATTAATTTGGTGTGAGGTTGAAGAACTTATTTTCAAGACATGTGTACAGAAGGAAAAATGGAACAAATCAAAGGAATGGTAAAACTAGATGAATATAGCAGTGAGAAGATTAGAGCCGAAAGAAACATGTTGTTGCACAATGAATTGAAATGGTTGAATGAAGCAAAGCACAAAAGCTTGGATATTTGGAGTGAATTCCCCTATTTTAGAAATACAAAAATCGTTGAGTTTATTCTGGGGTATGTGCACGATCATTATGAAAAAAATAGGCCCTTAAGTGGCAAAAAATTCAGAAAAATTAGAGTTAGGAAACTTGACGTAAAAATTTGAATTTAAGTTGTCTCTATTATTTCAAAAATATGTAAGAATAGAATCTATAAAAAATTGAATTTTGTTTCTAAATTACAAGGTTTTAAAAAAAAAAAATCTATTTGGTGAAAATTTGAAAATTCAATGCAATGGTACTTAAATTTCAGTGGAAAAAATAAGAAGTAGGTGTCTGCCTAACCACCCTAACCACAATAAATTGATAATATTTTTTTATAAGACTTTAGATATAAGTAGAGGACTCATGTCTCGATGTGATACATATTTTTGTAATTTTTTATAAGCAAATAATTAATTATGAATTTTTATTACAACTTTTGAAAAATATAAAAACTCGTATGTCCTACCTTAACTTGGTCAAAACTTCTCATGAAATTCAAATTTTCTTTTTTAATCCTATAGTATGTGAAGCATAGAATGTGACACATGTTTTGATTCAAAAATTTGATACCATTTGAAAGCTATAGATGTTTTTCAATCAACCTATCAATCGTATTTTAGTCATAATTTGAATAGAAAATGAATAATAATTACTTATTAAATTCAAAGTAAAGAATAATTTATATTGGTGGAAATCTGAGAATCTCCTTTAAAACCCTTTTCGTTTCATAAATTTTGGGTAAAAAAAAAAGTCGTCAGCCACATACCCATCATATTGCCACTTTTTGGCCCATCATGATCCTGCACATACCCTCTGAACAGATTGAATGATAATATTCTAACTCTAGATAAACCCTACCATATCTCAAAAGAAGTGATTGCAGCTGTAACAAGGTTATGCAAGGTTGGGGATGTGCCAAGGAAGAAGTCAATTCGAAATAAAGAAGTTGAAACCCTAATTGGAGTAATTGGAGATCAAAGGGAATTGATAATATCCACAATCAAAGATTCAGTGACAAGGTACATTGTGCATGGAATATCCTACAAAATCTTTTTCAGAAATAGAGAAGGTGCAACTTCGGTAGGTGTTGTTTACATTTCACACAAGATTATAATTGAAGATCAAGATTTTGATCTTTGTGGATTATTAAAAGATCAATTAATGGAGAACATGCAATTGACAAAGGAGACAAATTACTCTTTCAAGTTTGGTACTTTGGTTATATGACTTGTGATGTATTTTCTAAATTGCTTACCCCTAAATAGCAATGTAGTATGGGCAAAGAGTGAACCAGTTTGCAAGCAGATTTACATATGCTCTAACAATTTGGAAAACTGTGATTGAAAGTATATGAAAGTTTCTTTAAGGGTTTGCTAAGGAAGTTTGGATCAACTGGTGTTTCCTTGCTGGTAAGAGGACTTGAAGTTGGTTCCTCCTCTGGTGAGATGCAAAGAAAGAAGAGAAGAGAATTTAAATAAATTGATATCATTACTCCTCCAGCATGCAAGACTTCAAAATTTGAAGAGAAAGGAAAAGAACAAGTAATTGTGGACATACCAGATGAGGAATTTGACAAGGAAACTGAGGAAACCCTAGGAAAAGAACTAGAAATAGCTGAACCAGAACAAGGAAAGGAAAGAGTATAAGGAAGTGAAGAAGAAGGTGATCTAACCAAGGAAAACCTATTGTAGCTCATTCATGAGGAAGATGGAATGCAGAAAATTGCAAACATATGGTCTATCAGACCTTCATATGAGTAGGACATGATATTAAGTGTACTAAGTGCTCATCTTGTGCACAATTATATCAAATTGGAGAGTTTGAAAAATACGTTGCCAGAAGAGATGATTGAATGTATCAAGGAAATCATGGACTCTGAGTCTCAGAATAAGGTAGAAGAAGTGATCATACACTTGAAGAAATAGTACAAATTATCACTCACTAAGCTGAAAAGGCACATGAATGAACTAAGGCAATGCATAAGCTTAGAAAACAACATTTATAACTATTGTCTTTGATGGCCTCAAGCAATCAACGAGTACAAAGAGAAGTTGGAACAAATTGAGACAGAGCTCAACAGTATTGGTCAAAAATTTAACATGTCTTAGGATCAAGGTGGTGCAATCAGGAAAAGGATTCAGGAATTATAGACAAAGCATACAAATGTTCAAAACACTAGGAACGGGATTGTTGAAACCTTCTAAAAAGTGAAGGACATAACCAAATGCAGACTGTTGGAACAATTGATTGAGTTACTAAGGAAGGGAGAAGTATTGGAAGATGCCTTTACCATTCTGGAATCCCTCATCAAAATTATAAACTGGACATTTGAAAATAATAGTATGATCATAATCACCAAGATTGTAGTGGAAGCATGGAAGAAGTTTCTTCTGGAGATGAAGGAAAAGTACAAAATAATCTTCAAATAACAGTTCTATTTCTTCAAATTTTTGAATAAGTAAGTTTTTGGTTACACTTCATAGGGGGAGAAAGACAATATTTTATTATCTTTTTGTCATTGATGTCAAAGGGTGAGAGAGAGCAGTGAAAAATTCCTTATCAAAACTTAGGGGGAGTTTTGCTGAGTTTTTTTCAAGCTATGGCATTTTGAAGTTTTGAAGGTTTCGACACTTAGTCATTTTTCACTAAGTGTTTTCATCAATTCCAAAGGTGGAGATTGTTGGCATATGGATTCTAGTGTTGTTATTGATGGCAACCTAAGTCATTGATCTGGTCCACACTTTTGTATCTAACCATACCGAAAGATGGAGTAAATAACAAGGTATCCGACTGAAATTGAATCTGTCAAGTGGTTTGCATTACTAGTTTATTAGTTTTTGTTGTGGATCTTAGGGAAGTTTATTAGTTTTTTGAAGTATTTTGGTTTTGAAGATTGTTTTTTGGGTCCTCACTATGCTATGGCCGACTTTGGTGGATGTGCATTAACTGTTGCTCATGATTTGAGCCGATAGTTGGAAGATATTTTCTATTTTATTGAAGTCGACATATAGTGATTGAATTCTTGATAGTGAATATAAATATGAGACTAGTTAATTCATTTTGGAGAGTATGTGTGAGAGTTCGATATATGTCTATAGATAGGTGTTGGTGGCCCAAATATTGTCAATGTGTATGATTATATTCTACATAATAATAAATATAAAGTATATTGTATCTTTTTAACTATCAATATCTCTAAACTTCTTATAGATGAAATTTTAGTCCTTATAATTTTTATAATGTAATCCTCGTAATTGAATCTAAGTATTCATGTGACTTAGCTAATGGGAGTACAAATGGGAAGCTATCTTCTAACAATAATTGTTCAAATTTGTAAGTGAAATCTTGAACTTGGGAGAGATAATAACAATGAAACCCTTTAAAAATGTGTTGTCCTTAACAAAAACTATAATCCTTATTATTAGTCTCAATATTATAATGCACATTTATCTTTTTATTCCTAAATGTCATTAAGAGTCATTAAAAAATTGTGTTGTAAAAAAAATGATTTAAAATATTAGTTATTCATATGTATGTACACACACAATATTTAAATGATACTAGAAATTTATTATTTGTTACTTTTACATTTAGATATGGTAGACATTAAATATTTTAATATTAGTGATTCAATTGAGCAAATTTTACTTTTCACAATTTAAGAATATAGAAACTTCAAAGAAATTAGTGTTAATGTCCTCAATTTCTTTAGTATAAATTAAATCCTATAAATGCCTATGTGGCTGAAAATTATAACATTTTTTTAAAATATGTATTTTAAGTTCTTGACTAAACACACTAAACACTATTGAGGTGGTTTGGGGATGACACTAACTTTGTAGGAGGAGATTTGATGGTGGTTAGGTAGTGTTTCAAAGGAGGGGAGGCCAACTATTTATGAGAAAAATGTTGGTGGTTTGCTAGTGGTATTTGGGCCATGAAAAATATAATGTCTATGGGAAGGTGATGGTGGCCCAAATATCATGTCGATTTACTTGTTAACTTGCTCGCATCTTCTCCACGCGATTTGGCTTCCCCGTGCAAATGTTGGAAAAGGATTTGAAGCAACTTGTTATTGGCAAGTTGGCAACAATTCAGTGGATAGTTGGAGGGAACAGGTCTTTGGTATCAACTAGGTAAATGTCATGTGATAACTTGACTGGTCTTTTGTTTAATATTTTAACACATTAAGAATGGGTCTCGTGAAAAGCAACACGTGCTTCAATAGACGCCGCGCGACTCAGGCTCGTCTTCCCTTGCCCGTTCTTCTTGGACTTAGCTAATTCTGTTTGAAATATCTTCCTCTGATCATTTCAATCAAGAACTTTCATTTCCTTGAAAGTTAGAGTTTCCAATTTGAGAGCAAAAACAATGCCACGATTGAGTCGTTAGATATTTCGGTCATATCTTTAGTTTGCATCGATTTGGGACTTGGAAACGTTACTTTCCCCTTAAGATTTTTTTTTTTTTAAAAGTTTTTCAATTTATAAACTAATAAAGAAATTAGATTTACTTTTCTTGAATAACATTCAACCATGAGAAAGATTATACATTGATTCCACTCTTAACTTTTGTTGTAGATGGCAAATCTAATCTGGGTGATGTCAAATCTATCAAGACATGAATGGATTCTATTTATATATAATTTACTTTTTCAAGTGGATGATCTATTTATATATAATTTACTTTTTCAAGTGGATGATTTCATTATTGATATGAAAGTAGTGTTAATATTTGGAGAGCCTCTGTCACAAGTATAAGAGTCCAACACTAGGGATGCAGGGAAAATCACCCTCGTGACCGAGTGCAGTCCTACCCTGGGACTCGCACCAGTGTTCCAATAAGGCGAGCATGCTGGGGAGTGGAACTCATAGTCAAAGGAGCTCAAGTCAGATTCAGCAAAGAAGTTTGTATCAAGTCACATTGGACAGGACCTGAGTGTGCATCGAGGTGAGCTAGGATCACACCATTAAGTCGAACCAAGTTTGGGATGCACTAAGCCGAACACCAAGAGAGGTGGACATAGCCCAACAGAGCTCATCTGTGGTTGCAAACACAAAGATTTCACTAAGGTTGGAAAGCAGGGTTGCTACCTGAGAATTAAGTGCTAGGGAGTGAATGATAAAGGAGGAAATTGGGGGATTGGCCTAATCCTTGGTGTCATCCTACCGTGGCCTAGGATTCAAACAAATAGCTTATATAGGGGAGCATACATCCTTGAAGTAGTTGAAACACTACACCCAAGAAAAATCGTTATCAAAGCCCTCAAAGCGAAGGTCCATACTGCAGTGAATGATCCCACTGCAGAGAGTTCCAAAAAGTACAATCAAAGCATCGCGTTGAGGTCAGCCTATTCCCAAACAGAAGGGGCAGTGGGTTGTGGACAGGGTAAGTCATCATGTAGCTCGATTGGGAGAATGCAACGCTCCTCCTTGAAGATCAACCAATCAAATCAGCATTCAGTAACAACAAGATCTAGTCAGAAGTAGATCAGGGTTCAGAGTTCCATGTGAAGGGGTCAATCAGCATCCTGAAGAGTGGTCGTGTTCCTAAGGGCAGTTGTTCCAGTGAGTCAAGGACTCATTATTTTGTAACCAGTCTTGTGAGAGTAAGAAAGACTCTCTTTTATTGTAATTGGGCCCGAGGCCTTTTAAGACAATAAAGTTTGTTATTTTCCCTACATTCGGATCAATAGCCGCCCGGCTAAGGATTCATGATTACCGTCGGTTCTAGTGCGACACTGTGCTAGAGTGTTGATTACCATTCCGCTGCAAAAGAAAGAGAACTTGGTGTGCATTAAGTGAAGGCGTAATCCAGATTGGACCCAAAGAGCTAGCATTCTATGGAGTAGCTCAAGTAAGCTAAAAACGGTGTTGCGTGTGGTTGGAAAAAGTGTGCGATAGAAGTGCAAAAAGCTACCCATGTGACAGACTTTATATATTGAAGACTATAGAAATATAGTTATTTTTTTACATTTCAAAAAATGTTAATAGTATAGTAAATAGGTTAGTATATAAATATTATATTGATTTTAATGAAATTTGTGTATCAAAATTGTGGGTTTATTGTATCATTTAAGTGTTTTGGGCCCTTCGACATCCTTACAATTTTAAAGACTACCTACACTCATTGTTTGAAAAAATCACATGGTCTTTCAAACCACTAGCAGTCAAGAGAAGACAACCAATTAAGCCAACAACAACTTGCCACTTGTCATCATCTTGTGATCTAGCAACCACTAGAGGGCCACCACTTAGTCTACTGTTTGTGCTCAATAGGTGTATTTCTTCTTTTTTGCATACCTTTTTTTACCATAGTGACATTTTTTGACTAACAAATAGGTGATGGAAAGCTGGTGATGTGTGTTTTCTAGCCATGGTGTTTTTAATAAAAAACTTTGTTGATGTTCTCTAGATATTACAAATTTAAGCATGTTGTTACTACTTCATTATTTGATAGGCCACATCTTACACCCTATATATCATATTTTTACAAACAAATAGGTGTTGAAAAGCTATTAGAGAGCACTACACATCCATATAACTATTTATTCTAAATTTTATATTAGGTCTATTTTATACAAAAGTTAGTTTTTGGCCATTTTAAGTCTTGAGAATCTTGTAATTTGGTAAAAGATTGATGATTGCATGAAGTATAAAGTGTCAAAGTTGTAATATTTGTGGAGGCTAATTTTTTAAACTAATAAAAGGGGAGGTGTCTTGGGTGCCTTATTTCTTGCATTTCTATATCTTCATTTTTTTGCATAACAATAATATACTCTTCTACACTAATGAATCAATCAAAAATTTGTGTTCTCACACCCTACAACTATTTTTATTAGAAGTCCAAAATGATTATATATTTAAAGTAGCACAAATGCTACATAAGGTAAACTAGGACTTGAATAGAACAATACTTAATTGCAAAAAATCCTAAATGATATAACAAGTGTGATAAAGCATTTGGAACCTTGTGTATGTCAATATCTCCATATTTACTCTTTCATATTAAATCTACCTCTACACTAAATAAAGTGTGGGCCACCTTTGAAACATCTATGTTATGTAGAATAAATTAAGAGGTCATCAAATGGAGAATGAGCTCATAGAGTTAAGTCCTACAAGTTTTGACACTATTAAAGAATTCTTCACTATGCTAAAATCTATAAGATTGTAATTGAAATAATATGCCCGATTGAGAAGAAATATATGCATAATTAATTTTCATTATTCTTTTTAAAATTGGTCCAAACTATTTAGTTTTTATTTCTACATTTCATGCTACTAAAATTTCCAAGTAGAATCCACCTACAAATGCCTTATCTTGATGATTTTACCAATGAACCCATAAAGGAGTAGGACAAGTTGGTTCAAATGGGTACTATAAAGTCTTTGAAGTTTCATGTCATTGGGAATCAAGACACTAAATATTAGAAAGGTTTTGGAAAGAAAAATAAGAAATAAAAGAATCAAGAAGAAATATGATCATAAACCGGTAGCCTCCAATTCAAATTTTGAATCCTTTTCCTCAAAAGATTACAAGTCTAAGAAAGAAAAGGTTAAATGTGCCTTTTTTAAGAAATCTAATCATGATGAGCATAAATACCTAAAAAAGAAAAAATCTCATCTCACACATCTTGAAAAGAACATTAAGGTACCAAATTTAACAAAACAAGATTCATCAAAAGAAAATTCAAAGACTGGACAAATTCATTAAGGTGAAAGGAAAGAGAAAATACCTTGTTGTAGTAGCATCATGAACTAACACGAGTTATTGACTTGAGTAATTCTCACCACATGACCAATTCACAACAAATTTTCTCGTCCTTTAGGCCATGTTTTGTGCTTGATATACTTATGGATAAGGACTCACCTCAAGAGGTTCTTGGGATTGGGTCTATTGATGTTGGCAACAAAATGTTATAAAAATTTGTTTATCACTGTGTCTTTTGTTTCTCATTTTTGTGTGTTTTTAAATATTATGTAAGTCATGTTCATCCTCTCCCATGTTATGCTTCTCCCTCTCACATAAAATTTAATTTTTGTGTATCCCTCTTCATGTGTATTTGAAACTTATTTTTGTATTTTACTTTGTATTTCTTGTTCCTTATTGATGTAATTTACTTGGAATCACCTCTCATTTCATTGGATTGTTCCAATTAATCTTTCTTAACAATTAGGAAGCATTGATTTGGGATCCTCAATATTAAATTCCACCCACACCCCCTTGGGAGATCTACCCCCTTGGGCACCCTCAAATATGAACCTAATTTTTATGAGTACCTTCGCCAAAATTTGGGGGTAGCTCATAAATGAATTTACCTTCCTATTTGTTACATATATACTTGTCTTGACTACCTCCAAAAACCTATAAATAAAACCTTTCCCTTATCATTTGTAATACTCATTTTTATTATTGTTGAATGCTAGCAATCTTGTATTCACTCTTGCTTTGGGACTATTGGAGTTATTAGAGTCTTGATAGAGCTTGGAGCCATTGGATTTTTCTTATTGGAGTCTTATCTAGCCTTCACACTATCCCTCAAGTCTACTAACTATTTTCCCATAGACCCGTTGTCTCATGGAAAAACTCTTACAACACCTTTAGTGTCTTTATAATTATTCTTTTCCATCTCCTAGTGTGTTTTCCATCTCTTTGTTGAACCTAATGTAGACACCTAAATTTATCCATACCAAACCAAATTAGATATTATCCTATTCCTATCCATTAATTAAATAAATTTTAATTATTTATTTAATTAGTTACTCATTTAGTCTAATTCCTCACCCTTAATTAATTAAGTCTAGCTTGAACACATTCATACCCCATAAGAATTCTCCTTTTCCATTTCAACCCAATTAATTAATTAACAAGCTAATCTCTTGCACATTATTAAGTGTGATTATTTTAATCAATCACATATAAATCTCACTTATACTTAAAACTTTATAATTAAATTCTAGTCATCCATTATTTCTAGACAATCCTAAGCCTCCATTTAGCGCATGCAACTCTCACGCATGTGTGATGAGTGGCATGTCTCCCTCCCATATCCCTATGTGTCTCCACACGTGTGGGATGAAACTTGTTAAGTTTCTCTTCCTCGTGCGATCTCTCACACATGTGAGAGAAGTCACATGTCTCCATCATCTCTTCTAGGTGTGTCCCTCTCACACATGTGAGGGGACTTATTCTCAACCCTTGGATTTGTTCAAATAAATCTTATCCATCCATCTCCCCTTGATCCTCATCATCCTCAAGTGCATTAATATAATGGCACTAAACTTGGTATCCTCTCATCAACCCTAATCCTTAAACCATTCTTAATCCTTGATCTTCAAATCAAATCTAAGCCATTAATAAACCATCCTCAAATAGGTATAAATCAAACCCTCTCCAAGGAATTGTCATACGACCATCTATTGCAAATATATACTATCAAATTAAAAAATAAAAATAACTCATCATCCTAAAGACATGTTGAACATGGATCTCCAAGTAACCTACAATCTTCATCATTCATCAACTTGATCTAGAGCATATCAAGAATAGTTAAGATCCCTTCTGACATCTCTCAAAATTGGACACTTTCCTCTTCAATATAAATCTAAGGAACATTAGAGTGAAAAGTAAATATTATTACCATTGTATTTAATCTTTGTCTCTCCCCTTTTTTTTCATTATCTTCACCTATCCTTTCCTTGCATCAATTAGGGATTTATTTTCTTATAATATTTTATCATTTCTACAACCTATGTCTAAAGCACATTTGTTGGCCACTTCAAATGTTATGTGAATCTTGTTAGAAAACCCACAAGTGAGCTAGCTTAGGTAAGCTCCCATTCAATACTCTCTTTTTTACATTTTCCTAGTTTTGTAGGTGTTTTGAAGTAGATGAATGTTGTATGCATATATTAAAAATGTGTTTATAAGTCACCAAAAATCTTACCTAAAAACTCTAGTACATTTGGGCATCATTATTGTTTACCCACTTGAGACATCCCCCCTTTTTTGCAAGACAATTCCCAGGATCACCAAACTTCTCTAGCAACTTCTCCCTGCCCTTCTATGCTCATAAGTTCAAATTTTACCTCATTATGATTTAATTTATTCTCCAAATTTAGTTTTCCAGTATATTTATTACCTTTTTACCACTCCATTTACTTAGTTTCTCTTTGTCAATGCAAGTTCTATATAAGTGATTATTAATTCCAAATCATATTTAACCTAAAGAACACATTTTTCTTATTTGGTAATAATCAATCAATGAACCACTGATGCCCCCTGGGGATATTTTATATTAGGTATAGTTGGCCTCACCCCTCTATCAAGGGACACCTTGGAGAGCTTCCAAATTTCTCTAATATCTTGCTAAAATAATTTCCAACAACTCATTTTCACACACTTTTAGTCCATCAAGTGCACAAGATTCATTTTTTTTATCTTTGTGTAGTTTCTTTTTCTAATTTAGACATTAGATACATGTTTCTTTTTCCAATTTTAGTCTTAAAGGTCTTTTGTTAGGCCCAAATATAGAATGTGTGAGTTTAGTTGTAAATTAGGATAACTAGATTATATGTAAAATTCTTTAATTTTTTTATTTTAACATATCCACAAATTATCAAAGAATAAAAACATAACTTAATTTCTTTTTCTTCACCCCCAATCAATATTTATGCTTCCATTTTCCACACTAGATGTATGAATTCACATTATAGATCAAGTAGAAAAGAGTGTGGATGCTAAACCAAATGAATAAAGATAATGAGGAATTCAAGGATGATAGACATGTACACCACCGCAATATGATATTGTTATATGCCCTCCCCCTATGATTTTTGTGGCACTAGAATTTTCAATATGTGATAGCAAAAGTGACCCAAATACACATCTAAGATTTTTTCTAACTACATGTCTCAAATTGTTATATTAGAAAATACACATGGGTGAAGCCACAATAGTGGTTTACAATTGAAGTGAGGAAGGAAAACTCACAGAAAATGAATGCATGGCAAAAAAAATGATATTAGGGGTTCAGACAAACCTATAATATCTAAGATCTTTTCAACTACATGTGTAAATTTTTTATATTATAACTACATGTGTAATTTTTTTATATTTAATAAGTTTTAACTAAGTTTTTTCCATGAATATTAAAAGATCACACTATATAATGATTATTTTATCTTCTTCAAGGGTCTATTCTCACATTTGATGATTTGTCAAAGGTATTCCAAAAGTAATTCAAAGTTAATAAGGGCATTATATTTATAGTTTCTAATCTATTTTAGTGTGCTTGTCCAAGCACTAAATGAACACATTAGTGATCACGTTATAAAATTATAGTCCATATGATTTAATATTATTAATCCTATTGGCACCCAACTTAGTAGTGCTAGAATTTTCTTGAATCCATCAAGTTTTTTGCATCATGCCTCATATGCCCTTTAGCTATAATTAATCTATGAATATTTTAAATAGGATCCACTATTCTAGATAACATAAGTTTTGTTTTGTCCCACCCCTCAAGTCCATATCATGTGTTGAAGATTGAAATTTTTTAGAGAAAATCTAGTAATGGGGTGTTTTTTCTTATTTTCTATCAATTTTGTGAAGTTACCGACTTTTACTAAACAACCAAATATTTCATTTCCCATCCATATCTAGTTCCAATGTCTAGGATTGCATGAAAGGCTCACAAGGTCTCTCAATCCATCCCTTCCTTCCATTTCCATTTATTTCACCTTAATTGAGGGATTTTGATGTTGATTTTGTAGGAGTTTATGGTGAACTCCTCAAACACCCCAAGATCACCTGCAAGACAAAATAACTTCCACAAGAGAGAAATGGCAAAAATATCATGCTATCATTAAGATGCAAGAATGCCAAATTGAATATGGCAAAGTACATATGAAGCCTTGCTTATATAGGCAAGGTCGAAATGTAGTATATAATATGATGATTACATGTGTCATAATCTTATGACATGTGACAACTAACTAACTACCTAGTAAATGATGTTATATAAGATAAGACTTCTAGAAAAGACAACTCATCCTTCTAGAAGGAATCTTATATCCTAAGCAAGCATGTGAACCTATCGCCTAGTAAATGATACCTAGGAATATAATTAAATGCACAAGTAAACTTATGTAAGTGTAATTAAATAATTAATTACACCAACAAATTTGGATATTTTCCCCATATCTAGACCTTCCCTCTTTTCCCATATTTTCCACACTTTCCCTCCCCTTCTCCATGTGGACTTTCAAAGTGGATCTAGTTGTGTGCAAGAAGTCGAGACAACTTTTTGGCCAAAAAGAGGAAGTGTTTTCTCTTATTTTAAAAATTTATCACATTTCACCTTAAAATTTGAAGCACTTAGAGATGGAATATTAAAAAATCCATTAATCATAAAATGTAGTACTTGGAGTCTAGTTTCCAAATATGTAATTTATTTTAATACTCAGATGATACAAATTGATTTTCACTAGGCGTTTCTAAAAAACACTCTTTAAAAGTCACTTTTTTTTTTTACAATACCATGCATGTGTTGTAAAGTCTTGTAACAAGATTTCATGCTTTTCTAGGCTTAATTTCACTATTTACACCTCTCTTATGCTTTATTTGACCCCTTTATGCCCTTAAATTAAGTGTGTTTTTGAATGTAAACCTGACAAACAACATTAAATGCAAGATAATTCTCAACACCCACTTTTAGGTCCAAGGTGGGACCCATTCGCCATGGGTGGAAAATGAGTCCCTCTTGGCTCAAAATTCAAAATATTTCAAATTTTCTTTTGGGTTTTTATTTAAAATCACCTTATGTCGGCCTGTGATGAGGTATCATCGAGTTACTAAGGCACAAGTGTGTATAAATAAGTGTTTTTATTCTCATTTTAACCCCCATTCATCAAGTTCACTTATTCACACATTCATTCAAGCATTCAAGCACTTTGCATCAATATTGAATCAAGCAATAATCAAGTATTTTGGAGCAGCCATTGTTATATCTTCAGATTTCTTCAATAAGGGTTTGGTAAGTTGATAGAATTTGCATGTTATTTTTTTATCATTCTCTTCTATTCCATTTCTTAATTAAGGGTTTGATCACCAAGATGGGATTTGACCAAGGAAAATCCCTATAACCTAACCCTTAACCATTTTTCCCCTTTTGCATGTGTGTTTACAAACTTGTGTATGCAGATTTGACAAGCTATTAGGTTTTGAAAAGTGGAAAATAAGTCAACAAAGTGTTTCAAGTCAACTACAACCTATTTCAAGCTTGGAGAAGACATTTTGTCTGTTTTCTGCAAAATTAACTTCGTCAACCCGACAAGCAGTCAACCTCAAATCTGGTGCTACAGAATTGGTCCCTAATTTCATAGAATTTTGGGATTGGACTGATTCGCTATTAGTGGCAAATGAGTCGATCCAAATCTGCACCCTAATGCCAAGCTTTGAATGAACTCAACAAATTTGGATGTAACGTGGGACTGCTTTCAGGTTGTGGGTAACCTGTTCAAAAGCAGACCTCCAGTGATAAGGGTTGGCTTCCCCTTTTGATGTCACCTAACTATTAATCTCTGAGGTAAAGGATAAGAATTGCATGGGAATAAACCTAATGTTGAAACTACCTAAGGTGATGCACCAAAACAACTTAGACCTGTTAACAGCCTATCACATTCAAATTAATGTCATGAATCTTGACTCACACAACTCACTTTCCAATGCAGTTTACATAAATAATTCATAAGGAGGTCTATAAATAGTGCTTTTAAAAGGAAAGCAGGGGTTTCACAATTAACAACACTACTAAACAACACAACTTATAACCTGTAAACATACATCTTCTGCTAAACATATGCCTAAACATGAGACAAACTTGCAAGGAAAGATAGATTTTCACAAGACAAACTGATCAATCATTAACAACATACATGAGAAACATGAAATGAGAAGGTAAAAATTCTCTACTTTATTAATTGAAAGTGCTTACTGTATCATAGGTCCATCTGAGTTACAATACTACTCCATGAAAAATAGCTCCAAGAAACAAAGCTATCTTGCTGCTGGAAAGAAAGAACTAACTCCAAATGTTCAAAATGAACATACTTAAGCAAAAGCCCCACCAAAAACCCCTCACACAAGTCCATCTAGAAGGTTCATGGTCAGATACAACATAAAAGGCCAAAGAGAACCTTCTAAAAACCCTCCAAACTATCCTCCACATGAAGAAAAGTTAAGCCAAGTCAATAGTCACACTAAAAATGTGACAAAAATGCCTCCAAACAGCCCCCTTTCCTATAAAGTCGGTCAAAACAACCTCTCACACACCCCTCATGTCTGTAAGTCATCATTGGTCTTCATACAAGTATTGACCCACACTCTCCTCAGGTAATATGTGTGTTTTGAAAACACAAGACTCCAAAAAGCATTAAAGATAATGATCTTGATTAAGTGATTCATGAAACATCACTTAATCAAGTCATTTTACATCTCAAAGCAAAAAATAAGGGGCCCACCATCTCATTGAATTACATTACATTTGCATTGAAAAGACATAATAAAAGTGATTTTCAAATCACTTAAATGATATCTTTATACATTGAAATAAAATGCAACATATAATGTCATATTCAAATGCTTTCAAAAGCATTAAACAAGGTTAAAAACTTCCAAGGCACTTGACCATCTCTACTTACCTCATTCTGCATTTTAAGGCCACACATGGTCAATACTCACTGGTTTTCAAAGGCATCATAAAGCTCAAAACACTTGGCCAATATGGCCAACCTCCATATTTCTTGGAAAGCATATTCGAAGTCACATGATTATTAGTCAAAAATCAAAGGCATCACATATGTGACTTGGCACACTCCATATGTTGTAATGTTGAGGACTTGGCAATGTTTTGAAATAAGGGGAAAAGCTTAAGGCAAAAAATGCCTAAGTGAATGAACAAGTTTCGGTCCCCATTACATTTAACACATGCTTTCAATTTTCTAAAAAATGGGAAAAAAATCTGATCGCCATCGAATAGGGTCAAACCCTAATCATCAAAACACCAAAACAATGAAACAAGCCCATCATTTTGTCATGGAACCTTCTTGAGAACATGATGCTGCCGCTGTGGGGTTTGAGCAAACACAAAAAAATGGAGATTTTCCACGGGTTTTGTGGTGATTCACTGATGAGAAACAAAGGAAAAGAGGTAAAATGCTTCTCTGTAGCTCGAAATCTACATTTTTCACCATTTGGAGGCCATTTTTTAACTTACAGGTTGTGGCCATGGACACATTTCTGACCCGTATTGTTTCACTTTTCTCTCTCTATTGTTGTTTCATATTGTTATAGTTACCATGAGAAATTTTGTGAAGCTTTGCTAGAAGCAAAAGCTCAAAATTTTCCAAAAATTTTTGTGAGCAAAAGCTCCAGGTGAGTTAATTCGACTTCATTTTTGATTTTGAGCAACAAAAAGCCATGTTTTTGTTTCTACCTTGAGAATAATACATAAAAGCTTGTTTCTCTTTTGCATTTGACAATACAACACTCCATTTTTGTGTATGTTGCTTTTATGAAGGAGAAAAAACCTCCTAGCCGCAGCCATGGACAGAAAAAAGACCCCATAATGTTCTTCGATTCTCCTTTGTATATGCAAATGTTCTAACAACCCAAATAGGTTTTTGATATGTAGAAAAGAAAAAATAGCCTATGAGCTCGGCCTCCATTTTTCAACATGGGTTTCCTCTGTATTTTTGCATTTCATTTTCTATTTTGCAATACAATGGCAAAACCCCTAAGTGGGTTTTCTATAGCACATATATTTTGTATCTGCAATGTTTTCAAAAAAAAAACCTGAGTGGGCTTCTTGATTTCTCAAAGAAACTCAATTTTTTGTAGGAATGCAAATGGTTTTGTAAATACACTCCATTTTTGTAGAATATAGCAATGTTGCTTCATTTTTTGAAACCCCAGGTGGGTTTTCCATATTTTGCAGAAAAAAGGTCAAACTTGACCACGGCCTGTCATAATGCATGAAATGGCTTTCATTTGTCACTCCTATAGGATGTTTCTCCATCGTTGTTTCCTCTACATTGAAATATCATGATAAACCCAGATAGGTCTTTTTTCAATTTGAAAGCAACTTCATATTTTGTTGCAAATTGATTCAATGCCATTGCATAGTGTGGGTACAATTAAAAGCTCCAATTTGTAGCAAAAACATGTTTTTCTATAAGCATCAATTGCTTGTTTTGCAAATGCACTTCTTTTTCTGTAGAATGCCTTTGAAAGCATAAACCCAAAAGTGGGTTTGTCATTGTGAATAAACTCCTACATTTGACATTTACCCCTTTTGAGAGTGTCATATTCTACACTCTTGATGATACCTCATCATATTTTTTTCTTGTTATTCTTGACTGTACTTTTATAGCTTTGGTGCTACCTTTGGACTCTTTGCACAGTCCATTCCCCTCACATAAGAAAATTGTTGCTTCTAGACTGTTCCATACTCTCTCCTAAAACCCAACAAATGACTTGTAATAATGTAGAAGGAAGTTCACAATCTTTCATGTTCATTGCTCTCTTGATTGTATTCTTAGACTGTGGTCACTATACCTTACTTGAAGCAAATCTATTGTTTATTTTCAAACTTCCAAAGAGAACACAACCTGAGGTTTTGTTTACTTGACCTGAGGTTGTTCATGTCTAGAGTTTCACTGCCATTCCTATCTTGCTGTTAATCATGAGATTTAAGATTTTATCACTGTTTTCCTTTGAAATTGTCAATATCCCCTTCTCAAAACCCTTATTATGCACCAAGATTGTGATCAAATATATTCGTTACTAACAAATGACCATCATATGTCACTGTGCATGAGATTTATTCTTTGGGGCTTGCTTATGGAATTTCATTCCATAATAGACGAGCACATAGGTTAGCATTTATCTCTTCACAAACATCTTGAAGGTTGCTCATTCAAAAACACTGTGATGACCATGTTCTTGATATCCTCTTGTGATCTTCATACCTATGACAGTGGTCTCCTTGAACTCAACTTCTCACTACCCCCATTGCCTATGTAAATGGAATGTGACTGTCATCATTGTTTTCCACAAGTCCTTGGGGTGCTTCTATTCTCACTATTAACTCACTATATTGTGCATGCTTGAATTAGACTTCTACTACATCTTCTTTATGATTTCAAAACACTTAGATTTCCCATTCATCAAACCATGTGCATACAATGTGACTATCCATTGTCTCAATGAGATTTACATACCTCTATGGTGCTCCATCATCCCTGACTTCTAGCTATCATTGCATGTTCATACTGTCATTGTGATGACTGTAGTTGTTGTCCCTGCTAAAAATCATTGCGAAGGTATATATTCATACATTGGTTACAAAGACATGAACTATATTGATCACAAAACACAGTCCCATATCTTTGTCACAATCTTTAAAACTACAAATCATAGTCAAAAGTTTTATCACATTCAAGGAGGCCACGGTCATCAAGACAGTCATCAAGGTCCATTATTTCACTATCATTATTTTTATCACAGTCATTAATGGCTGGCCTTCTACCTTCATGGAGGGTTTTCCTGGTTCTTTGGCGTACCTTTATCATTTTCTTTTACAAATTAATTCTTCAAACCTTTTGTACCTTCTTCGTCATGGCTATCATACAGTAGCAAGAAATGTCTTTTGTGGCATTGCTTCCCTCTTCATATGACTATCCCATCTAGACATATGGCATTGCCAATACCTTGGACTGAGTTTTCTTATGACTGTCATTGAAATGCTAGTCTCTTCAAAGGACCCAATGACTGTCCCTATTTCTTGATATGCCCCTAACTTCACTAGTGTTCATGACTGTCATTTAGTAGTCTTGGCATGATCTTACATGTGCCCTGTATGCTTCTTTATATTTCTCATGTTAGTCCTATTTGATGAGGTCATTGGTCTCAATTTGACGAATGTCGATCTAGTGGACTGCACTAACTTAGTACTGTACCAACATTTATAAATTTAAAATGACTATCACCTCCTTTTTAGGTCTGCCTCACACTTATGAGGATTGTCTTCATGATGGTTGTCATGTTTCAACTTTCATCCTTTGTGGCTACTCTCCTTTGCATATTTCAAGTTGACCGTCTGTCATTTGAACTTTGTTCACTTTCTCTAGTGCCATCCATGCATTGCACTATAACATCCAATGACTGAGATCTTCCCTTTACATTGTCCTTTGCATATCTCATAAGGCTGCCCTCCTTCTCTTCATAGTTGTCTTGTAGCATACATTCATGGTTGTTGTTCATAGACACTTGTACCATGACCTTGTCTCCAAAAGGGTCACTTTGTGTTGTGTCATGATTGACTCAAACATTGCTTTCTCCATTTCCATCAATAAAGTTATTGTCAACTGCATATCACTTGTGGAGGTAATCCTTGGGTCTTAGCAACTTCAAGAAATATAGATGAAAATTGATCATTATGTGACACCAAACAGGGAAGTTGAAAAGTTTTACTACCCTTCCTTTCTTTTTCATATGTAATGCAATCTCTTGTAACCATTCCTTGTTTGCCTTCAATAAAGTCAAAAGACATTGTTGTTGTCCCACCTGACATTAGAATACATGTTGTCCCACCTGAATCTGCTATCTAATTCAACCACATTTGTTTCCTCTTTGCTCATGTGTGATACATAACTGTCTCCCCACTTTGATCCTAGTGGGCAGACACATGTTCCCTATGTTAGTGACCTAAAAGCTCACCGTCCTATGTGATGTGTGGCTGTCCAATAGGGTCAAGGTGGGAGGGACCTGACAATACTTTGGATTGCTCTCTTATTATTTAAGAGATGCATAATTGAACTTGATGCATCTTTTGAATCTAATAATGAAAGTTGATCAACTAGTGTGATTCCATATTGATTTAATGCATTGATAATAGATAAATATTTGATCAAGTTGCTCAATTTCCTTTTTCTTTCAAAGCATGTTGAGCTCTACCCTCGTGGGAGCCACATTTACCCCACATGTTGTATTTAATCTGAATTAGAACAGTAGCCAAACTTGTCCTAAATTTGCACATGAAGTAAGCAGTTAGAAAATAAATACATATTTTGGATGTGTTTGATGACTTCACTTGTTTCTAGGACATCCAAGGTTTGCATGCTTATTTAATGCACTTATGGATCAGTTTATACATGCATAGGTAGGTGTGTGTGTAAGGATTGAGATCTTTCATTGCTTAGAGCCTTGCTCTAATATCATTTTTTTTCAAGATGCAGGAGCTAGGAGCACTACGGAGCTGGGAAGGACACAAGCGGCTTGGGGTAGCAGTAGCAGGGAAATTGGGAAACTTTGTAACCAGTCATTCTTAGGCAATGACTAGTCTCCATTCTTATATGCACTTTGTTTTTTACTTATTCATGTATAAATTGTTTCATATTTCCATTAAATAAGTAAAAGCAGTCCCTTGGCTTGTGAGGGACATGTACACTTCATGATTATCAATAAAGATTATATTTGTATACATATGATTCTCTTTCTCATTTGTTGTAATTGAAACATTGGAATAAAAAATGTAATCTGTTTCATTTGACAGTCTATTTCCATGCATATCAAACCTAGTAGACTTATGGTTTATCTTTTAAATGTTTAAACAAACAACTCAAAAGAATAAACACTAAACTTGATTTCAGTTGAAAGCTAAAAATTAGGTAACACCACCTTAAGGCTAAAAATTCAAATTTTGTTAGATTCTAGATCCTGACACTCAGAAACTAGCTTTCAACAGTTTTCATCAGAAGCAGGAATGATTCACCATCAGTGGCGAATGAATCCCACTGGTGATTTTCAGTGATCTCTGTCAGCATTCAAGACACTCCATATTCTCCATTCTCTGCCCAGGTGCACTCTAATTCAACCTTCTTCTTTTTTATTTTGCATTTGTTCATACTTTAGTTCATGTTTGCATATCACATTGTGTTTTCCAACATTGCATAAATCTTAGGTTTTGCATTCATAATCATTCAATTATCATTCAATTGCACTAGATCATTCCATTTAGACTAAGTAACATCATACATTGCATAATTTGAGTGAACCACCTAGACTTTTGAGTGGGGTTTATCTCTCTCCTTTTAGGTGAAACATTCCTAAGAGTGCAAGATTAGCCTATAAGCCCTACCCAAAAATCTACAGTTCATTTTGGTGAACCTGCATATTGAGCACTTTATATTTCTAATTTCCATTGCATCTTGCATCCTAGACTTCATTTGCATCAACATTCAATTAGGTTTTTACACCTTAGGGTTTATACACTTGCATTAGTGAAAGACTCATTTAGACTTCATTTTTGCATACCATATCATTGAAAAAACTAAAAAATTGCATCTGCATCCTTCATTGGCATTTGAAAAGCATTTAAATCACTTTAAATTTTCTGAAAAACACAAAAAAATCTCATAGTTGGACTCATTCGCCACCCTGGGCGAATCGATCCACCTGCATATTTTAGATAGCATTTTCAAGCATTTTTTGGGTATTTCCTGCATTTATGTTTTCTGTAATTTCTCTCTATTTTACTTTCCAGATTGTCTGTCTGCTTCTATTTCTTGCATTTTAGTTTACTTGCATTCATTATCATCATGGCATTTTCTTTTAATAAGTTTTAGAATTCATTGAAATCCTTAGTAGACATGTCCAATTGTGCCTTTGGCTATGATCCTAATGACCTTGAGCTTCCTCATGCTCCTTCAACTCCTCATGATTGTCCTCCTTGTGATGTTGACATCATTCGAGAAGATGATGATAGCATGAACAAGTTCTCCAATGCATGTATTGATAACCTTGAAGCCAATGCAACCTTTTACCCATCTATGAACCCACCAAATCTTCCTACTGTTGCACCTCCTGATCACTTTGGATACCTTCATCCTGAAACTCAAGAGGGACCTAAGATCCCTCCATCAAGTGGACCTAGTCCCTCTCAACAAACACACCCTCAACCATTTTATGATCACAAAGTCACAAACACTCCCATCAACCTTGAACAAACATATGGAAAAGGCTTCAATATCCTAAGTAAGCAAGGTTGTGACACAACCAATGAGCATGACATTCATCAACTTCTAGAAAGAAAACCAACAGAAGAAAACACAACAGGACTAGGATATCAAGATCCTCCTCATGTTAACAAGCCTCCATTTGAGTATTGGAGACTTCAAGATGATGGTTCCATGATCTTTGATTCTCCTCCTGAATTGAACATTCTCCTTCCATGTGAACAACCATTACCTGATTCTCATGACAAGGATGCTAGGATCCCCATTGGTCCTCTTCCTCCTTCCATTCATGAAAAAGGAGAATCTAGCAAATGAAAACAGCCTTACAGATTGAAAAAAAACAAGTTTCCTACTCATCCTCCACTTGAATGTGAAAGGAGACTTCAATTGCTTTTAAATAAAGGCCTTATACTCTTACCACCTATGAATAGGTTGGTCATTCGTCCTAAAGATTCTAACATACCATATTGCAAATATCATCATGTTCCTGGACATCGAACTAAAGAATGTTGGACATTGAATGACATATTGAACAAGTATCACTTCACTGATACTAACTACTTTCCCATCATCCCTTAAAACAAAATCCTTTTATCATACCATAGTTGTAGAAATTTTCATTCTCACTATTGCATGTTTCCTCCCATCACCTTTCTTGGCTCATTCTTGCCTCACATCTAGTGGGGGGCAAGAAGTTGTTAGCCTCATCCTTGTAATGCATTTGTTCTTGTCTCTTAACTGCGTTATTTCCCTTCCGCTTATACTAATCGAGATTGTGAAGACAATAACTCGGTTAATGGTTGACTTGGATTTGCATTACTAACCCCTTTTTCACATTTTCCTTTTTTATGTGTGTATCATGTTCCCCCATATCATGTGTTTGATGTTCTCTCTCTTTGTACACCACTTCTATATTCGTACCTCTATTCTTCTATATGTCATGCCTTGTCTTTTTGTTTTTGTTTTGTGTTTTCCTTTTAGGGATGATGCAAAGCATAGAGACACCCTATGTCTCTTCCATGTTGACCCAAAAGGTCCTTTCTTTTTCATTTTTGTTTTGTGTTTTCTTTTTTGGGATGACGCAAAGCGTTGAGACCACAATATCTCTTCCATGTTGACCTAAAAGGTCCCTTTTCCTTTTCCTTTTTTTTTTTTAATCTTTTCTTGTGTTTTCCTTTTGGAGATGATGCAAGGCATTGAAACCGAAATGTCTCCTTCATGTTGACCCAAAAGCTTTTCATGTTCTTTCGCCTTTTCATTTTATTTTCACTTGTGTTTTCCTTTTGGGGACGATGTAGCGTTGAGACGTAATGTCTCTTCCATGTTGACCCAAAAAATACTTTTTTTTCCTTTTGTTTTCACTCTCTTTGTGTCATTCTTCCAGTTCTATGTGCTTTGGGGAATGATGACAGTTCTGAGCTCTTTCATAAAAACATTGCAGCAACGAAAATGCTAACCACAAATCCATAGATCCCTTATGTGTTTCGTGTGTTCCTTTCTGGGGGGCAACTCCCTTTCTTTTGTTTTCTCTTTCTTTTACATGAAGCAACCTTACTTAGAAACATATGACTTGGCATAGGGGCTTTCCAAGTTGGCTCTCATGTCTTGTTTTCCTTTGCTACTTTAAAGTAATTTCTCACAGAACGGTGCGTAGCAATTCCTTTAAAGTGGAGAGCATACATTGGCATCATTTCATTTTTATTTTTGGTTCTTAGTGCAGCCTTGTCACTTCATAAGATGTGTTCGTCACTTTGTGGATGGCATTGGGTGTGATGTCCTTCATAAGTGTGATTTATATTAGCATATTACATTCCTCTTGGTGGCCTGATGTGACACACTGCATCCCCTAAGTTGTGAATATATTATTCTTTGATTGGTCCTCTCTTGGAAACATTAGACACAATGTTCCCTAAGTGATAGACCTTCCATGAACTTAACAAGGCTCCTTTGAACATATTTTACATTTTAGATTTTACATTTTTGCAATTTATATTTTTGCCACCTTGCATAATGCAACTTGCATGCCTATGGTACCTTTCTCTTTGTTCATGAGTTCTAAGCATATGAAGCTTTGCTTGTCTCATGAAGCACGAACCAACATTTTCCTTTGTGGTGCCTTGTTAAAGTTATCAGGAGGTATAACTTTGATATGGTTGAGCAGGAAGCCCATTCAGCGGCATGACTTTCCCCATAGCCACATTTGTGCTTGTGATTACATACCAACTAGTGTATGTACTTCACCTTTTGGGTCTTCTCACTTGGTAGACCACCATGATTTTTGTCGCCCTAGAGTGAGTATGCATTCTCTTTTCTCACAATCAGCCTAGATTTTTTCCACAACTAGTTGGGAAAACGATCGAAGCTCAATTCAATTTCCCTTTCATATGTGTATTCCTTTGTTCTTATGTTTAGTTGGCCATGAGATCTTCATCCTAGGGCCTTAATCATCCCTCTTGATTATTGTTGTACCATCTTGCTAATGTAAGTGCATTTGAACCTCTCTCGATATGCATGGCTACTTTAGTGTGAGTTTGAAGGAAGTTCATCCTCTCACTAAAGTGGGGGTTAAATGTCCCATAGAAAAATGGCCCCTTATCATTTTCATGGTCTTTTAGGCCTTTCTTCACGATGCTTGGTCTATTTTGCTTTGATTTAATGTTGCAATGTGGCTTGAACATTCACATTAGGTCCTTAAAATTGAAATTATGGTGTCTTGTGAAGATGTTGTGAAGTGTTGTAGAACATTTCTACACTTTTCTAGACTCTATTCATTACAATTCACCTAAAAATCACCTTTTTATCCCTTATCAAGTCCTATTTTGAAGTGTTGTAAAATCTTGTAATAAGATTCCACACTTTTCTAGGCTTAATTTCACTATTTACACCTCTCTTATGCTTTATTTGTCCCCTTTATGCCCTTATAAGGCTTAATTAAGTGTGTTTTTGAATGTAAACTTGATAAACATCATTAAATGCAAGATAATTCTCGACACCCACTTTTAGGTCCAAGGTGGGACCCATTCGCCATGGGTGGCGAATGAGTCCCTCTTGGCTCAAAATTCAAAATATTTCAAATTTTCTTTCGGGTTTTTATTTAAAATCACCTTATGTCGGCCTGTGATGAGGTATCATTGGGTTACTAAGGCACAATTGTGTATAAATAAGTTTTTTTATTCTCATTTTAACCCCCATTCATCAAGTTCACTTATTCACACATCATTCAAGCATTCAAGCACTTTGCATCATTGAATCAAGCAATAATCAAGTATTTTGGAGTATCCATTGTTATATCTTCATATTTCTTCAATAAGGGTTTGGTAAGTTGATAACATTTGCATGCTATTTGTTTATCATTCTCTTCTATTCCATTTCTTCATTAAGTGTTTGATTACCAAAGTGGGATTTGACCAAGGCAAATCCCTATAACCTAACCCTTAACCATTTTCCCCCTTTTGCATGTGTGTTTGTAGGCTTGTGTATGCAGATTTGACAAGCTATTAGGTATTGAAAAGTGGACAAGAAGTCAAAAAAGTGTTTCAAGTCAACTACAACCTATTTTAAGCTTGGAAAAGATATTTTGTCCATTTTCCACATAATTAATTTTGTTAACCTGACAAGCAGTCAACCTTAGATCTGGTGCTACAGAATTGGTCCCTGATTTCATAGAATTTTGGGAGTGGACTTATTCGCCATCAGTGGCGAATGAGTCCCACCTTAAGGTTGGAAATCCAAAATTTGTCAGATTTTGGATCTCGACACTCAGAAACTAGATTTCAACAGTTTTCATCAGAAGTAGGACTGATTCACCATCAGTGGCGAATGAGTCCCACTGGTGATTTTCAATGATCTCTGCTAGCATTTAGGACACTCTGGATTCTCCATTCTCTGCCTAGGTGCACTCTGATTTAGCGTTCTTCTTTTTTGTTTTGCATTTGTTCATACTTTAGTTCATGTTTGCATATCACATTGTGTTTTCCAACATTGCATAAATCTTAGGTTTTGTATTCATAATCATTCAATTAGTTCATTCAATTGCACTTAGATCATTCCATTTAGACTAAATAACATCATACATTACATAATTTGAGTGAACCACCTAGACTTTTGAGTGGGGTTTATCTCTCTCCTTTTAGATGAAACATTCCTAAGAGTGCAAGAGTAGCTTATAAGCCCTAGCCAAAAATCTACGATTCACATTGTATGACTTATTAGATGGAAAAAACAAAAATTCTTGTAATTAAACAATAAAAATAGAATTTTGTAATACTGTGCACTTTTTAAATAATTGAAAAAATCAATAAAAAATCATTGTACATGAAATAGAAAGTAGATTTGCTGACCACCTATATATCATGCTGCCATTGTAAAGCAATAACTAGACTCAAACGGTGAAGGGTCAATGAATACAAAATAAAAAACATATGCCAAACAGTTTTCCACACAGAATTTTTTTTGATGTGATAATGCATAAATGATAATAGTGATAATTATGTTTATTTTTTATGCGATGATGTGATTATGTTTACCAAGTGTTCTTTTATAAATAAACATGGTAATAAAAACCTACTCCCCCAAAATGAAATTTAAAATTTAGCATGTTTATTTATAAAAGAACACTTAGTAAAAATAATCACATCATCGCATCAAAAATAAACATAATCATCACTATTATCACTTATGCATCATCGCATCAAAAAAAAAAAATCCGTGTGAAAAATTGTTTGGCATATGTTTTTTATTTTGTATTCATTGAGTCTAGTGATATTCACCTTTTCTTTATCGCTTTAACATGCTTTTCATTTCATATTATGGTGTTCATGCACTTGAGGGTGAACCCCAATGGAGTAATTCAAATGTCACGTTCGAGAGGGAATAATTTGGTTGAAGTTTTATCACGGTAATATCTATCCCACAATCAGATACTCATCGAATCGTACTTGTAATTAATTATAATTGAAAATATGACAATATTAAATTTCGATTAAAAAATGCAACGGACATCCGGATAGACAATACACCTTTCACTACCCATGCTTATCGTCACCAAGCCCGCAATGTAATTGGTAAAGTAGAGCCACGCTTCATTTGCGAGAGCTTTAAAATCTTTATTTTAATTATGAACTACCTTGCGTTTAGATTTTAGTTATGATCTCGCGATTAATTTCAATCTTTAAAAAACTTGTTCTGATTTTTTAATCTTTGCTGAACAATCCCCAAAATGAAACACAAACATTGCAACTCAATTCGTGGAACAAAAAACGCACACAGGTGTAGCCAAATCATATGAATTAATATTAATCGTGAAATAAGATCACGAGGGATCTCAATGGTAAAGTTAATGCACAATTCCCTACTTACAGACTTTCTGGGGCAATGTTTATTAACAAACAGAAAACAACGGGGAAGATTTTCTCTTCCTATTGTTCTCTCATGAAATTTAGTATAGCAGTGATGACGAGCAATGTGCTTTGAGGAATTTCTATACAATTCATGGGCCTCATCAACAATCAAAACGCCTGCTATTGCGTTTGGAGACTGCTCACAATTACGATGAATCCCTTCTTCCGAGTCATCTATGGCTGATGTTTCATAAGTCTGCATATCCCAATTACTGCATTCGAGGCTGTAATTGCACACTGCCTCTGCGGAGCTATTTTTAGATTTTGACAAGGGGGAGTTGGATCTCACCATAATCCAGTGGTCACTTGGGGGGCTTGCACACCAATCAGGCTTCTCACCTCCTACGGCCAGTGCGGCCAATCTGTCCTTGGCTGAAACTGAAGGCCTCTTGACGGATTCCTTTTCCTCCTCTGCTTCAGCTCTCGCACAAGGCCTTGCAATGGGTAGAGACAAAATTGGTACACTAGAAGAAGAAGCGGAATCCCAATCAGGGCTACCAAAGTCCAAAGTGCTGGTAGGAGACAGGGGAGCCCTTTTCATGTCTGTTGCGGAGCAGTAGTCGATCTCAGAGAGGAAAGGATGTTCCAACAGCTGTGCAGCGGTCCACCTCTGCTTCGGATCTCTGCGGAAGCACTTGTCTAGAAAATCCCGGCCTTGAGGCGAAAGACAGGCGGGCAACTCGGGCAGTTGGTCTGTGCAACCGATTAGATAGAAGGCTGCAAGGGGGTTCGAAACGTTGGTCCAAGGCGGCCTCCCAGTGGCCATCTCCACCACAGTGCAGCCGACAGACCAAATATCTGAAGGCGGCCCCTGCTCCACTTGATTCACTACTTCTGGAGCCATCCACAATGGCGTGCCTCTTAAAACACTTACCCCCTTCTCCTCTGCCCTTTTAGCGGATCCCAAATCGCCGAGTTTGACAACGCCACCGCATCCTACAAGCAAATTTTTGCTCTTGATATCGCAATGCACAATCCCCTGCCTGTGGAGGTAATCTAATCCACGGAGGATGCCACGAGTGTAGCTCCTGATCACTGGTTCGTCCAACTGTCCGCCAAACTTACTCAGCAGGTCTCCCACGCTGCCGCCTGGCATGTACTCCATCATCAAATTACACAATTCCACACCATTCTCTGTGCTATACTCCTTCCCCAGGCAGCGCACGATGTATGGAGAGTCCAAAGACTTGAGAATATTGTATTCATTTTCTAAGCAAGAAATGGTGTCCCCTGCCATGGACTTTACAGCGAAGAGCTCGCCATTAGAGTTGTTGATGGCAAGGCTAACTGTGCCAAATGATCCAGCTCCAATAATACCGCCCCTTAACCATCTGTCTGTGTTGCTTTTGGTTCCCATGGCCGATCTCCTTTGAATTCTGTGATGGGGGACAAGGCAGTTGGGAGTTGCTTATAAAGGGTTTGTTGAATGGAAAGCGGGAAACGTACACCACCAAATTTCCGTCAGAATGTCGTGAGCAAATGGACCATTTTAGATGTAGAACGTGCGAGTTTGCAAAGATTCATGAACGACAGCATTCTATGAATCGAAAGAGATGACGTCGGCGGAGTACAGCCTGGGCCGCGAGGGCGACTGGTGAGCTTAACGTGCCTGCTTTCTGTAGAATCTTTGAATAGTTTCCTTTTGTACCATTCCAACGAGAAAAGTTACGCACTTAACGGGTGTTCGTCCATTGGCCATTTTCTTTGACACTTGCTCAGTGACGGTGAGCAAAGCCAAGATTGTAGCGGCCGCCGAATTTCTTCACCATTCATTGTATCAAGTCGATTTACTTGTCAACTTGCTCGCATCTTCTGCACGCGATTTGGCTTCCCCGTGCAAAGGATTTGAAGCAACTTGTTATTGGCAAGTTGCCAACAATTCAGTGGATAGTTGGAGGGAACAGGTCTTTGGTATCAACTAGGTAAATGTCATGTGATAACTTGACTGGTCTTTTGTTTAATATTTTAACACATTAAGAATGGGTCTCGTGAAAAGCAACACGTGCTTCAATAGACGCCGCGCGACTCACGCTCGTCTTCCCTTGCCCGTTCTTCTTGGACTTAGCTAATTCTGTTTGAAATATCTTCCTCTGATCATTTCAATCGCGAACTTTCATTTCCTTGAAAGTCGGAGTTTCCAATTCGAGAGCAAAAACAATGCCTAATCGAGATTAGGGTGAAATATATTGTAGTTAGAGTTGAATTTGAAGACAATGTCCACGATTGAGTCGTTAGATATTTCGGTCATTTCTTTAGTTTGCATCGATTTGGGATCACTTGAAAACGTTACTTTTCCCTAAAGATTTTTTTTTTTAAGTTTTTCAATTTATAAACTAATAAAGAAATTAGATTTACTTTTCTTGAATAGCATTCAACCATGAGAAAGATTATACATTGATTCCACTCTTAACTTTTGTTATAGATGGCAAATCTAATCTGGGTGATGTCAAATCTATCGAGACACAAATGGATTCTATTTATATATAATTTACTTTTTCAAGTGGATAATTTCATTATTGATATGAAAGTAGTGTTAATCTTTGGAGAGACTTTATATATTGAAGGCTATAGAAATATAGTTATTTTTTTATATTTCAAATAATGTTAATACTATTGTAAATAGGTTAGTATATAAATATTATATTGATTTTAATGAAATTTGCGTATCAAAATTGTGGGTTTATTATATCATTTAAGTGTTTTGGGCCCTTCGTCATCCTTACACTTTTAAAGACTACTTACACTCATCGTTTGAAAAAATCACATGGTCTTTCAAACCACTAGCAGTCAAGAGAAAACAACCAATTAAGCCAACACCAACTTGCCACTTGTCATCATCTTGTGATTTAGCAACCACTAAAGGGCCACCACTTGGTCAACTGTTTGTGCTCAACAGGTGTATTTCTTTTTTTTTGCATAACTTTTTTTTACCATGGTGACAATTTTTGACTAACAAATAGGTGATGGAAAGCTGATGATGTGTATTTTCTAGCCATGGTGTTTTTAATAAAAAACTTTGTTGATGTTTTCTAGATATTACAAATTTAAGCATGTTGTTACTACTTCATTATTTGATAGGCCACATCTTACACCCTATATATCTTATTTTTACAAACAAATAGGTGTTGAAAAGCTATTAGAGAGCACTACACATCCATATAACTATTTATTCTAAATTTCATATTAGGTCTATTTTGTACAAAAGTTAGTTTTTGGCCATTTTAAGTCTTGAGAATCTTGTAATTTGGTAAAAGATTTATGATTGCATGAAGTATAAAGTGTCAAAGTTGTAATATTTGTGGAGGCTAATTTTTTAGACTAATGAAAAGGGGAGGTGTCTTGGGTGCCTTATTTCTTGCATTTCTATATATCTTATTTTTTCTGCATAACAATAATATACTCTTCTACACTAATGAATCAATCAAAAATTTGTGTTCTCATGCCCTACAACCATTTTTATTAGAAGTCCAAAATGATTATATATTTAAAGTAGCACAAATGCTACATAAGGTAAACTAGGACTTGAATAGAACAATACTTAATTGCAAAAAATCCTAAATGATATAACAAGTGTGATAAAGCATTTGGAACCTTGTGCATGTCAATATCTCCATATTTACTCTTTCATATTAAATCTACCTCTACACTAAATAAAGTATGGGCCACCTTTGAAACATCTATGTTATGTAGAATAAACTAAGAGGTAATCAATTGGAGAATGAGCTCATAGGGTTAAGTCCTACAAGTTTTGACTCTATTAACGAATTCTTCACTATGCTAAAATCTATAAGATTATAATTGAAATAATATGCCCGATTGAGAAGAAATATATACATAATTAATTTCCATTATTCTTTTTAGAATTGGTCCAAACTATTTAGTTTTTATTTCTACATTTCATGCTACTAAAATTTCCAAGTAGAATCCAACTACAAATGCCTTCTCTTGATGATTTTACCAATGAACCCATAAAGGAGTAGGATAAGTTGGTTCAAATGGGTACTATAAAGTCTTTTAAGTTTCATGTCATTGGGAATCAAGACACTAAATATTAGAAAGGTTTTGGAAAGAAAAATAAGAAATAAAAGAATCAAGAATAAATATGATCATAAACCGGTAGCCTCCAATTCAAATTTTGAATCCTTTTCCTCAAAAGATGACAAGTCTAAGAAGGAAAAGGTTGAATGTGCCTTTTTTAAGAAATCTAATCATGATGAGCATAAATACCTAAAAAAGAAAAAATCTCATCTCACACATCTTGAAAAGAACAACACTAAGGTACCAAATTTAAAAAAACAAGATTCATCATTTAAGAATATTCAAAGATTGGACAAATTCATTAAGGTGAAAGGAAAGAGAAAATCCCTTGTTGTAGTAGCATCATGAACTAACACAGGTTATTGACTTGAGTAATTCTCACCACATGACCAATTCACAACAAAGTTTCTCATCCTTTAGGCCATGTTTTTTGCTTGACATACTTATGGATAAGGATCCACCTCAAGAGGTTCTTGGGATTGGGTCTATTGATGTTGGCAACAAAATGTTATAGAACTTTGTTTATCACTATGTGTCTTTTCTTTCTCATTTTTTTGTGTTTTTAAATATTATGTAAGTCATGTTCATCCTCTCCCATGTTATGCTTCTCCCTCTCACATAACATTTAATTTTGGTGTATCTCTCTTCATGTGTATTTGAAACTTATTTTTATATTTCCCTTTGTATTTCTTGTTCCTTATTGATCTAATTTACTTGAAATCACCTCTCATTTCATTGGATTGTTCCAATTAATCTTTCTTAACAATTAGGAATCCTTGATTTGTGATCCTCAATATTAAATTCCACGGGCACACCCCCTTGGGAGATCTACCCCCTTGGGCACCCTTAAAGATGAACCTAATTTTTATGAGGACCTTCGCCAAAATTTCATGGTAGCTCATAAATGAATTTACCTTCCTATTTCTTACATATATACTTGTCTTGACTACCTCTAAAAACCTATAAATAAAACCTTTCCCTTATCATTTGTATTACTCATTTTTATTATCGTTGAATGCTAGCAATCTTGTATTCACTCTTGCCTTGGGACTATTGGAGTTATTAGAGTCTTTCAATAGAGCTTGGAGCCATTGGATTTTTCTTATTGGAGTCTTATTAGAGCTTTGGTCTAGCCTTCTTATGGTCTTCATCCTCTTTACCCCCTCATGTTGCCTAATCCCATTTTTCCTCCCCCATTAGAAGTCATCTAGCCTTCACACTATCCCCTAAGTCTACTTACTATTTTCCCATAGCCCCATTGTCTCATGGAAAAACTCTTACAACCCCTTTAGTGTCTTTAAAATTCTTCTTTTCCATCTCCTAGTGTATTTTCCATCTCTTTGTTGAACCTAATGTAGACACCTAAATTTATCCATACCAAACCACATTAGATATTATCCCATTCCTATCCATTAATTAAATAAATTTTAATTATTTATTTAATTAGTTACTCATTTAGTCTAATTCCTCACCCTTAATTAATTAAGTTTAGCTTGAACAAATTCATACCCCATAAGAATTCTCCTTTTCCATTTGAACCCAATTAATTCATTAACAAGCTAATCTCTTGCACATTATTAAGTGTGATTATTTTAATCAATTACATATAAATCTCACTTATACTTAAAACTTTATAATTAAATTCTAGTCATCCATTATTTCTAGACAATCCTAAGCCTCCATTTAGCACATGTGGCTCTCACACATGTGTGATGAGTGACATGTCTCCCTCCCATATCCCTATGTGTCTCCAAACGTGTGAGATGAAACTTGTTAAGTTTCTCTTCCCCATATGATCGCTCACACATGTGAGAGAAGTCACATGTCTCTATCATCTTTTCCAGGTGTGTCCTTCTCACACATGTGAGGGGACTTATTCTGAACCCTTGGATTTGTTCAAAGAAATCTTATCCATCCATCTCCCCTTGATCCTCATCATCCTCAAGTGCATTAATATAATGGCACTAAACTTGGTATCCTCTCATCAACCCTAATCTTTAAACCATTCTTAATCCTTGATCTTCAAATCAAATCTAAGCCATTGATAAACCATCCTCAAACAGGTATAAATCAAACCCTCTCCAAGGCATTGTCATATGACCATCTATTGCAAAGATATACTATCAAATTAAAAAATAAAAATAACTCATCATCCTAAAGTCATGTTGAACATGGATCTCGAAGTAACCTACAATCTTCATCATTCATCAACTTGATCTAGAGCATATCAAGAAGAGTTTAGATCCCTTCTGACATCTCTCAAAATTGGACACTTTCCTCTTTAATATAAATCTAAGGAACATTAGAGTGAAAGGAAAATTTTATTACCGTTGTATTTAATCTTTGTCTCTCCCCTTGTTTTTCATTATCTTCACCTATCCTTGCCTTGCATCCATTACAAATTTATTTTCTTATAATATGTTATCATTTCTATAGCCTATGTTTAAATCACATTTGTTGGCCATTTTGTTATGTGAATCTTGTTGGAAAACCCACAAGTGAGCTAGCTTAGGTAAACTCCCGTTCAATACTCTCTTTTTTACATTTTCCTAGTTTTGTAGGTGTTTTGAAGTAGATGAATGTTGTATGCATATATTAAAAATGTTTTTATAAGTCACCACAAAGCTTACCTAAAAAATCTAGTACATTTGGGCATCATTATTGTTTACCCACTTGAGACATCCCCCCTTTGTTGGAGGACAACTCCTAGGATCACCAAACTTCTCTAGCAACTTCTCTCTGCCCTTCTATTCTCACAAGTTCAAATTTTGCCTCATTGTGATTTAATTTATTCTCTAAATTTAGTTTTCTAGTATATTTATTACCTTTTTACCACTCCATTTACTTAGTTTCTCTTTGTTAATGCAAGTTCTATATAAGTGATTATTAATTCCAAATCATGTTTAACCTAAAGAACACATTTTTCTTATTTGGTAATAATCAATCAATGAACCACTGATGCCCCCTGGGGATATTTTCTATTAGGTATAGTTGGTCTCACCCCTCTATCAAGGGACACCTTGGAGAGCTTCCAAATTTCTCTAATATCTTGCTAAAATCATTTCCAACAACCCATTTTCACACACATTTAGTCCATCAAGTGCACAAGATTCATTTTTTTTAATCTTTGTGAAGTTTCTTTTTGTAATTTAGTCATTAGATACATGTTTCTTTTTCCAATTTTAGTCTTAAAGGTCTTTTGTTAGTCCCAAATAAAGAATATGTGAATTTAGTTGTAAATTAGGATAACTAGATTATATACATAAAATTCTTTAATTTTTTTTATTTTAACATATTCACAAATTATGAGGGTGATCCCATAATAGTGGTTTACAATTTTTGGCCAAACTAGACACTGAAATTTTTATTTTTAACTAAATCTTCACATTCAGACACCTATAGCGGCTAAACCGTGAGGAATTTGAAGATGATGCAAACTAGAGTCTCATCACATTTTGTCTGTAGATTCTAAAAATATTTTTTTCAAAATTTTTGGAATCAAATTGCACTTCTTTTTCCATCTCCCACAAAAATTGGTTTTTCAAAAACAACATTTTAAAAAGTGATGCACACCGTATAACGTATAAATTTTTTTCCATGAAGGATAAAATTCTAATTCTTTCAAATTTAGATTTGTAAGTCCGATATCAAGTGCTTGCACTTGATTAGATAGTTTTTTATTGAATATTTTTTCTTTAATCAAGTTTCAAAGTCAAACCAATGACAATTCAGACATAGCGCGACCGTATAATGCGTAACTTTTTTTGTATATATCGAAATTCAATTATTATTATTTTGTTGGATCAAGGACTTCAATATATGGTGCACTCATATTTTTCAATTTTTTTTTGATAATCTGCTATTTTTCCACATGTGTAGAATAGAGACCTTCATTTTTGACGAAAAACCTATGTTTAATAAAACTATAAAAAAAATACATAATAAAACCAAAACATATTAAAATTATATTCATTGGATAGCTCGTTTCAAGGACTACCTGAATCCAATTGGGGTTGTGAAGATTCCCCCATTTTCATCCTCAACCTGAGCGTCAAAGTGTAAAAAATTAGGTTTTTTGTGTGAACAAAGTCAAAAATTAGGGAAAAGGGGGGTTCGCTAGAACCAGGGGGGTTCTAGCGAACCCCCTCAATATGCATTTTCCCTTTTGTTTTTTGGGCGAGAAATGTGGGCACCATGATTGATGGGTTCGGTCGAACCCCTTTATGGTTCGGTCGAACTTGTAGGTTCATTCGAACCCCTAAAACCAATTTTTTTGCCATGGGGCCATTTTTTCTTAGTTTTCCTTCCTCCATCAAATTGTAAACCACTATTGTGGCTTCACCCATGAAAGAATAAAAACATAACTTAATTTTTTTTTCTTCACCCCCAATCAATATTTATGCTTCCATCTTCCACACTAGATGTATGAATTCACATTATAGATCAAGTAGAAAAGAGTTTGGATGCTAAACCAAATGAATAAAGATAATGAGGAATTCAAGGATGATATACATGTACACCACCACAATATGATATTGTTATATACCCTCTCCCTATGATTTTTATGGCACCACAATTTTTAATACATGATAGCAAAAGTGACCCAAATACACATCTAAGATTTTTTCTAACTACATGTCTCTTATTGTTATATTAGAATTTAATACACATCTGAGATCTTTTTCAACTACATGTGTAATTTTTTTATATTATAATAAGTTTTAACTAAGTTTTTTCCATGAATCTTAAAAGTTCACACTATATAATGCTTATTTTATCTTCTTCAAGGGTCTATTCACACATTTGATGATTTGACAAAGGTATTACAAAAGCAATTCAAAGTTAATAAGGGCATTAGAGTTATAGTTTCTAATCTATTTCAGTGTGCTTGTCCAAGCACTAAATGAACACATTAGTGATTATGTTATAAAATTATAGTCCTTATGATTTAATATTATTAATCCTATTGGTTCCCAACTTAGTAGTGCTAGAATTTTCTTGAGTCCATCACCTTTTTTGCATCTTGCCTCATATACCCTTTAGTTATAATTAATCTATGAATATTTTGAATAGGATCCCCTATTCTAGATAATATAAGTTTTGTTTTGTCCCATCCCTCAAGTCCATATCATGTGTTGAAGATTGAAATTTTTTAGAGAAAATCTAGTAATGGGGTGTTTTTTCTTATTTTCTATCAATTTTGTGAAGTTACCAACGTTTACTAAATAACCAAATATTTCCTTTCCCATCCATATCTAGTTCCAATGTCTAGGATTGCATGAAAGCCTCACAAGGTCTCTCAATCCATCCCTTCCTTCCTTCCATTTCCATTTATTTCACCTCAATTGAGGGATTTTGATGTTGATTTTGTAGGAGTTTATGGTGAACTCCTCAAACACCCCAGGATCACCTACAACACAAAATAACTTCCACAAGAGAGAAATGGAAAAAATATCATGCTATCATTAAGATGCAAGAATTCCAAACTGAATATGGCAAAGCACATATGAAGCCTTGCTTATATAGGCAAGGTAGAAATGTAGTATGTAATATGATGTTGACATGTGTTATAATCTTATGACATGTGACAAGTAACTAACTACCTAGGAAATGATGTTAGATAAGATAAGACTTCTAGAAAAGAAAACTCATCCTTCTAGAAGGAATCTTATATCCTAAGCAAGCATGTGAACCTATCGCCTAGTAAATGATACCTAGGAATATAATTAAATGCCTAAGTAAACTTATGTAAGTGTAATTAAATAATTAATTACACCAACAAATTTGGATATTTTCCCCATATCTAGACCTTCCCTCTTTTCCCATATTTTCCACACTTTCCCTCCCCTTCTCCATGTGGACTTTCAAAGTGGATCTAGCTGTGTGCAAGAAGTCGAGACAACTTTTTGGCCAAAAAGAGGAAGTGTTTTCTCCTAATTTTTAGAATTTATCACATTTGACCTTAAAATTTAAAGCACTTAGAGATGGAATCTTAAAAAATTCATTAATCATAAAATGTAGTAATCGGAGTCTAGTTTCCAAATATGTAATTTATTTTAATATTCAAATGATACAAATTGATTTTCAATAGGCATTTCTAAAAACCACTGTTTAAAAGTCACTTCTTTTTACAATACTGGATGCATGTGTACGTCATCCATATTTTGACCTAAATAATCAAAAAAATTTAAATCCTTTGGGGAAAATATTTGTAACACATTGAAGAATGCTCACGATATTTTTTTGTAATCTTTTTGAATATTTTTTCGTTAATTTTTTATTGGCCATATTTGTTGTTTTGAAAAATTATCGTGTACGTCACACATAAGATGAGCTAAAATTATCATTTTTTAATTTTTTTCAAATTGAAAAGAATTGTCTGAAGTATACTTTCGTACAATTCATTTGTCAAAAAATAGTTTATTTTAAAATGTTATTAAAATACTAAAAAACCCTGATATTTCAAGTTTATGGACTAATTTCATCAAAAATTAATTAAAAAATAGAAAAAATACTCCAATTTTAAAAAAATTACACATTTGGAATCTACACTATCGAGCATCTATAATGGGTTTCAATTTTGTCAAAAAATTCTACAAAAAAGGTCTTCAAACAGATGTCCAAAGTCATTATTTTCTTGTGACATTGACATGACCTTCAAGTTGTAGGTCAAACCAAGTCCAAAGCTTAGGTTTGAGTCCCCAAGCCTTTTCTCGAACCAAAAATTCAAATTTTATGAAATGGGATCCTTTTTCTAAAAAACGGGAACCTATTTTAGAACAACAAACAGGATCTTGTTTTAGAACAAGATCCTGTTTCTAAAAATTGAGATCTCGATTTTTGCTTGGGGCCCTGAAGCGGAATGAGATCTCGTTTGCTAAATAATGGGATCCTATTTTGTTTTTCCCGATATTGGGTTTTTTTCTAAGTCTAAAACTTCCACCTTAAGTGGACTCAACTTCGTTCTTTCACCCATCTGGATTTATTTCCTATCCTCACATCCACTTACCATACCCACCTCCATAATTTTTTCCACGCCTTCTCTTGTTCCCCTTGTAGAACTTCTACCTACCTCCAAACATCCATAACCTCTAGTTGCCCTCTCCTTTTCTATAATTTATTTCCAAGGAATTCCTTGTAGATTTCCCTTGGACATTCAGACTTCCACTCTAATGTCTAGTTCCTATGATCATTCCAACATACTTTTCTCACACTTTTTATTGTGTATTTCATCCATTCCTTTAACCTATTCTATATATTTTTAAGGGACTTTCAAACATTCATCTAATGTCTAGTTCTAGTATCTGTTCCTACATCAAAGTCCCCTACCTCTAACTTTCACATCCTATTGCACCTCAAAAATTTGTAGTTCTTCCAAATCACTTATGAAAAATGTTCTCATATTTCCATAGTGAGAATGCTTGCTTACGAATGAGGCTTGCCCAATGACATCACTAAGAACTCCCTACACTTTCTATACCCTCCATCTATAATAGTTAACACTTCATCCACTACACTATCTAGTTTGTCTAACACATTTGCTACCCCCTTGGTAGGAATATCCATGTCCATGTCCTCTTTATCTATGATGTAAGGATAGAGTTGGCTAACGCGGAAAACATTATGCATTCTCAAGTGCTTTGGAGACTTTGGTCTCTATTCAACATTACCTACCTTCTCAATGATTGAATAAGGTGCATAAGACTACCTAGTAAAATATGGGTTCATATCTTTTGGCGGTTTGAAATAAATTGGGTCCATTCTCAATATGACAATATCACCAACATCAAAGTCTAGAACAACTTCTTTTTTTGAGTTTGTGTATCTCTTTATTCTCTCTATAGCCTTTGTAAAGTGATTCCTAGCCAAATCCATTTAATCTTGCTAATCATTTTGATGTTCCACTACAGGTGGGCACTCTCCTAGATACCTACTTGTAAATGTAGTATGAGATAGTGATTGTTGTCTAGTCACCATTTGAAATAATGAGTATTGGCTCATTGATGTCTTTGTCAGTGTTTACATTTAATGCTTGCTATCCACATGTTGACCTAACCCTACTTAGGGATGGCATTTATTGTGCAAGTTAAATATCTCTTGATATTTTGCCTTGCTAGATATTTTCTATATATTTTCCTCATACTGAGATATTTCTCATACTTGGATATTTCTCCTCATGCTTGGATATTTCTCCTTTATAAGGAGACCCTTGACTATCTAATAAAAGTGGAGGAGCTTATGCATTATCTGTGCTTGTTTCTATCTTTGTGATATGTAGGTTCTTTCAGTCTTATATAAGTTATAATTAAATTTCACTATATATAGCCTTGGCCAATTGAATTAATTTGACCATACATAATGCCTCAAGTAATCCTCCAACACCAAATTGATCCTTTTAATCTACCCATCAATCTCTAGATGATGGCTTGTAAACACTATCAACTTTACCTAGATGTTTCTTATGAAATGGGTGACCTTGTTTGAAATGATACTCACAGGAACTCCCTAATGTTTTAACATAAACCTAAAAATTAGTCTACCAAATCCTTTACTCTACAAGGGGCCTTGCATGGCACAAATGTTGCATATTTAAAGAATTGGCTGACCACAACCATAATACTAGTAAACTCATTCACATTTATCAACTAAGTTATGAAGTTCATACTCACACTCGCCTATGGCCTTCGCTAGAATTAATAGGGGTTTTAGGAGTCTACCTAAAAAAAAGGCTATAGTCTTATCTTGTTAGAAAATAAGATAAAAATAAATTTACTCATCAACATTCCTTCTTATTTTCAACTAGTAGAATCCCCTTTCTAAGAATGTGAGACTCCTCTTCTTCCTGGGATGCCATCTCACACACTATCATGACACTCATTAAGAAGATCTCTCCTCAAGCTCTTCCACTTAGGAACATAAAAAACCTATCTTGGTTTAAAACCAACAATTTATCTACGATGTTGAAATTACTTGTTCTACCTTACAGAGCTTGTTTTATGAACTCTATTGCTTATTGATCCACTTGCAAACCTTTTTGATGTCTTTCAAAATTACCTCTGAAAGTACCACAAGGTCTACATTGGAATTGTTGCATGAATCTCATCTATGGTAGCCAATTGTACCTTTCTACTCAATGCCTTTCCATCATCATTTTTTTTCCCTTGATTGTATTAGATGTGCATGTTGAACTCAATAAGGAATTCTTACCACTTTGCTTGCTTTAGGTCAAATTGGCTTGCATCTTGAAATAGGTTGAAGAAATGTTATTTGTTTTCACCCCAAAAGGGACACCCAACAAGTAATTCCTCCATCTCCTTAGGCAATGGACTATTCCTATCATATATTTCTTATGGATAAGATAGTTTCTTTCGTTATCATTAAGCTTCGTTGCCTTGTATGAAATAAGGTGCCTAGATCCTATATGAGTACTCCCCTAGAATTGCAAATTTTGACACATTAGATTGAAACTCTAAGGGTTTCCCAAAGAATAGCAATGTCATTCTTAATAAATATTAGGTTTTAAAATTATCAATGCACATTTATTAAAAAGGTTGTTAGAGGAAATATAGGTTCTTATACATGTCTTTATTTGTAATTTTGGAGGAGGACAAGTGTTTGAGCTTTCAAAATGGACATTGGTATGTTCATTTAGTAATTACTAGATGTTTGGTTGTAGGGAGGGTGTTGGAGATAATTGTGTAAAATGAAAGAATTGAAAAACAAACATACAGATATGCAGAACAATAAATAATAGAACAATAATGCAGAAAACAGAACACACACGATTTATCGTGGTTCACCACAATAGTGGTTACATCCACACTGAGTGCAGGGAAAATCTTGTTGATGCTAAACGTATGTTTTACAATGAGCAAGGTTGCATTTATATAACAACCACGATTAGTTGAAGAGACACAGAAAATAGAGGGAAAACATGAAGACCTTTGGCCTTTAGCTGAGACCTTTGGCCTTCATCTGTTGGCCTTCACTATCTCAACAATCTCCCACCTGAAGCACAATGGATGCAACAACTGATCAAACATTCCCCTGCTCTGAATGTTGTTCTACTTTTTCTTAACAGCCCAAGAGAAGTCCTAGCAGATTTGAACTTCTCTTTGGGAACAACCTTGGTCAAGATGTCTGCCAGATTGACCTTTGTATCAATTTTGACAACTTTTAACTTGCCTTCTTCAACCAAATGATGAACAAAGTGAGCACGAATGTCAATATGTTTAGAGTGGTGCTAAGAGGAATGATTATGAGCCATAAAAATGGCGTTGCGACTATCACAAAACAAAACATAATCGCTTTGTTGGTATTTCAATTCACCAAACAATAGTTGTAACCAAATCATTTCCCTTGCACCTTCAGAGAGAGCCAAATACTCGACTTCTACAGAAGAAAGAGCAACTGAATTTTGTAGCCTTGAGGCCCAACTAATGGCAGCCCCAGCAAACATGAAGGCATAACCAGTAGTAGACCTTTGTTTGTCTAAATCTCCGGCATGATCAGAATCTGTGAAACTTTGCAGCTGAACATCATTTCCACTAAAATATAGAGCATAATCAGAAGTGCCCTTAAGATATCTTAATATCCATTTAACTGCTTCCCAATGAGGCTTCCCGGGATTGCTCATGAACCTACTTACAACGCCCACCGCATGGGCAATATCGGGACGAGTAGAAACCATAGCATACATAATGCTGCCAACTGCAGATTTATAAGGAATTCTATCCATAAATTCCTTATCCTCTTGTGTTTTGGGACACAAATCAGAAGTTAAATGAAAATGAGTGGCAAGTGGAATGGGAGCAATCTTGGCATCAGCTATACCAAATTTTTCTAATGCTTTGTTAATGTATTCTATTTGAGATAACCAGATCTCCTTTTTGTTTCTATCCCGAGAAATAGTCATCCCAAGTATTCTCTTGGCAACCCCTAAATCCTTCATGGCAAATCTAGTGGCCAATTGATTTTTCAACTCATGAACAATCTTCATGCTAGTGCCAGTTACAAGCATATCATCCACATAAAGTAGAAGTATGACAAATTCACCATTAGACAACCGTTTAAAATACACACATGGATCAACTTCTAGGCGTACAAAGTTATGCTCAATCATAAGCTGATCAAATTTTTGGTACCACTGCCTTGGGGCTTGCTTAAGCCCGTACAAGCTCTGTTTCAACCTGCAATAAAGATGTTCTTTACCTTGTTTAACAAACCCTTCAGGTTGCATCATGTACAATTCCTCATCAACATCTCCATGTAAAAATGCAGTTTTGACATCTAACTACTTAAGCTCGAGATCCCATGCTGCAACCAATCCCAAAACCACTCTAATTGTAGTCATCTTTACTACCGGAGAGAAGATTTCTTCAAAATCAATACCTTGCTACTGAGGATACCCCTTGACAACTAACCTGGCACGAAATCGCTTTCTGCCGCCATCTTCCTCTTTTAATTTATAAACCCACTTATTTCGTAATGCCTTTTTGTTAGGCGGAAGAGGCACCAAATCCCATGTCTGATTTTTTTTATCAAAGAATCCATTTCTTCTTGCATTGCAGACTGCCACTGATCACAATTCGCATCTTGAATGGCGGTTTTGAAGTTTGTTGGCTCTGTCTGATCAGAAATTAACATCACAGGCTCTGCTTCTTCTGCAAGCAGTAACTCATAATCTAAATTTTTTGAAGGAATCCTCCTATGCCTAGAAGACTTCCTTAAATCATCATGACTCTTTTCACACTGAGGATGAGCAACATTATCGATACCCTGCATTCTGTGATTAATCTGCTCACAACCAGAGTCTTGAGAACAATCTGTCCCTACCATGAATGGAGCTCCATTATGCACGTGATGGTCTGAGGCATCGCTGCATATGGAGAGGTCTCATCTTCTTGCGTGGCACTTGCAGCGCCACAGAAATTACCAGCTGAACTGCTGTTGACTGGCTGAGATCATGATGTCCCTTGGCGGTGAGGAGAGGAGGACGAGATCTCCTGCGCATAGATCTCATTGTTCCCAAATAGTGAGTCATGACTATTACTAGATGAAGTAGGGGGCGCCAAAACTGAGGTGGGAGAAGTAGCGATTGCTATGGGAACAGAAACAGTAGACCTCTATGTGATATTATTATTGTCACACATGGAGAAAGGCACATATTCGTCAGTGCCTATTGGCTGTGATTGCTTTGCTGGAAACACTGTTTCATTGAAAACCACATCTCGACTCCTCACAATTTTCTTTCCAACCGGATCCCACAATCGAAAACCAAACTGGTCTTCACCATAGCCCACAAAAATACACCTTTGTGATTTGAAATCCAGCTTTGTCCTCTTTTCTTTTGGAACATGGACATAGGCTTCACATCCAAAAACCCGGATGTGTGAGTAAGAAATCCTCTTTCCCAACCACTCTTCTTCCAGAATACCAAACTCCAAACAAGATGAAGGATTGCGGTTAATCAAGTAAACTGCTGTGTTACATGCCTCCGCCCAAAATTCTTTGTCCAAACCAGCAGTGGAAAGCATACATCCAGCTTTCTCAAGAATGGTCCTATTGAGTCTTTCTGCTGCCCCATTTTCTTGAGGAGTGTAGGGGACAACTTTAATCCTTCAAATACCATGATCTACACAAAAATTATCAAACTCCAAAGAACAAAATTCACCTCCATTATCTGATTTTAAACATTTAATTTTGTGACCACTTTGATTCTCAACAAGTGCTTTAAAAATTTTAAATTTTGAAAGCACTTCAGATTTTCTAGAAATCATATAAACCCAAACCTTCCTAGTACAATCATCAAGAAAGGTAACAAAGTAATTAGCGCCTCCATAAGAGGTTACCTTGGTAGGGCCAAAGACATCCGAGTGCACCAACTCCAATGGTGTTGTCTTCATATTGTGTCCATCCTTCAAAAAGCTAACCCGTCTTTGTTTGCCACGGAGACAATGTTCGCAAAACTCCAAATCTGCGGATTGTAGACCCAGTAGTTGGTCTCGGTTGAGCATCACCTCAAGTCCTTTCTTGCTCATGTGGCCTAACCTTTGATGCCAAAGAGCCACATCACTTCCTACAATAGTCATAGCAGCTCCCACCTCACCAAACGTTTCTGCAATATAGAGGCTGCCAACTTTGTCTCCTTTTGCAATGACCAAAGAACCTTTAGTTACTTTCCAAGTATCCGTGAGAGTGGTGAGAAAGCCTTGGGTATATAGCTGACTTACAGAAATTAGATTTCTCTTCAATTTGGGAACATGGCGAACTTCTTTTAGCAGCCACTTGACTCCTCCAGCTAGCTGCAAAACAACATCACCTTTGCCAACAATTTCACAAGCTTGGTTGTCACCCAAATATACATTTCCAAGATTACCTTCTTGGTAATTTGTGAAGGCCTCCGTACAAGACGAGGCATGAAAGGAGGCACCGGAATCAATTACCCACGAATCTGATTTTGTATCACTTGTTGATAGTATGAGAATACCATCATCCTTATCATGTGATATGTTTGCTTCGCTGTCCAAAACCCTTTCTTGTGCCTTTTTATACTTTCTGCAATCTTTCTTGATATGACCAGCCTTCCCACAAAACCAACAACCGCTTTCTTTTCCTTTAGACTGCAATCTTCTAGCTGATTTGGACCACTGATTGTGATTATATCTACCTCTATATTGGCTTCTCCCTCTATTTTTAGTGCTTACCATAGTGAGAGCATCACCGGATGAGGGCTCATCATTCTTCCTCCTTAAGTCTTCGCAGAGAAGAGTGGCAGAAACTTCATCGAAAGTCAACGGCTTGGAGCTTGATGCGAAGTGCTTATGGCTGTCACAACTCCATCCCAACTGTTTGGTAGAGAGCATAAAAGAAGAACAGCTTTGTTTTCGTCACCTTGAGTTATTCCAACCGAATTTGCTTGGCTGATCAGAATGTTGAATTCGTTAATGTGGTTTGCCATTGCGCAACCTTCCTTCATCTTGAGCTTATATAATCTCTTCATGATGAACACTTTATTTGTAGCCGACGCCATAGCATAGGTTTTTATAAGTTTGTCCCAAACTTCTTTTGTTGTTTTCTCTTCTACAACATTGAACAAAACATTTTCATTTAGCGAAAGAAAGATTGTTGCCTTGGCCTTTTCATCAAGAGTCTCCCAATCTTCGTCTTTCATGGTAGCAGGCTTCTTTGGTTTTCCTTCAAGCGCAAGTTTAAGATTTTGCTTAATCAGCAAAGATTGCATCTGAATCTTCCATATCCCAAAGTTCTTCCCAGAAAATTTCTGCACCTTCAAATCTTCCATTTCCTGGAAATTCAATTACCAAATTTCCAAACAACTGTACACCTAGCTCTGATACCAATTGTAAAATGAAAGAATTGAAAAACAAACATACATATATGCAGAACAATAAATAACAGAACAATAATGCAGAAAACAGAGCACACACGATTTATCGTGGTTCACCACAATAGTGGTTACGTCCACACTGAGCAGGGAAAATCTTATTGATGCTAAATGTATGTTTTACAATGAGCAAGGTTGCATTTATATAACAACCACGATCAGTTGAAGAGACACAGAAAGTAGAGGGAAAACATGAAGACCTTTGGCCTTCAGCCGAGACCTTTGGCCTTCATCCGTTGGCCTTCAACCGTTGGCCTTCACTATCTCAACAAATTGCACATCCAACATCCACATATATGTGTGATGTCACAAGTTTAAAATGATATAAGTATCAATTTCAATTCTAACATGAACTCTACTAGATATCAAATATAATGCTTAGATTCATATTTATTAAAATTTGATGTGAATTTATTATGCTTCTTTCAAACTAGATATTGTAATCAACTTCAATAAATAAGATACTTCTATTCACATATATGTCTTTGTACAAAAAGTATATCTCTAGGTTTTAATAGACTTTACTACAAAGAGCTCGCCATAAGAGTTGTAATTAATAGCGAGGCTAACTGTGCCAAATATGCTTTGGGATCTTTCAATAGTTCCACCCAATAGAAACGACATTTGAACAGATAAAGATGAGGATGAAGATGAAGTAAAGGTAACACGTGCTTTAATAGATGCTGCTTGGGGAGCGCTTCCCTTCCCTTGCACGTTCTTCTTGTGTTCAATTTTATTTGAATATCATTTTTCCTATTTTTAAAATAAATTAGTGATAATTTCAATGGCAAACTTCCATTTCCTTTAAATACCTAGTTTCTAGTTCCTAGCTTGAAAAACGTTAGGGTGTCATTGCGAACAGTTTGAAATATATTATTTGCCATGTAGGAGTTAGAGCTGATTTTAACAGAATGTTGACAATTGATGTCCTTTAGAGATGATTGATCTTATTGCCATATTTTAAGTCGTCATGACATGTGAGTTCTGCATTTCCTTCTATTTTATCTTTAAACGTTTTCTTTTTTCTTTTTTTTGTTTGCTGCACGTTGAAGCTCCATACGATCGATCACATACCATGTATATTTCTAACTTAACTTCCATGAATGAAAAATTCATTTGATTGGAATTGACATTTTAATAAATACAAGCAATTTATGGTAATGTCTATTTGAAATAGCATATATTTTAAATATCTATGTTAAATCTGGATGTATGAAATATATTAAGTTTTTATCTATGGCTTTGTGTGGCCACACATGCCTTTCATAAGGCCTATACAATAAAACATTTTTTAATAATAATATTAAAACCTTAAAACATGTGCCAAATATATTAGAGGACTATGAACCACCTATACATCCTAACAACACCATATCTAGACTGCATGATAGTTGTACAACTAATATGCCTTTAATGGAGCCCTCTCAAAAATATACATATATGATAGCTACCAAAGTATATAAAATTTACTATTTTGATTCATACAATTTTGGGCCTTATGGATGCAATTGTGATGCCAACCTTACTCTCTAGGATGCACGATATGAAAGTAGTTGACAAAAATCTTCCAAATAAGACGAGATTACATATTCAAAGCTTTGATATTATGTTGGAGCACATACTATCAACTTGAAAGATCTAAGAACTTCCACAAAAGAATCTACATGATGACAATACTATTATACAAGTGAATGTAAAATGTACAAATAAGCCTTACATATAAAGTCAAGGATGAGGAGGTGAGAAGATAGGATTGAAAGTCTAACTACCCCTCTAAATGTGAGACACATATGAACACACTTGGGACAAGCGTGAGGATATGTGTTGATTACACATGAGGTGAGATAAAAGTAAAGAAGTCTCTCTAAGTAAGCTTAAGTGCAATGTGAATAGGACCTAGTCAAACTAGAGGTAAAACACTTTTTTCACACTAACAGTTCTTAGTTTAGTTGGGAATAATTTAAATGCTAGTATATGTATGTGGATCTATCACTATTAGGGAGGGTTCTTTTCGTCATGTATCCATATCCTACTTTGAATGGGCAATAAGGTGTTGTCCTTACCTATGCTTAACACGATGTAATGGGTAAAATAGCATTACACTCCATTTGTGATAGCTTATTTTTCTTTAAAGTCATGAATTAGCTTGCATTTACATTTAAGTAGTTATTGTCATGGCGTCAGCTACCCCATGCGACACTATTATCAAATTACTAAGATCCTCTTGCAAATTGGGTTGTTTCAATGATACAAACTATGTCTTTACTCATGGATGCTCCCCAAACATCTAAATGATATACATAGTACATTATCATACACATTAAACCAAATCTTCAAGTTTGTGCCCCTAGCACACAATTTCAAAGTTTTAATTTCCCTTGCAACTCAAGACCTTGCTCTTATATCACACTCGAGGATCCCCAAAATGGCAACCCAAATGTGTAGGCTCCACCTTGCAATGAACACTAGTAAGAATTTGATACCTCTCAGTCTCCTGGTTACTCATAATAAACTTTCCACTTGCCTTGTACTCCCTAAGTACTTTTGAGCTCTTCCAAAGTTACTCACATTGGGACCCTATCCACTAAGTTATTTCACCCATTCTTCATGGGACTTGAGGTCTTCGACCTGTTTCGAGCATCCTCTATAGTTTATGCAACCTTGAGTGTGTGCCTTGCATGACACTCAACTTTCACGCATATTCGTCAAGCTTAACTTGATACATATCTGACATAGCCTTTCCTTTGAGTATTACACCCTCTTGAACTAGCCTAACTTAATGAGCCCCTATATCGAGATGGACAACTTGCCCTGAGAGTCATCTCATGCAACATCCAATTACATCACTTCATTGGATCAAAACTTTAGACTCACCATGGAGCCATGTACAATTATAAATCTAGAATCATCCTAATGTAAATCCCTTTGCTTCATTAATTTGAAATTATATTCCAACATAACCTCGCCTATCTAAAGAGAAGTGAGATTTATCTCCTTCTAGATCTATAAAATCCACGTAGAACACTTAAATCCATTTTTGAGTGACAGGGTAGTCTTCTTCATCCCTAGAGTCAATGTCCGAGGGCACATTTCCTCTTCCCATTCCAACCAACCATTCCCTAGACATTGAAACCAACCATTCCCCTATAGTATGATTTGGCGATTAATTTCTATATGCAAAATAGTGTAGCGAAATGTTTTGTTTATCTTTCCAAACAATCCCCAAAACGAAATACTCCGGTACCCAAACATTCCAAGTGTGTTCGTGGGACGAAAAAGCGCATACACGTTTAGCCAAATCATATGAATTTATATTAATTGTGAAAAAAAATCACGAGGGGTCTCGGTAGTGAAGTCGATGCACAATTGCCCGTTCCTTAAACAAACAGAAAACGACAGGGACGGCAATGACTGGTAACAAATGCGCACAGAAGGTATCTTCTTGGTAGCATTTCTATACATTTCATGAGCCTGATCAACAATCAAGAGACCTGTTATTGCCTTTAAATGCTGCTCACATTCACAACGAACCTCTTCTTCCGACTCCTCTATGGCTGATGTTACATAATTCTCCATTTTCTGATTCCTGCTTTATAAGCTATACTTGCATTCTACCTCTACAGAGCTAATTTTAGTATTTGACATGAGAGAGTTGCGGCCAATGGGCTGAAACTGAAGGCCTCCCGACGGACTCTTTTTCATCCTCTGCTTCAGATTTCACACAACTTGGCCGGTATACTAGAAGAAGAGGAATCCAATCAGGGCTACAAAAATCCAAAGTGCTGGTAGGAGACAGAGGAACCTTTCTCATCTCTGTCACTGAGCTACAGTCGATGTCAGAGAGAAAAGGATGTTCCAGCTCTCTGCTTGGGATCTCTACGGAAGCAAATGTCTAGAAAATCCCGCCTTGAGGCGAAAGACACGTCGGCGGCGGAGGAGCAGCGTGGGTGATGAGTCATGAACCGTGAGAGCGACTCGTGAGATCTCCCTCTCTCAGGTCGAATGAGAAAAAGTTACTGCATTCACCTTTTGTTTCGACCCTTTCAATAACAGTGAAAAAAAACGAACATTGTAATTTTTTATCCATTCATTGTATCATTATATACATTAACTGGTACTTGTTTGCTTGCTCGGTGCTTCTGTACGTGAATTGGATTCCCCGTGCAAATGTTGGAAAAGGATTTTGAAGCAACTTATTATTGGCAAGTTGCCATCATCCCACCCTTTCAGTGGATAGTTGGAGGAAACAACGAATTGGTTTCTATCGACGTGATTTGGGTGTGATAAGTAGTTGTCTTTTAGTTACAAGTAGCAGTTAAAGAGATTTTTGTGGTACCACCCAATGGAGACGACATTTGAACAGATGAAGATGAAGATGGAGCAACAGCAACAGCAACTTGGCTTTAGCGAAAGGCAACACGTGCTTTAATAGATACTGCGTGTGAAACGCTCGCCTTCCCTTGCACATTCTTCTTGCGTTCAATTTTGTTTGAATATAACTTTTCCTATTTTTAAAATAATTTCAATTGCAAACTTCCAGAATTTTTAAATACCACTAATCTTTAAAGCAGGATCTATAGACAATGAACTAAATGAGTTAGAGAGCAAAAGCACACAATTAGTAAGATCATATCTATGAAATAGAGGATAAATCTATAGACACATAAATGATCTATATAGACATGTACTCAGTCCAAACATAGACATAGATTTTACACAAAGCTTGAGGAGAAAAAAAATAGAGAGATTTATTTCAACTCTTTAGACAAATTAATTTCATTACCACATCAATTTCGTTCCTCTTCATCAAACCCAGAGCAAGTACATGCCTTCATATTTAATTCACCAGCTTAGCATTTGATATTATATTATTTATGCCCATAAGTGTTATTTATTAATCTAGGTTAATTTATGCTTGTGTGTGTGCATTTTATCTTGATTTTCCTATTAGTGTATTATTATATGTATGTGTTATTCTATTATCCTAGGTTTATCATGCACATGGGATAAGCTTGCTTAGGTTTCTACTTGTATAGGTGACACACATACATGTCATGTTTTTTAGAGCATCTTCTATATTTATGCAATTAAAGCTTTGATTAATTCTTTTTAATTGTCTACTACTATTTTTTTTTATGTAATTGTCAATTGAGAGAATGTTAGAATAAGTGTACCATTCACCTTACAAATCCTAAATTTTATAAATTATTTAATTACGTAGATGATAAACAATATAGGATCTCAAAGCATCATGGAGTGGGAAAAGCAAGATGCCCATGTGAGGGTGAAAACATTATTTATTTAGTATTTATTATTTGAGATACTTAGGAGGTTATGCAAGAAGACATTGAATAAGAAGGTTATATCAAGAAAAGACCAAGTTGAGAGTTATAAAGCATCTTCCCAATTTAATGGTTATTACACAAATATTAAATGCCCTCATGAAGTGCCTAGATTTGGCAAAGTGATAATTTTTTTTATTTTGACAAATCTATTACATGTAAGAGATGTGTAAGATATCTAAGAGAAGTTACTATTCTAGGTTTGCTAAATTATGACTACAAAGGAAATTTGGATTTTTGTTGTCTCATGGTTTTGACTCATAGTTTTGAATACCACTTGCTTATTTCTTCTTTCTAACTTTTTTCTATATATTAGAAGTATGAGATAAAGGTTTAATTTTTTTTGTAGGTACTCTTATGTTATGGTTTATTGTCAAATATAAAAATGATTTTATTGATGTATACTCTTTATTGAGATTAATAAAAAACTGGAGTTCTTTAGTGGTGGATTTTTTCTTGTAAGGTTTTCTCCATGTAAATTTGATGTTTATATATTTTACATTTTATGTTTGCTTCTTAATCACATGATTTATTAGACTAAACTTCTATTTTGATAATAGTTTTAAACTTTTACTATGTTCATCAACATTTGGTAGTAGAGCTATGGTTTGATTTTAGAAGGGGACACTTTTTTCTAGTGTCGTGAATTTTTGGTAGTTGTATTAGGGCTATTTTGTTTAATGTTTTTGTAGATTTGGATATGGTAAGGGAAGCCATGGAATGTTTATCTTGTTCAGAGATCCGAGAGTTTTAATGGCTTCAAGTATGAGTTATGGAAACTAAAAATGGATGAACTCTCTTGGAGGAAAGAAATCCTTAATAGGTTATGATATCAAAACTAGAACAAGCTCAACAAGAAGGTTCAAGGAAAGTACAAATATGTCTCTTTGATTCTATCATTTTGAAAATATTTTAAGAAACTAATGCACACAACTTGTGGGGAAGGATATGTGAAATATACTAAACTAAGAGTCTCAATAATAAATTTTATTTAAAATATAAATTATATTCCTTGAAAATGAAGGAAGGTGACTATGTAGTTGAGCATTTAGATGCATAAATAATATTATTTTGAGTCAACTAGGAAGCATATTTGTTAAGCTTGTTGAGGAGGATAAAGCATAGTATTTCTTTACTCTTTACCTTAATCATGGGAGAATCTAATAGCTCTCATCAATGATGGTACTATAGATCCTACAATATATGCCCTTATTTCTACTTTGATTATTCAAGAAATGAGGTAGAAATCATGGAAAAGGGTTCCAAAGATGCACTACATGTATGAGGTAGAACAAAAGAAAAGTATGGTTGTAAAAACTAGGATACCCTGAGAGGTCTTTGTCAAAAAGATATTCTAAAACCCCTAGTAAGAGTAGAGTGAAATTTTAGAACCATGGGATGTAGGGCCATATAAAGATCGTGATCCCATAATAGTGGTTTACAATTTTTGGCGAAACTGGACACTGAAATTATTATTTTTAACTAAATCTTCACATTCGGGGACCTATAGCGGCTAAACTGTGAGGAATTTGAAGATGGTGCAAACTAGAGTCTCATCAAATTTTGTCTGTAGATTCTAAAAACATTTTTTTCAAAATTTTTGGAATCAAATTGCACTTCTTTTTCCATCTCCCACGAAAATTGATTTTTTTCAGAAAACAACATTTTTAAAAAGTGACTATAATCAGATAACACATAACTTTTTTTCCATGAAGGATAAAATTTAATTCTTTCAAATTTAGATTTGTAACTCTGATATCTAGTGCTTCCACTTAATTATATAGTTTTTATTGAATATTTTTTCCTTAATCAAGTTTCAAAGTCAAATGAATTACAATTTCAACATGGCGGTGATAGCCGTAACTTTTTGTATATGTCAAAATTTTTTTTTTTGTTGGATCAAGGACTTCAATATCTGGTGCACTCATATTTTTCAATTTTTTTATTGGTAATCTTCTATTTTTCAACATGTGAAGAACAAAGAAATTCATTTTCGATGAAAAACCTATGTTTAATAAAACTTAAAAAACAAATACATAAAAAACCAAAACATATTAAAATTATATTCATTGATAGCTTGTTTTGAGGAATACCATAATCGTTTGAAATAAATTTTAAATGAATTCATTTGATCCCCCAAAAGCTAAATCAAAAGTGATTTTTTATCAGCATTTTGATAGGTGTAAAGGAGACTCATTTATAGGTATGGTTTAAAACTAGCGAGGTTCTATCCAAGGGGGTTTGATCTAAGGTGATTTGATCAAACCTTCTTCAATTGGAATCCTTAAAATGGAACTTTTTAAGGCTTAAATCATTATATTTTCTAAAAATATGTGATTTCAGCTAAAATTCATTCCTCTCAAGAATTGTAAACCACTATTATGACAGCACCAATAGTTACACACGAGAGAGAAAATACAAGAAATATTTTAAAAATTCCTCTAATGATTTATACATCCTTTAATGATGAAAATAATGTTTTATTCACTTTTAATAATACTATAACTAGTGATGAATCATGGCACTGAATGTTGGCATATGGCTTCTAGTGTTGTCATTGATGGCAACCTAAGTCATTGATCTGGTCTACACTTCTGTATCTGACCATACCGAAAGACAGAGTAAAGAACAGGGTATCCGACTGAAGTTGAATCTATCAAGTGGTTTGCATTGTACCAGTTTATCAATTTTGGTTGTGGATCTTAGGGAAGCTTGTTGGGTATATTAAATGTGTTATTCTTGAGTTCTGTGTTGTTGCATCAAGTGGTGTACAAGTTAGGAGATCCGGTTGTTCGATTTTTTGTTCATTAGTATATGATGGCCAACTAAGTGAATGTAAAGTGTTGAGGATGTTTAAGGTGAAATTTTTTGAAGTATTTTGGTGTTGTAGATTTTATTTTGGGTCCTCACTATGCTATGGCTGATTTTGGTGGATACACATTGAATGTTGTTCATGATTTGAGCCGATAGTTTGAAGATATTTTCTATTTTATTGACGCTAACATATAGTGATTGAATTCTTGATAGTAGATATAAATATGATATCGGTTAATTCATTTTGGAGAGTATGCATGAGAGTTCGATATGTGTTGATGTGTGTGCAAATATCAAAAGAGTAGTTGAGCGATTTTTATTTATGTAGAAGAGGATTTTGTGAAGCGAATTCAGGCGGAGTAGAATGAAGTGCAAAATTAGACAAAAGGTCTAGAATCTGATCTACAAACCTAACCGGAACTGTAATCAGGCATTTGTAGATGCTATTTTCTCAGTTCATCCTTTTTTGTAATCCAAATCTTTTATAGGGAAATGAGCCTTCCTGATTTTGAGCAGTGAGCTCTAGGCAGTGTGTCTAAATGCAAGTGCATTCCCCATTTTGTAAAACACTTATATTTTGAGTACTCAAATTGTGGATTGACCTCCACCATGGTTTTTCCCCTAATAGGGTTTCCACGTAAAAATCCTTGTGTTATAGTGTTGTGGATTATTGTTCTGTGTTCATGCATCTTTCTTTTGATTGAATGTTATATACACTTGAAAGATCAATTTAATAAGTTAAAAATCTGCACAACATTGATTCACCCCCCCTCTCAATGTTTCTTGAGTCCAAAAATTGGTATTAGAGCTAAGTTCCTCAGAAAAAAAATTTACAACTTGAAGTGGATCTTGGAATGTAATGGACTTTGGTAGTCTTCAGCAGCAGCTTTTGGTGGCACTTGATGATTTTGATCAGTCTAAAGCAAAAGTCTAAGAATTGAGAGCAAATATTAAGGATGCTGAGAAATTCATTTAGAAATTGAAGGATCATATTATTAAGTCTAGGGAGAAGAGAAAGGATATTTGTGATCAGATTAAGAAGAAAGAGAGGAAACACATGGATGATGTTCATCTAAATCAAACCTTGAAGGAAATAACCGAAGAATGTGAAAAGCTTGCTAGAAACAATGCTTCCCTAAAACATGAGATGGAATCTATGGTGATGGAGATGACTAAAAAGATTAAAGAAAAAAAGAAGAATGAGGAAAATCTTGCCCAGTCTCTAAAAGAGAGATCTGATGAATGCGGCATAATTAATGGAGAATTCATTTAATTAGAGATTGAACTATAGCAATCCAGAAACAATGAAGAAGAGCTTGAAAAATAGATTATTATTCTCAGAGGTGAACTTGCTATTGCAAATGAATACAAGGAGAGGTTTAAATTTAGCTCAGTTAAGCTCAAAGAGCTAACTCAAGGATGGAAGAATGGAAATGACAAGCGAGGCCTTGAATATGAGAAAGGAGAAAGTTTTGGATCTTGACAAAGGAATTTCAAGCAAGGAAATCTAATGAACAAAGCAAAAAGGCATACGGTAACACAACCTAATGCTCAAAATTTTAATGGATACTATTTTTCTTGCAATAAATTGGGTCATATGGCTACTCAATGTAGAAGTAAAATGAAATCAAATGATTCATCATTTTCCAGTCAGTGTTTCAATTGCAATAAGTTTGGTCACAAGTCAATTGAATGTAGAAATATGTCAGACAACTCTACTAATAGAAGGAGTGTTAGATGTTATACTTGTGGAAGATTTGGGCATATTGCTAATTAGTGCAGATCAAGAAGAAATCAATGGAGTGATTGGTCTAGAAAAGGAAATGTTGTTGTTTCAATTGCAACAAACTCGGTCACAATGCAATATTTTGTACAAGCAAGAATATGGATAGAAGAGGTATGGTATACAAAGACAGAAATATGCAAAAGGATGATAAAGGAAAAGGGAAAGTGATTGTGGATGAAATAAGATATTAGATGAAGAAAACATGGGTAAAGAAGAGTTCCTCTATATTACAAGAAATGAGCCAACACTAGAAACTACTTCTGGTAATATCTCCAGGAATTAGTTTTAGGCCTCTAGCCTAGGGTGAGCCATCAAGGAAATCTTTCAAACCCCCTGTCAGTAATTGACACTGGAATGTGGATGAGTGTAGTGGTTGCAATGATAATGTACAAATGTTATTCAAAGAGTTCAGAAGAATATTATGTTGAGTTGAAGATCTATAGAAATTTTTGTTTGATGATTGAGAAAATATGGTATCTAGATAAGTTAGGGAAAAAGCATTTATTACAACAAAATTTAGGTGTGTGAAATACAAAAAGCAACTTGAAACCCTAATTTGTCACTTTGTGTTGAAGAAAAGAAGGAGACAACTCTACATCAGAATTTCAAAAGCGTGAAGAGAATTCGAGGATGAAACCCTAATCCATTGGGTACTTTTGTTATATTGAGAAATCTTAATTTGGTGTTAGGTTGAAGAACTTATTTTCAAGACATGTGTATGAAAGGAAAAATGGAACAAATCAAAGGAATGGTAAAACTAGATGAATATAGCAGTGACAAGATTAGAGCCGAAAGAAACATGTTGCATGATGAATTGAAATGGTTGAATGAAGAAAAGCACAAAAGCTTGGATATTTGGAGTGAATTCCCCTATTTCGGAAATGCGAAAATCATTGAGTTTATTCTGAACAGATTGAATGATGATATTCTAACTCTAGATAAACCATACCATATCTTGAAAGAAGTGATTGCAGCTATAACGGGGTTATGTAAAGTTGGGAATGTGCCAAGGAAGAAGTCAATTCGAAATAAAGAAGTTGAAACCCTAACTGGAGTAACTAGAGATCAAAGGGCATTGATAATATCCACAATCAAAGATTCAGTGACAAGGTACATTGTGCATGGAATATCCTACAAAATCTTTTTTCAGAAACAAAGATGGTGTAACTTTGGTAGGTGTTGTTTACATTTCACACAAGATGATAATTGAAGATCAAGATTTTGATCTTTGTGGATTACTAAAAGATCAATTAATGAAGAACATGCAATTGAAAAAGGAGACAGATTACTCTTTCAAGTTTGGTACTTTGGTTATATGCCTTGTGATGTATTTTCTAAATTGCTTACCCCTAAATAGCAATGTAGTATGGGAAGAGAGTGAACTAGTTTGCAACTAGATATACATATGCTCTAACAATTGTGAAAACTATGATCAAGTATATGAAAGTTTCTTTAAGGGTTTGCTAAGGAATTTTGGATCAACTAATGTTTCCTTTCTGGTAAGAGGACTTGAAGTTGGTTCCTCCTTTGGTGAGATGGAGAGAAAGAAGAGAAGAGAAAAATAAATTGATATCAGTACTCCTCTAGCATGCAAGACTTCAAAATTTGAAGAGAAAGGAAATGAACAAGTAATTGTGGACATACCAAATGAGGAATTTGATAAGGAAACTAAGGACACCCTAGGAAAAGAACTAGAAATAGCTGAACCAGAACAAGAAAGGAAAGAGTAGAAGGAAGTGAAGAAGAAGGTGATCTAACCAAGGAAAACCTATTGTAGCTCATTCATTAGGAAGATGGAATCTTGAAAATTGAAAACATATGGTCTAGATCAGACCTTCATATGAGTAGGACATGATCTTAAGCATACTAAGTGCTCATCTGGTGCACAATCATATCAAATTAGAGATTTTGCAAAATACGTTGCTAGAAGAGATGATTGAATGTATCAAGGAAATCATGGACTCTGAGTCTCAGAATAAGGAAGAAGAAATGATCCTACACCTGAAGAAACGGTACAGATTATCACTCACTAAGTTGAAAAGGCACATGAATGAACTAAGGCAATGCATAAGCTTAGAAAATAGCATTTATAACTATTGTCTTCGATGGCCTCAAGCAATCAGCAAGTACAAAGAGAATCTGGAACAAATTGAGATAGAGCTCAACAGTATTGATCAAAATTTTAACATGTCTTAGGATCAAGGTGGTGCAATCAGGAAAAGGATTCAAGAATTATAGACAAAGCATACAAATGTTCAAAACACTAGGAACAAGATTGTTGACACCTTCTAGAAAGTGAAGGACATAACCAAATGCAAATTGTTGGAACAATTGATTGAGTTACTAAGGAAGGGAGAAGTATTGAAAGATGCCTTTACCATTCCAGAATCCCTCATCAATTTAATCATCAACTAGACATTTGAAAAAAATAGTATGATCATAATCACCGAGATTGCAGTGGAAGCATGGAAGAAGTTTCTTCCGAAGATGAAGAAAAAGTACAAAATAATCTTCAAATAGGAGCTGTATTTCTTCAAATTTTTGAATAAGTAAGTTTTTGGTTACACTTCATAGGGGAAGAAAGAAAATATTTTATTATCTTTTTTTCATTGATGTCAAAGGGGGGGAGAGAGCAGTGAAAAATTCCTTATCAAAACTTAGGGAGAGTTTTGTTGATTTTTGTCAAGCTATGGCGTTTTGAAGTTTTGAAGGTTCCAACACTTAGTCATTTTTCACTAAGTGTTTCCATCAATTCCAAAGGTGGAGATTGTTGGCATATGGATTCTAGTGTTGTCATTGATGGCAACCTAAGTCATTGATCCAGTCCACACTTTTGTATCTAACCATACTGGAAGACAGAGTAAATAACAAGGTATCCGACTGAAGTTGAATCTATCAAGTGGTTTGCATTACTAGTTTATCAGTTTTTGTTGCGGATCTCAAGGAAGATCATTGGGTATATGAAATGTGTTATTCTCAAGTTTTGTGCTATCGCATCAAGTGGTGTACAATTTAGGAGATCCGGTCATTTAATTTTGTGTTCATCAGTATATGATGGCCAACTAAGTGAATATAAAGTGTTGCAGATGTTTAAGGTGAATTTTTTTGAAGTATTTTGGTGTTGGAGATTTTTTTTTGGGTCCTCACTATGCTATGGCTGACTTTGGTGGATGTGCATTAAATGTTGCTCATGATTTGAGCCGATAGTTGGAAGATATTTTCTATTTTATTGAAGTCGACATATAGTGATTGAATTCTTGATAGCAGATATAAATATGAGACTAGTTAATTCATTTTGGAGAGTATGTGTGAGAGTTTTATATGTATTGATGTGTGTGAGAATATCAAAGGAGTAGTTGGGTGATTTTCATTTGTGCAAAAGAGGATTTTGTGAAGCGAATTAAGGCAAAGCAGAGCGAAGTGCAAAATCAGACAAAAGGTCCAAAATCTGATCTACGAGCCTAACTAGAATTGTAATCAAGCATTTGTAGATGGTATTTTTTCAGGTCAACCTTTTGTTGTAATCGAAATCTTTTGTAAGGCAATGAGCCTTCCTAATTTTGAGCAGTGAGCTCTAGGCAATGTTCCTAAGTGTAAGTGCATTCCCCATTTTGTAAAACACTTATATTTTGAGTGCTCAAATTGTGGATTGACCTCCACCATGGTTTTTCCCCTAACAATTTTTCCATGTAAAAATCCTTGTGTTATGGTGTTGTGGCTTATTTTCCTATGTTCATGCATATTTATTTTGATTGAATGTTATATACACTTGAGAGATCAATTTAATAAGTTAAAAATTTGTACAACATTGATTCACCACCCCTCTTAGTGTTACTTGAGTCCAACACTAAATTCATTTAAGTGCATGTCATATCACATGAATCCTCACAAGTAGTGGTTCTCTTCATCTATATAATATGATGGTGGTGAGGTCTTCCTTAGTGATAATAATTTGCATCAAATTATTGGTCAAGGTAAGATAAAATTTATGTGTTCAATCATAGATGAGTAAAATATCTCATAGATGTGTTTAATAATATAGGATTAACATAAAAGTTAATTTTTGTTTTCAAAATAAATGATGTTCAAGTACATGTCACATTTGACATGAGCGTTTGTAGGTTGAATAGAGGGAAATTGGTGTTAGCTAAGAGATCTTGATATGGTACATTTTTAAGCTTGATGCAACTACTTATTGTAACTCAACCTATGTAGCTTAGAACTCTAAATTCATATATGTTATGGCACCATAGGTTGGGCCATATTATTTTAATAGGGCTTAATATAGTAGTTAATAAAAAATAGTGGATCCAGTTGTTTGGTTATTCTATGAAATTTGATTTAAATTATGAGCACTACATCTTTGGAAAATAATGTTTAGTTTTGGTAGCATTAAACTAAAGAGATTATTAGAGATTATTCATAATGATGGTTTTGGTATGTGGATGTTGCTTCAATATGTAAATCTCACTATTTTGTTTCATTTATCAATGACTACTCACATTATACAAGTGGAATTATTTTAAGGTATAAATATGAATTTTTTAACAAGTTTAAATATTTTAAAGTTATTGTTAAAAATTATCTAATATATCAGAAGGTAAAAGCATTAATCTTAGCTAAAGAGGGGAATATTTCTCAAGGGAATTTGATGACTTATGCAAAAAATGCATGTATTATCAGGCCTAAAAATAACTTTTTATATGCCATATCAAAATGCAATTGTGGAGAGGATGATTATGTGTTATGCACTTGAACCTATAGTGCACATAGAGAACTATGAGTATTCAACTTGTGGTCACCTTAACTCTAACTTAAGTTATATGATCATTAATATTATAGTCTTATATCCTAGGTGGTATTCAAGGCATAAGTAGGGTATATATGGAGCTAATTTAGTTACTTTATGAGCATCATATTATAAAATATGTTCTTCTTGGAGACATTTGGAGGTATCCCTTGAAAGTGGTTTATTATTCCCAAATATTATCAAATATTTACATCATATTTTTTATTATATTCTTTGCTTGTGTTCAATTCATTCCATTATAAGTGGTATTAGTGCATGATCTTAGAATCTATAAGGCAAGTTCAATAAGGCATTCATTTTAATTTTGGAGGTCCAATTGTGTAATACATATTGTTAAGTCCGTGGAAGGAATCATAAGAGCCAAGAATCTTACAAAGCTAAATAAACTTTATAAAAGGATATTTTCAATAAGAAAGATAGATTACCATCAATGGTTCAATAACTTTAATCTATAGTGACTATCTCAAATACTAGCTCTATGCACTTACATAGATAATATAGAGATTACGGATAAGATTTAGAGAGTAATAATCTTAAATAATTATTAATCTTTTCACGAGATAGATAATTAGTTAAATTTAATTCCAAAATAATAGATAACTAATAATGTGTGTGTGAACGAGGCTATCTCCTAACCAACTTCCCTCTTGGGTCATGTTCCCACCCAGTAGTTATTTAACTTTTCTTAGGGCACATTTAGGTCATTGTATCTTACATATATTGTATAATATAAGTACATCTGATCTATCTTCCACACACTTTCACACTTCCTTTGTGGGATATTCAATTACATTCCATACTCACACACTTCCACACTTTTTACTTCTTGCATCTGAAATGTTCTTGCATTTACATCCACCACAAGATATCAATTAGGTTGGCCAAGAAGAAGATAAACACTAATATCAACAAGTTAGCCATAAAAACATAGTGTGATCCTCTCCATGGCATACAGAAGACCAAAAAAATCTTATTGCATCTTCCAATTTGATCCCAAAAAATTCACATGCTGGTGCATATCAACCCAAGTCAACAAGAGGGAAACACATAGGAAACATGAAGCACATAACTAGTCGGCCCAAAAATATACTTCCAATTGAATTCATTTAATACAATTCTAACCAAGATAGGTTAGGACCCAAATACATCTCAATAAAACTTCATATGTTGGTGTAAACTCGAGCAAGTACATAACACAAGAAAGATGACAAGCCTTGCCGGCTAGATATCAATAAATTGCCCAAAATACCAACTCAAACATAATGCAACACCAAAAGATATCAACCACTAATGTGTCGATCACAAAGAGGTGTTCCTTGAACATCCATCAACACTTCTAGACACTTATTCCATACTATCATGCTACCAATATCCATTGCAGATCAAATAAAAATAGAATACTTCATCTTGAATGCATAAAATGCACAAACATGAAATATAAAATTAATAGACAACTTGCAGACCACTTCAAAACATAAAATTGGAACTAAGACACTACACAAACATTGAGAGCACATTCACTAACCTGTAGGAGCAAAAAAATAAATGCAAAGAAAGGAAAAGCATTTTTCGGACTAGTCCAAACACCCAACAACATTTCCAACCTTTTGCAATTAACAAAAAACTCCTCAACAACACTGGTGACGTAAAAAGATAGGATTGCAACATCCGCAGAGTACAAACACTAAATCCCAAACCACAAGATCACATCTCTAATAGCTGAGGAATGTGGATCGTTCTCCCAAAATAGTCTTCACAGCAATATTCTAAAGCAAAAAATTATTTCCCACTTGCAAAGGCCAAAACAACCTTGCAACAACACATATTTCTTCAGGAACAACAAGAGAGAGCATAAAACATGTTATAGGTCATTAGTAACATCTCTCCATCATCAGAAATACTTCTAATCCTCATCTAGATGTTTCTAATCTTCATCTTAATATATCATCGTGATAAACAACTCTACTGACAACAACCATACACACTACTTCTTTACATGACATCAAACAAGGCATGACATCCAACCATGAAAATTAGAAACACTTTAAATAGGTGTCATATACAATGACAACCCAAACTGAATGTTATCAACAATGGCAACCAATACCAACCAACACTGCAACAATCTTCCCAAGCATACATAACAATCTTCTCAAGTGTTGACAACCAAGAGGTCTATCATACAATAGTGTCAAGTGTTGACATAAATTAGAACCACAAAAAATTCATGAAGTGTTGACATCAATGACAACCACTGCCAACAATCTCCCCCTTTTGCATTGATGGAAAAACACACCTACTCACTCTCCCCGTTTGACATCAAGGACAAAGGGCCATACACACTTGCATAATAAAACAATAGCACATCCTCTGAATTTGACCAAAAATTGCAAATCTTATACCAACTCCTCTATCAACAACACTTATTTTCAGCAACTACACAACTCGCCAAACTCCCCCTTACTAACAACTCTCCCTGAGAGGTAGCACACATCAATCTAGGGAAAAATTATATGACATGGATTTCTCCCACTGGATAGATGCACCAATTATGCATCTAGTTAGAACAAGGAGGGGAAATAACCCCTAACTTATGTCGAAGATACTCAAAAGTATCCTTTGAAAGAACCTTAGTGAAGATATCTCCAATCTGACTTCTTGTTCTACAACCTTCTTCCTTAGAAATTGATACCACATAGAAATGTGTTTGGTTCTTGAATGCATCACTGGATTCTTGGAAATATTAATTGCATTGGTATTAACATGTAATATAGAAATAGGTTCATCATAAACTACCTTTACACCCTTCAAAGTCTAATTCATCCAAAGCACCTAGGTGTAGCAAGATGTTGCAACAATGTATTCAACTTTTAACATGGAAAAGGACATTAAGTCCTATTTCTTACTGAACCAAGAGACCAATATATCTCCCAAGAAAAATGCACTTCCACTTGCACTTATCTAGTCATCCACACATCCTACTCAATTAGAATTAGTGTAAGCACTCAAAGAAAAATTACCATCCTTTTTATATTGCAGACCATAATTTGAAATTCCCTTCAGGTATCTGAAAAATTATTTTTGCTGCCTTCTCATGAGATTGCTTAGGATTATTTTGAAATCTAGCAACCAAGAATATTGCATGCATAATATCAAGTCTAGAATTGGTCAAATACAACAAGCCTCCAATCATAGACCTATAAAGAGTCTAATCTATTGGAAACATGAGCTTTGTCATTGGGAGATTGTTGGAAACATGAGCATGATTATGTATGGATGGAGATTGATGAGCATGACAGTGTATGGTGTTATCATTGATGGAAACCCATGGTAGAGATACAAAATTGTTGGTCCAGAGAAAACCATAAGCTTTGAGATTTTCCTAAGTCCCAAAGTGTGGTTTCAATGTTATAGTGAACCAGTTTTGTGGTTCGCATTACTTCGCTATGCAAAATCCTGTCAAGTAGTTTTGAGGTAATATTAGTGCATGTTGGAGGTGTCTAAATCCAAATATTCAAGGTTGTATGCCTTCCGTAGTTGAAGATAATGTTTACAAAGTATCTTTTTGTAATGGCAATGTTAGTGGTACAAAGTGTATGTTAGAATGCTCTGCATTCCACCACAGATGAATATTTTTCTATGTCATTTTGAGGAAGTGTTTACAAGTGTTAGAAGTATGTGTGCTTCAAGTGCCAAGTGTTTTGGTAGTCTATGTGTCGATTTGTGAATGAACAGTTGGTTCATTCAGTTATGGATTCACCAGTTTTTTTATATGGTGTCGACCTAAAGGTTTTGGGGTTGTGTGGAGTTGAAGTATACAAAGAGAAGATTTATGGGAGTAGTTATGGGTCATTCCAACCTATTTTGATGTTATACATGTTCCGGTTTGTTTTGTAAAGCATGTGTGTTAATTTTTTAAGCCGACAGGTTATGTGGTGCATGGTTCATGCAAATAGGACAACCTAATTAATGTTTTAGTTGGTTGTGGTCTATATAGAAAGATGATTCATTGTGAAAGTGTGGATTTTGAATAAGAGAAAAGTGTGTGTGTGACATCAGACGTAGTGTGCGGTGTGAAAAGTTGTAGTGGTGGAGTATGAAGTGTGTAAAGTTAGTATTCAAAGCTTAATTGGAATTGTATTTTTTACATGTTGTAGATGCATTATTAGCAATTCATTTTGGTAGTGAGCCACACTTTCTTCTATCTTTTTCTATTCTGGGTAATGAGCCCTTAACAGTGAGCCACCTGACAGTGAGTCATTCTTTATTTTTTGGACAGTGATTCATTGGACAATGAATCTTCCTTTTTGTTGTATCAACATTGTAACCAGATATAATATATTGTGAGCTAATCCTCACCGTGTTTTTTCCCTTTCTAGGGTTTTACATCTAAATTTATTGTTCTTGTGTTCGTTGATGTGATGCATGTTTTATATGTTCTATTCTATTACTGGAAGTTTAATGTGATGCATTGAATGAGTGTTTAAGTTGATAAAGTGAATGGGTTTTAGTGAATACTAATTCACCCCCTCTCAGTATTCCAAGTGTTCAATAATTGGTATCAGAGCTTGGTTCCTTCTATTGGCTTGATTGTTGAGGTAGATCTTGGAGGTTGAACACATGGCTACAAGGAAGTATCTTATCCCTCTAGAAGAGAGTATCCCTGAAGGGTACTAAAGAATATTATGATGTTGATATCGAAGGAGAACTCAAATCAATTCTTGATGATCTGGATAAAGTAGAATCTAAGAACAGAGAGCTGAAAGAGAATCTTAAGGATGTAGATGAGTGTATCAAGAAGTTGAGAGAGAAACTCAAGAAAGCGACAAAAAGATTCAAGGAAAAAAATGGGTAGGTCAAGCAATCAAATGAAACAATCACTAATCTAAAATTGCAAGTTGAAGAAGGAAAAAGAGTTGAAGATTGCCTGAATGCCAAATTGAAAGATAAATCTATAGAATGTTCAAAGCTTGAACAATAGATTGTAACTTTGAGATCAGATCTGGAGAAAGAAAAGATTCAAGAAGACAAATTCATGAAGAGATCCATATTGTTTGATGAAATGATTGCAAATCAGAAGGATTCTAAGCATAAATAAGGTTTACGGTTTGAAAAAGGAGAAAGTTCAAAGGAGAATCAGACTTCAAACAATGCTAAAAATAAGAATGATAAGAAGAGCAATGTCAAACAAGTCCAAAACTAGAAGAAATATTTCAAAAGACATCCTATTAGACAACCTATTGCACAAAGGTATTCATCTTTTAATGGTTACTATTATTCTTAAAATAATTTTGGACATAGAGTTGTAGAATGTAGAAGCAGAATGAATCAAAATGGTCAATCCTTTCTCGTTTAGTGTTTTATATGTAATAGATTTGATCATAAAGCTAGTGAATAAAAAATTTAGATGTTGAATGGTTACAATAGTGGTATGTTGTTTCAATCATTCAATGGTTATTGTTATACATGCAATGGATTTGGGCATAAGGATTTTGAATGTAAATATAAAATGGAAAGAAGTAAGTTTGTTTAGGAAAAAAGTGTCATATGTCACAAATGCAACAAACCAAGACACAAAGCTATGTTTTGCAAAAGCAAGAATGTGAAACCCTTTATTTCACCTAAGAAGAAGATTGATCTGGTAGAGAATAATATTGATCAAGTTGAGATGAAGAAGGAAATGAACAATATTTGGAAGAAAGAAGAGAATGAATTGAAAAGTGAGTATGTGCCAGCCCTCGGTGTAGATGTTTCCTCCAAAAACTTAAAGAGCTTTGGATTAGGGGGGTTTTAGTAGAAGATCTTTAAGCCCCCACCAAAGATGTACTGTTGATGCCTTCATCACATTGGTAAATATGTAGATTCGACATGGTTGATCGATTGATGGTATCTCTGGTATGAAATATATTGCTGTAAAATTTTGTGAAGTGATTGAAGGTACCTGTGATAACACAATGAAGGTTTTATGACTTTTTGACCTAACTCTGTCAATTGCAATTGATACATTTTTACGTCACTAAAAAGGTGTTTATATGTTATTTCCCATATGACTATGTCATTTTTGATTGAGTATTTGAAGAGTGAAGAGTAGACCAAAGGAAATTTGAAATGATTCTAAAGTGTTGTGGGAAACCCTATCGATGAAGAAATCACAAGGTATTTCTCAGTTCTTGCTAAACCCTAGTTTTAGAGAAGGTTCAAAATGTTTACTCCACAAGTTATTGATGTTTTGGAGCAACCAAGACCTAAATTTAATAAGCACCCATATAAATCAATGGAGACACACCCTGAAGGAGTATTTTTGAGGGTTCTGTATGTTGTGATGCACATAGATGATGTGTAAATCTATATCCACACAAAATGGAAGAATATGATCATACAAAGATGGAAGACTACTAGGTGAATGAGTTGAGTGGAGATGAATTTGGACTAAAACCTAAATTTGAAAGTTTGACAGATAAGGAATTGGATGTCTGTGAAAGGTGGAAAATTGTCACTCTATAGTTTAGGACATAGAACAACAAGTTTTCTTCTCTCTCATTCAAGGAAACCCTAGAGATTTCAATCCAAGGATGGAATGAGGGAGAGAGATCTGTAATAGGGTGCCATATGGTTTGATTAAGGACTAAAGAGGGGTTTACCACCAAGCTAGGGCTTGTAAAAACAAGTAACATGAAAAACCTAATGATGTGTAAAGCTTCACTTAATGACCTATAAATGTGTGTAAAACAGAACAAAAAATAGAGAAATCAAAATGGTGCACTTGGGAATCTAAATATGCTCTTAATAAGCTCTAAAATCCTAAAAAATGCAAACTTTAGTGCACACTAGGCTGGGCATATCAAACCCAGTCTAGGGTTTCCAAACTAGAACAAGAATAGATAGTAGTGTAGACTCGGGATCTTCAGAAATATAGAAAATTTCTTGTAATGGGACTCATATGCCACTTGTGGTGTATCAGTACCATTCTGCTTTTTTAGAAATTCAAAGTCCAGATCTACTCTCCAATCCCTACTCTTCCTTCTCAACCTAATTTTCAGATCTAAACCTATAAAAATACCTGTAAAATAGAATATAGAGTTGATTTGCTTATGGGGGTTTTCCTCAGTCAAACCCCTAACTCAATAATTAAACCTTAATAGAAATAATGGATCTTGAATGTAAATGTGAACATAAATCCTAACCTTAAGTATGTTTAAGATTAAGAAATCTGAAATGCAATGCAACCCTATTCTATTGTGCTACAATGAGATGCATGAATGAAAACATGATGATGAATGACTTACTTGGGGAGAGGTCTAATCGCCCTAATAAGCCATAATGATGCATGTACCTTCCTTAGGCTGAAAGTAGAGTGATAATGGAGGATGGAATCACTTAGGAAACAATTCATTAGGCTTGGCTTGATGGCTAGTTGCATCTCCCCAACCTCAAATCCATCATGATTCACCATAGGCAACTAGAATCAGTCTTTGACAATGCTAGATCTTGAATGAAAGTGATCTTGAAGACTTACAAAAAAACTATAATGTTGCTCCAAGACTTCAACTTTTCTTGCTCTTATGAAAGAATGCTTGAATATTTATGAATGCTTGTGAATTCTTAGACCTTGAATTGCTTTTTCTAGATGAAAATAATGACTTAGAAGCTTGTTTATATAGGTATTACACCTAATTTACCGTTTATTAGATCTCAAAAGCTAACATCAACCAAAATTTTGAATTAAAACTTGAATTTCCTACTCAAAACCTAAAAATGGGCCACACAGGACTCATACACCACTTGAGGCATATGGGTCCCACCTAGGGGGACTCATACTCCCAAGGTGGCATATGAGTCCCACCCTAGATTTTTGAGGTGAGCTAATGATGGTTTGATAGAAAATTTAATACTTTTGTTGAATTTGTCAAGATTTTAGTTGAAATAAGCCCTGATTTAAAAAATAAAGGGTCTTAAGGGTCTATTAATGATGGTTTTAAAGAGTATTTAATGCAAGGGTGTACTAAAATAGGTCCAAATTAAGTGTGAAATTGTACCATGTCCAAGAGCATACAATTTTCTACACTACAGTTTGGAATAATTTCCCCTATTTCTGATGAGGATGAGTGAGTCAAATTTGTCCGCAACATAATCCATGATAAGTTCATGTGGTTGGAATTATTGCACATGATAAACAAGGAAATATATTAGGTTTGTTATAGGGTTGTGCTTAAATGGACTTGTTCTAGCTATGAGGGTCCTGAAGAATGATGTGGTAATGAAGCTCATCGGTGTGAAATTTGGCAAATGTTCCCTAACGATTGTTACCCTCATTTTTGGCCATTAAAAATTTCAAAGTTCCCCTGTTAAAATACCAATCAAATGGTAATTTATGTGCAAATTTATTACTCCATTACTTATGGATCATGTTGATCATAAAGGCGTTTCTAATAAAGGAGAAATATATATATGGGAGCCTTCATTCTTTACCTGCATGGTGGTTCAAGCAAACTGCAAAATCACTTGTCTCTTATCTTAGTATTCATAGCTTCAATGATCTTCATGTTGCATATTTAGTTTGACATGATAATCCATCAGAGTTTAACATTGACAGATGTACATTCCAGATGATTGGTGATAACGTGTCTATAATGCAACATCTAGCGGCTATACAAATTTGAGCCTGTACAAGGCAATAATAAAGGAATTTGCTCTTTAGAATTCATGGTGGCAAGCATATTGGAGCTACTTGCAATTGTAGTAAATGAAAGAATGCTATATTTCTATACTACATCATGATAATTTTCCTCCAGTCAGCAATGCAATGGCAATGTCAGGGCATGGGTTTGGCAATAAATGGAATACAGGGCCACCTTGATGGAGCTAATCATTGATGGTTTATATAAGATGCGCCACATGTTTTAAAGTATCACACCAATTGAGACTAAGGAAGATACTATGGCATTGTGAACTGAATGATGAATAGAATATGATCAGGACATAAGTTACAACTGGCAACGGATATAAAGATGGCATCAGTCAAGGGATCACGAAGTCACTATAGCAAGTTGTGTATTTAGAATACAATTTCCTTAGAAAGTTATAATCATGATGGGGCAGCCGAGCACCAAACTAATGGCATCTCCTAAATCCAAAGGTGGAATAAAGATAGGTGGTGTTTTTCTTGAATATACGAACACAGGTGGGATTTTGCATAGTTTAATGAGCCACCAAAAACACGACCTGAAGACCTAAGTGAGTGTTCATCGGTGGGGAGTTTTGAGAAACACTAAAAAGGTCGCTTATGCATCATTCCATGTGAAAGAATAAAAAATTAAAACTGGAGGTGATTTTGCTAAGATATGAAAATTATCGCCTAGAAGTTCAAAACTCCTCATTATGCCTGACAGTGAGGGAATTGTTGAAAAGAATTTACAAACTTTCAAGCAAATTCAATTGCTAGGTGTGAAGCCAATTTTAATTGTTAAAGATTGCAATGACACGCATGGAAAGGACATTTTTTCCTTCAAGATAAATGAATATTTGTTACACGAGAATAGTTGCAAAAGGAAATTTTTTTACTGCCTCCTATCCATGTGAAATATCATCATCTAGGAAGATTCACAAGGATCGAGTAAAGAGTTTCAATGATGACAGGTCGAAGGTGGTAACAGTGAAGGGAAGGACATTGATTTGAATCAAGCTATATTTTTTATCCTTGATATTTCATTCAATACCCACGGTTATACTGGAACACAGTGCAAGAGAAAAAGAGACTAAATTGCTTCCTTTCCCGTGCCATGGAGATTGGTTATTGCAACATTTAAATTGTATAAGTATAGTTTTTAAAAGCCCGCATGGAAATACTCAAGCTAGGTGATGAATGGAGACAAGGCTCTTTCCTTGAGATCTTCTCGATGAATTCAGAGTGAGAAGATATACATGCTATGTTGTTTGATATTGCTTAAGCATAATGAGATTGAGAAATTGATAGGCTTCTTTGTTGAAAACGATCAAGGTCTTACAAGAGTTTCTGAATATGTAATTACTTCCCATTGGAAGTAGTTTTCTGATGACTGGGAATGACACCTACCATAAACTATATCTGGCCTATGAAGATTTGAGCAATCTTTGGAGAAACCGTTACAAATTAAGCAGTAGGTACCTAAAATAGGGAAATTCACCAAGTCTCCTTTCCCAGATTTTTGAAATGGTAAATTATGAGATTGGAAATAACTAATGGCTTTTCCATTTCCAATCTAGGGAAAGGAGAATATAACTACTTTTAAAGAATAGAGGTAACATGGAAAGACAAAAAGAAGCTGAGAAGTTAAACATAAAATGGTAACCAAGAGTCATCTTCCGAGAAACTATTTATTGAAAGTCTGATTTAAAAAAAAGGGATCTTTTTGGCTGTTGAATAGGGGAAACTTCTTTGTGAGTTCTTAGGGGAGATAGTGTTTTCTGGTTTATTCATAGTGCTTCTTTCATGCTAGGCCATTTTGTACAGAGTTTATAGAGTCTCTAAGCTCTATTTTTCAAATGAATAAGGGATATTCAAATCTTTGAGTTTATTTGTCCTCTTTCTAGTTGCATGCTTTCCTTTGTGAAACCACAATCTTTTCGTATATAAAACTCTATTATAAGGGTTGTAGATGGATATGTGAAGAAATCTTTGAATTTTGAACATTTAAATCTGCTCTCTTATTTGGAAGAAGATGTTTTTTTTCTATTTGTAGGTGTGTAGTAGATGGTCTTTGTGTCATTTGTCTCTGTTTTCCTTTACTCCAAGTTTTCTTCTGCATTTGTGTCATTTTTATGCGCAAATGTTTGTTTACCTTTATTGCTTTCTGGTTAAAAGCACACCTTAGTTTTATTTCCTATTTTTCTAATTCCTTGAAGATCATTAGAGGGAGTTGTACCTCTAAAATTCAAAGGACGATCGCTAATTTAGTAGCGACCTTTGGAGCTGTGGGTAGTAGATTTGTCTTTATTGCTGGGCATTTTTGAGTCATTTATTTGGTTATTTGAAGAGGAAAATCTATTAGCCAATAGATTTTTGGCGACTTCGCTGGGGATTCAAGTCAATAGAATTGGTGCTTTATTTCCTCAAATTTTTAATGATATCTCCATGTGCAGGGAGATTGGCGACTTTGCTTGAATTTTGAAGCCAATATAATGCAAAATTAGAAAAATCTTAGAAATGGGAGAAGACCTGCACCTACAATTGAAGAGATTCTTGCAATGGATGACAAGGTACTTCATGAATTTTGGGATCACTACAAAGCATTACCAAATTTGTAAGAACCAGATTAAGTATAGAAGATGAATACAAATTAGAGCTCTTCTTGAGGAGTCTTCATGGAAGGTTTTACAAACTCAAAGAACTTGAAGAAGGATTGAGTTAGTTGTAAGCAATAACACGAAAAGTCACACAACTTAAAGAAGAATTATGAGTTGATGATGATGATACTCTGGGTGCTTCTGATTCTTTCTGTTCTTATAATTTTTCAATTTTGGATGAAGAAGATGTAAAATGAATGATTATTAAGCCTCATGAAGATTCAACATCATTGAAAGGAAATTATCATAATCAAGGGAATGTTGAAAAATTTGCAATTCCTACAATAAATGAAGATAATAATGATTTGTTGAGGCTCTCTTCTTCATCAAAATTAGAAAATTTTAGTTTTGAAAATGTTGAAAATCAGCTTGTTTTTAAAAAGCGTGAAGATGAGAATTTTTTAGATTGACGCATAGATAGAGTATGCAACTTTTGAGTTTCATGACGAGGATGATAAAAAGGGTTTGTTGCAGCCAGACATTAGTAATGAATGTGTTTTTGAATCATTTCATTTTGAAGATGCAATCATACCATTTGAAGATGATTCAATGAATGAAGTTTGTGGTAAAATTGAGACAAATGTATACTCTGTTGATGACAATTCAAAATCTGAAATTGTGAAAGAGAAAGGAATTTTTGAGATTAATGAAAAATAAAGAAATGGTCAAGCTGATGAAATATTGCAGCCTCAAGAATTATTAAAAGTTTCAAATAGTGATTCCCTTTGCGAAGAAGAAATTATACTTCAATTTCTATCATCTTTTGAAGTAGAGGACTCGCTTGTTGTAACTCCAGGTATTGATCTTCCTACTTCTTCATTTGTGGATAGGGAATTTTCAAATTTGGTTGCAATTAAGAAGGATGAAATCTCTTTGGTAAAAAATGATCCTATGTTAAAGGAAGCCATCATTTTTCCTAAGGTACATATGGATATCAAGGATTCTGTTAGATATGATGACTCCAGTAATGAAAATATTGGAAGTAATGCAGCCTTAATTTCTGAGAGCCTTGATTATTTTTGCTTGCAATCAAGAAATGAAATATCTCTCTGTAGTACATTGCTTAGTTGTGAGAGCACAAATTCAAAACTTGTGATCAGCTATAATCATGAAGAAGAAGCAATTAAAAATTTACTTAAGTTGGCTTGGGAAAACACAATCAACATTATACAGGGGAAACATCTCGAAGTTCAAGAAGATTCAAAAATTAATGATGAAAATTGGTCATTTGGTATGCATTTTAGTAAACCTTTTCATTTCTTGAACTTCAAATCTAGATTCATATCATTGAGTTTGCAAACATTTCCTAAGTTCATGCCTCTATTTCATACTGGCATTTACTTTTCCCAGACAGTTAATGGCTTTGCATAGTCTCCTGGGGATGATGAAGTGTTGCACCTTGTCCAAGTGTGTAGGAGTCTTAGGTTGCTTTTTTTATTTTTGTTGTGTGGTTGGTTCCAATTTTGGTTTGGTTCTCGTCTCCTGTTGTTCTCCCTTGATTCTGGCCCAATGGACAAGGCATTGATCTTTCCCAAAATTTCTGGAGTTCTATGCATTCTCGTAGAAAATACATTCCCCACACAAAGCCACTATTACCCTTATTTTTGGCCATTAAAAATTTCAAAGTTCCCCTGTCAAAATACCAATCAAATGGTGATTTATGTGAAAATGTATTACTCCATTACTTATGGATCATGTTGATCATAAATGTGTTTCTAATAAAGGAGAAATATATATGTGGGAGCCTTCATTTTGTACCTACATGGTGGTTCAAGCAAACTGCAAAATCACTTGTCTCTTATCTTAGTATTCAAATATTCGATGATCTTCATGTTACATATTCAATTTGACATGATAATGCATTAGAGCTTAACATTGACAGATGTATGTTCCAGATGATTGGTGATAATGTGTCTATAATGCCACATCCAGCGGCTATACGAATCTGAGCCTGTACAAGGCAGTAATAAAGGAAGTTGATCTTCAAAATTCATGGTGGCAAGCATATTGGAGCTACTTGCAATTGTAGTAAATGAAAGAATGCTAGATTTCTATACTACACCATGATAATTTGCCTCTAATCAGTAACGCAGTGGCAATGCCAAGTCATGGGTTTGGCAATAAATGGAATATAGAGCCACCTTGATGGAGCTTATCATTGATGGTTTATATAAGGCATGCCACACCATGTTTTAAAGTATCGCGTCAATTAATACTAAGGAAGATACTATGGCAAAGTGAACTAAATGATGAATAGAATATGATCAGGACATAAGTTACCACTGGCAACAAATATAAAGATGGCATTAGTAAAGGGATCACGAAGTCACTATAGCAAGTTGTGTATTTAGAATACAATTTCCTTAGAAAGTTATAATCATGATGGGGCAGCCGAGCACCAAACTAATGGCATCTCCTAAATCCAAAGGTGGAATAAAGATAGGTGGTGTTTTGCTTGAATATACAAACACAGGTAGGATTTTGCATAGTTTAATGAGCCACCAAAAACACCACCTGAAGACCTAAGTGAGTTTTCATCGGTGGGGAGTTTTGAGAAACACTAAAAAGGTCGCTTATGCATCATTCCATGTGAAAGAATAAAAAATTAAAGCTGGAGGTGATTTTGCTAAGATATGAAAATTATCGCCTAGAAGTTCAAAACTCCTCATTCTACCTGACAATGAGGGAATTGTTGAAAAGACTTTACAAACATTCAAGCAAATGCAATTGCTAAGTGTGAAGCCAATTTTAATTGTTAAAGATTGCAACGAAATGCATGGAAAGGACATTTTTTCCTTCAAGATAAATGAATATTTGTTACATGAGAATAGTTGCAAAAGGAAATTTTGTACTGCCTCCTATCCATGCAAAATATCATCATCTAGGAAGATTCACAAGGATCAGGTAAAGTGTTTCAATGATGACAGGCCGAAGGTGGTAACAGTGAAGGGAAGGACACCGATTTGAATCAAGTTGTATTTTTTATCCTCGAGATTTCATTCATTACCCACGGGTATACTGGAACACAGTGCAAGAGAAAAAGAGACTAAATTGCTTCCTTTCACGTGTCATGGAGATTTCTTATTGCAATGTTTAAATCACATAAGTATAGTTTGTAAAAGCCCGCATGGAAAGAGGTGTATGGATAGAAAGATTGTAGCAGGGAAATACTCAGGTTGGGTGATGAATGGAGACAAGGCTCTTTCCTTGAGATCTTCTTGATGAATTCAGAGCAAAAAGATTTGTGCTATGTTGTTGGATATTTCTTAAGCATAATGAGATTGACAAATTGATAGGATTATTCACTGAAAATAGTCAAGGTCTTTAAAAAAAAATTGAATATGTAATTTACTTCCTATTAGAAGTAGTTTTCTGATGACTGGGAATGACACCTGCCATAAACTATATCTGGCCTATCAAGATTTGGACAATCTTTGGAGTAATCGTTACAAATTAAGTAGTAGTTACCTAAATAGGGAAATTTGCCAAGTCTCCTTTCCCAGATTTTTGAAATGGTAAAATACGTTATTGGAAATAACTGACGACTTTTGCATTTCCAATCCAAGGAAAGGGGAATATAACTGCTTTTAAAGAATAAAGGTAACTTGGAAAGACAAAAAGAAGCTGAGAATTTTGACATAAAATGGTAACCAAGAGTCATCTTCTGAGAAACTATTTATTGAAAGTTTGATTTAGAAAAAGGGATCTTTTTGGTTGTCGAACAGGGGAAACTTCTTTATGAGTTCTCAGGGGAGATAGTGTTTTCTGGTTTATTCATAGTGCTTCTTTCATGTTGGGCCATTTTGTACAGGGTTTATAGAGTCTCTAAGCTCTATTTTTCAAATGAATAAGGGACATTCAAATATTTGAGTTTATTTCATCTCTTTCTGATTGTATGCTTTCCCTTGTGAAACCACAATCTTTTCATATATAGAACTCTGTTATAATTGGTTGTAGATGGATATGTGAAGAAAACTTTGAATTTCAAACATTTAAATATTCTCTCTTATTTGGAATAAGTTGTTGCTTTTCTGTTTGCAGGTGTGTAGCAGATGGTCTTTATGTCATTTTTCTTTGTTTTCCTTTACTCTAAGTTGTCTTCTACATTTGTGTCATTTTTATGCTCAGATGTTTGTTTACCTTTATTTCTTTTTGGTTAAAAGCACACCTTAGTTTTATTTCCTTTTTTTCTAATTCATTGAAGATCATAACAAGGAGCTATACCTCTAAAATTCAAAGGACAATCGCTAATTCAATAGCAATCTCTGGAGCTATGGGTAGTAGATTTGTCTTTATTTCTAGGCATTTTTGAGTCATTTATCTGGCTATTTGAAGAGGACATTTTTTTAGCCAACAATGGTGAAGGATATTGATGATCCAACAATGAAGTAAGCATCGATGATGATTGGGCATAAGATATTTTATTCAAAGAGCGAGAACTCTATGTTGGCTACCACTATTTACACTGCTCACCAGATGGTGAAAGGATGTTTGGATATTAATTTTTGCAAACTCCCGAGACAATGGTTGATGGAGAATTTGTAGAAGACCAAGGAATCAAGGTACCATTTCCAATATGGTACCCTAATTATATATGTTTGTAGTTTTATTTTCTTAGAGAAGTTCCTGATATAAAGAGCATTGTGTGGTTGGACAATATTCCTATTGCTATTCAAATTAGAGACCATTTGACAAGGTTAGGGAATCTAGAAAGATAGAAAACCTTTTTGTGGGGTTTCTTCAAGAATTTTCAAGGAAAAATGCAAGAAAGAAAAAGGATACTGGAAAAAATTATTGAGAAACATAAGAATGATATAACCTTCATGGTTAGCAAAGATCAACTCATTATGGAAGCAATTGAACCCAAAACAGTTTGGGTTCTAGAGCTTGGATATGAGGTGACTGAATCAAAACTTACCAGTTTTGCTTAAGTTGTGTTGAGAAAACCAAGAGATCCATCTATGGATAAATGTGGTACATTTGTAGAGAAATTCAATCAGGTGAATCTGGAAAAGAACAAGAACGATATTGAGAAGAATTTGGAGAAGATGAAAACTCAGTTGGAGGAGAAGGTGAACCCTGCTAAGGGTTCTATGAAGGAATCAAAAGCTACTATTGTTGCTTTGCAGGGTAATCCTAGCACAAGGTTAGTTAGGACCACTTCCCCCTCTCCCACTGTTCCTAAATCCTTTGAATCAAAGGTTGTAGGAAGTTTAAAGAAGAAAGAAGCATATGGACCATCTATGCAAAAAATGCCTCCTAAGAGGAGAAGAAAAGAAAAGGCCATCGGAGAAAGATACATTAGCTATGAGGATGAGGAAGATGTAGAAGAAGGGCCATAGTTGACCTACAAGAAGAAGTCTCAAGTCACTATGAAAGAGACTGGTGCCAAGAGAACAAAGTTTGATATTGTTGACAATAAAAGTGAAGAAGTAGAGAAACAAAAGAAAGGTTTTGTGATTTAGAGAAAAGAAAAGTCCCCTCCGACAAGGGAACATAGTCCCTTGAAATTTGAAGCACTACTTAATAGTATTTCAAAATTTGGTCTTTTGGAAGAGATAGCTAAAATGTATCTAGATTCCAATGATGAAGACAAAGAAACCATTGTAGAGGCCATCATTAAGTACATGGTCACATTTGACACTAGCTTAGACAAATTTGAGGATCAATTACCTGATAACTTGAAAAATGTTTTATCTACAAGAAGCTATTGAAGAAGATGTGAAGATAAAGGAATTTCCCTTGGAGAAGATTGGTTCTTCTCTAACACATGAGGATAGACAAAAATTGTCTAAACTATATAATAATAATTTAGAAGAAAACAAAGAGTTAACACTCTAATGAGCAAAGACAAGGAAGAAATTGAAAGAAAAAATAATAAGACTTTGCGGAAGGTTGAAGAACTTGCTAAAGGGTTGGGAATCCCTTCGGCTAGTGAAGAAAAAATGCAGGATAACTCATCTATCCTGAAAAGCAATGACCATGATAATGCACAACATGAGCATGTGCTTGTGGATGAGAATGTGCAAGAATACATAGTTACTAATGATACCCCTCCAAATGTGGAAAATATTGTTGAGGATAATAATGATATGGAGAAGGAGAATGAGCATAAAGAAGTCCTGAAGAAGTTTGAGGCTCAAAAAGATGAGGACTTGCCTCCTCTAGATAGTGTGAAGTATGTAGAAGAGAAGAATGCAGAAGAATGCTTTAGCAGTGGAGAGAAGGAGAAAGATAAGAAGGAATAAGAAGATACAAAAACTGTTGGTGAATCCTTTGGACCCTTTGGAGATTCTTTAAAGGATTTATTAGATATGTAGTTGCAGATTGAACCAATGGTGTCTACACAGCTCCTGCACATACCCGTGTAGCAAGGATAGGTGGATATGAGAAATATTTCTCCCCTGCACAAGCTACAACTTGGTGGTTCATACCTCTGCAAGGAAGGAACTACTGCATACACACCAAAAGATTTCATAATTGATTGAGGAAGCAGTTAAGATACTGTAAGAAGGTATTCTCGGTGCAACTATTGATGATTCCTTGTTCGATGTGCAGAATTTGAAGTTGTTGTTGGTTTCCTTTAATGATTACTCTACTAGTCTAGAAGAGAAATTAGAAAATGAAATTATAAAGAAGGTCAATGATAAGAGATTAACTGATATTTCTAATAAATTTAGTGTTGTGCATGGCACGTTGCAAGGAAACTTGGAGGAAGTCCCAAAATATCTAGAAGAAGCTAAAGTTTGCTTTTAGTTTTGCTTGAAATGGCCTAATTCCATAAGGAGCATAAAAGATCAAATAGACTCAATTGAGCTACAAATAGCTCGGGCCTTCGATGATTATGAGTTGGCTGATGATGAAAATAGTGCAACAAGGGCAACAATTGAGAATTTGCATGGATAGTTCTTCCTACTACAAAAATAGAAAGATAAAATCATTATGTAGTATAGCCAGCTCAGAGACTTGGTGAGTGCAAGGATTACATCCTTGACTGGAGTGCTTGCTAGTGCAGATAATGTGGTGCAAAAGAATTTAGTGCCTAGTTCTCTAGATGAAGGATAAGATCTCCTTATTCAATTTGAGAATCAATGTAGTTGTGGACACTGATTTTGTTATCCAAGGTTCTCTAACACTTCTAGGGTTTTTCACCTAAAAGGAGAGAGATGGACCAAAATGTGTAATGTCCCCACTCAAAATCAATGCAAGAATGAATGAAATATGCTTAAATGTAATGTCTAGATGCAATAAAATGATAAAATAAAATTAATTATTAATGCAAAACCTAAGAAATGCAAGTTGTTTTAAAATACATTGTGATATGCAAAAATGACCTAAGAATGCAAGTAATCAATAACATAAATGAAAGAGACTAGAGAGGTGCACCTAGAAACTAAAATGTGTTGCACAGAGGCTATGGAATCTTGTATATTTTGTTGTTGAAGCCAATTGGGACACTTACACCAAGCTGGGAAACTTAGTCCTATTTCAGGGAGATTCTATCGGAATAGGTTTCTGCCAAATGGGTATCCAGAAATGCATAAATCAATTTTCAGGCTTGGTAGTGGGACTAATTCACCATAAATGGAAACTTAGTCCACCTGAGAATTTTGAGAAATTTGGGGCAAGAATCTATAGCTCTCAATCTGCACTTCTCTTCCTAATAGGTGTTTGATTATGAAATTATAAAAATTTGGCTGAAAGAGATCTCCAAGCTTCAATTAAGGCTTTGTTGACTTGAATGACTTTGATGGATTATTGACCACTTTTGTCACCTTTCTCTTTGACAAATCTACATACAAGACCTACAAAACACACATGCAAAGAGGGGGAAAAGGGTTAAGGGTTAGTGAATAGGGGTTTTCCTTGGTCAAACCCTAATTTGGTAATCAAACCCTTGAAAATGAAATGAAATAGAAAGAGAATGATGAATGAACAACATGCAATGTTACAACTCACCAAACCCTTGATGTAGAAATCTAAAGATATGCAAATGGATGCTCCAATGAAGACTTGAAAATGCTTAGAATGCTTGAGAATGATTAAGTAAATGCACTAATGAAATTAAGAAATTAGAAGATTGTAGGAGATGAAAAATGAGGGGAAAACCCTTTATTTATAGTTGATTTTACAATATTTCTTGAAAATAACACATCACAGGCTGACCTTAAGGTTAAGAGAATAAAATCCCGCTAGAAAATTAAAATAATTTTGATTTTTGTGCCCAGTGGGACTAACTCACCCCAAGTGGCAACTTGGTCCCTCCAGGAAAATTTTAATGGGTGTTGAAAATTAAAGTGTATTTAATGATGTTTAACGGCATTTTTCTTTGAAACACACTTAAGTAGGGTTAAAAAGTGTATTAAGGGGTCATTTAAACATAAGAAAGAGTAAAATTAGTGATGACAAGCCTAGAAAAGTATGAGAGGTTGTTACAACTCTACAACACTTTAAAATAAGACTTGGTAAGTGATAAAAAGAGGTTTATTAAGTGAATTATAATGAAAGGGTCCTAGAAAAGTGTGAAAGTGGGTTACAACACTTCACAACACTTTTACAAGACATCCTAGAATTGTTAATGATTCACAAGGGTCCAAGACCTAATGTGAATGTGTTGACCACATTACAACATTAAATCTAGGAAAAATCAAGCCAGAGTCCATAAGAAAGACTCTAGTGAGCCTAAAAATGTCCAACTATACATTTTTTGGTGACACATTAATCCCCCACTTTAGTGAGAGGATGAACTTGCTTTAAACTAGCACTAAAGTAGCCCAACATGCATATCAAGAGGGATTCAAAAGCACTGATGCTTGGTAAGATGAGACAACAATAATCAAGAGGTATGATCAAGCCCCCAGGATCAAGGTCCCATGGAAAACCAAACATAAGCACAAAGGAACACACATGAAAATGACAAAAAAGAATAAAAGAGATAAAAGGAGAAAGAAAAAGAGAATCGAATTAAGCTTCAATCATTTGTCCATCTAGTTGTGGATTAGATCTAGGTTGTTTGTCCAGAAAAAGAAAAATGTGTACTCAATCTAAGGCGACATAACTCATGGTTGTTTGTCGAGTGAGAAGGCCAAAAAGGTGAGAAACATACACTTATGGTTGGTATGCACTCATACACATGCAAGTGGCTATGGGTAAAAGTAATGCCTCAGAATGGGCCTCCCGCTCAACCATACCAAAGTTATACCTCTTGATAACTTTAATAAGGTGCCACAAAAGAAAATGACATTTTGAGCTTCACGAGACAAGCTCAAAACTTCATATGCTTGGAGCTCATGAACAAGTGCAATGGCACCATAGGCATGCAAGTTGTGTTATGCAAGGTGGCCATATAACTAATGCAAAATGCAACATGTAAAAGATGTTCAAAGGAGTCTTTGCTTAGTTCATGTGAGGTCTTCAATTTAGGGAACATTGTGTCTAATGTCTCCAAGAGAGGACCAATCAAAGAATAAAATATTTGCAACTTAGGGGATGCAATGTGTCACATCAAGCCACTAAGAGGAATGTAATATGCTAAGATAGATCACGCTCATGAAGGAAATTATACCTAATTTCATCCACAAATCGACAAAATGCATCGTATGAAGTAAGAAGGCTGTACTAAGAACCAAGAAAAAGGAAAAATGCAAAATGATAATACCAATGTATGCCCCCACTTCAAAGGAATTTCTACACACCGTTCTATGAGCAATTACTTTAAAGTAACGAATGAGAAATGAAAAAAATAAACAAGACATGAGAGCCAACTTGGAGAGCCCCTATGCCAAGTCATACATGTTCGAGTAAGGCTACATCATGCGAAAGAAATGGAGAAAGAATGGGTTTATCCCAAAATCAAAATCACCAAATGCATAAGGGATCTATGGATTTGGGGTTAGTATGTTCTTTGCTGCAATGTTTTATAAAGAGCTTGGAACTATCATCATTCCTTGAATACATAGAACTAGAAGAATGACACGAAGAGAACAAAATCAAAGAAAAAGAAAAATCTGTTTGGGTCAACATGGAAGAGACATAGGATGTCTTGACACTTTGCATTGTCCCCAAAAGGAAACACAAGAAAATGAAAATGAAAAGGGGAAAGAAAAATATTTTTAGTCAACATGAGAGAGACATGAATGTCTCAATGCCTTGCATCATCTCCAAAAGGAAAACACAAGAAAAAGAAAAAAGAAAAAAGAAAAGAAAAAGAAGAAGGGGGCCTTTTGGGTCAACATGAAAGAGACATTGTGGTCTCAATGCTTTGTGTCATCCCAAAAAGGAAAAAACAAGTAAAAAAATAAAAAGAAAAGGCGAAAGCGATGCACAATAGATAAAAGAATGAAGGTACAAATAGAAGAATGTCACAAAGAGAGAGAACATCAAATAGTACATCATGGGGGAACACGTTATGTACATTCAAACAGACAAAAGGAAAATAAAATGCAAAAGACTAGCAAGGAAAATGCAAGTCAACCGTTGAGCAAGTCATCTGCCTCCCAATCTTAATTGGTATAAGCTAAAGGTGAATAACATAGCTAAGGGACAACGACAAATGCATTACTAGGAAAAGGCTAGCAACTTCTTGCCCCCATTGAGTCCAAGAAAAGAATGAGCTCAGATAGTTGATGGGAAAGGTCATGTAGTAGTGAGAAGAGAATTTTCTACAACTATTACATGATGAAGGGTTTGGTAGTGGTTTATGGATTTATTGGATAGCAATTATTTCCATCAAAATGATACTTAGTATTTCTTTCAATTAGAGACACTCGTCACTTCTATGTCCAAGAACACAATGATATGCACAATGTGGAACATTAGCATCTTTAGGATAGATCACCAACCTATTCATAGGTGGAAATAGTATGAATCCATTGTTTAAAAGGATTTGTAATTTCCTTTCACATTTAGGTGGTGGACGAAGAGGAAATTTTAGTTTTTGTAACTTGTAAGGCCTCTTGCATTTGCTAGATTCACCTTTTTCTTGAATTGAAGGAGGAGGAGGACCAAAAGTGATCCTATCATCTTTGTCATTGTTATTAGATAAGGGTTGTTCACTCAGAAGGACATTCAGTTCAAGAGGGGAATCAAAGATTACCGTGCCATCATCACAAAGTCTCCAATATTTGATAGGAGGCTTGTTGTCATGAGGAGGATCTTTATATCCTAACCTTGTTGTGTTATAATCTTTTGGATTTTGTTCCAAAATTTGATGAATGTCATGTTCAATTGTTGTGTCACATCCTTTTTTGCTCAAGATGGTAAAACCCTTGTCATGGGTTTCTTCAAGGTTGTTTGGAGTATTAGTGACATTGTTATCATAGAATGGTTGAGGGGTTGCTTGTTTAGAAGGACTAGGTTCACCTAATGGAGGGAACTTAGGTCCTTCATTTGTTTTAGGATCTAAGTAACCAAACATATCAGGAGGTGAGACTGTAGGAAGGTCTTGTTTCATGGATGGATAAAAGGATGCATTGGCTTCAAGGTTGTCAAGACATTCATTTAGGAACTTATTCATGTTGTCATCATCGTCTCCAATGATGTCAACATCATGAGGAGGAAATTCATGAGGAATTGAAGGAGCATGAGGAAGCTTAAGGTCATTAGGATCAGTTCTAAAGGCATAGTTTGACATGTCAACTAAGGATTTTAATGACATCCAAAACTTATTAAAACACAGAGCCATGATGCAAATGTATAAAAGAAAACTAAGTGCAAGAAATGGAATAAAACAACAAATCTGGAAATTGTGATAGAATGCAATATCAGAAAACAAAAATGCAGAAAATGCTCAGAAAATGAAAGAAATTATTGTTCAGAATATGCAAGAGGGCTAAGTCATCCAATGTGGTGAATTAGTCTCAATAGTGATTTTTTTGAGATTTTTCATAATTTTTAAATGGAATTTTATGTTTTTTAGGTTTTTAGATGCAGATACAATATGAATATGCAGATTTTTTGGAATTTTTAATGAAATGTAATGAAAAAATGTAAGCTATATGAGCCTTTCACTAATGAAATTTTGTAAAACCCTAAGATGCAAATGAAACAATGCAAAACCTAATGTGATGTTGATGCAAGTTATTCCTAGGATGTGAATACACTTAAAATTAGAAGTAAAATGTTCTAAAGTTGGGCTCACCAAAATGTGGAAACTGATTTTGGTATCCAAGGTTCTCTAACACTTCTAGGTTTTTCATCTAAAAGGAGAGAGATGGACCAAAATGCGTAATGTCCCCACTCAAAATCAATGCAAGAATGAATGAAATATGCTCAAATGTAATGTCTAAATGCAATAAACTAATAAAATAAAATGAATTATTAATTCAAAACCTAAGAAATGCAAGTTGTTTGAAAACACATTGTGATGTGTAAAAATGACCTAAGAATGCAAGTAAATAATAACAGAAATGAAAGAGACTGGAGATGTGCACATAGAAACTAAAATGTGATACAAAGAGGCTTTGGAATCCTATAGATTTTATTGTTGAATCCAATTGGGACACTTATGCCAAGTTGGGCGACTTAGTCCTATTTCGAGGAGATTTTGCTAGAACAAGTTTTTGTCAAATGGGTATCCAAAAATGTAGAAATCACTTTTCAAGCCTAGAACTGGGACTAATTCACCATAGATGGTGACTTAGTCCACTTGGTAATCTCAGGAAATTCAAGGTAGGAATCTATAGCTCTCAGTCTACATTTCTCTTCCTAACAGGTGTCTAGTTTTAAAACTATAGAATCGGGTTGAAAGGGGTCTCCAAGATTCAATTAGGGCTTTATTGACTTGAATGAATTTGATGGATTGTTGACCACTTTTTATCACTTTTCTCTTTGACAAATCTTCATACAAGACCTACAAAACACACATGCAAAGAGGGGGAAAAGGGTTAACGGTTAGTGAATAGGGGTTTGCCTTGGTCAAACCCCAATTTGGTAATCAAACCCTTGAAATTGAAATGAAACAGAAAGAGAATGATGAATGAAGAACATGCAATGTTACAACTCACCAAGCCCTTGATATAGAAATCTAAAGATATGCAAATGGATGCTCCAATGAAGACTTGATAATGCTTAGAATGCTTGAGAATGATTAAGTAAATGCACTAAGGAAATTAGGAAATTAGAAGATTGTAGGAGATGAAAAATGAGGGGAAAACCCTTTATTTATAGTTGATTTTACAATATTTCTTGAAAATAACACATCGCAAGCCGACCAAGGCAATTTTAATGGGTGTTAGGAATTAAAGTGTATTTAATGATGTTTAACAAGATTATTCTCTGAAATACACTTAAGTAGGGCTAGAAAGTGCATTAAGGCGTCATTTAAACATAAGAAAGGGTTAAATTAGTGATTACAAGCCTAGAAAAGCGTGAGAGTTTGTTACAACTCTTTACAACACTTTGAAATAAGACTTGGTAAGTGATAAAAAGAGGTTTATTAAGTGAATTATAATGAAAGGGTCCTAGAAAAGTGTGAAAGTGGGTTACAACACTTCACAACATGTTTACAAGACATCCTAGAATTGTTAATGATTCACAAGGGTCCAAGACCTAATGTGAATGTGTTGACCACATTACAACATTAAATCTAGGAAAAATCAAGCCAAAGTCCATAAGAAAGACTGCATTCTTTATATGTTCATTTCTATTACTATAAGGGTATGTGCAGGATCATCATAGAAAAAATAGGCCCTTAAGTGGCAAAAAAAATAGAAAAATCAAAGTTAGGCAACTTGACATAAAAATTTGAATAAGTTATTTATATTATTTCAAAAATATGTAATAATAGAATTTGTAGAAAATTGAATGTAGTTTCTAAACTACTAGGTTCATTTTTTAAAACAAAATCTATTTGGTGAAAATTTGAAATTTCAATGTAGTAGTACTTAAATTTTAGGGAAAAAATAAGTAGGTGTTTGTCGACCCTAACAACAATAAAATAATAATATTTTTTTATAAGATTTTAGATATAAGTAGAGGACTCATGTGCCATGTGATGCATATTTTTGTAATTTTTCCCAAGTAAATAATTAATTATGATTTTTTATTACAACTTTTAAAAAGTATAAAAACTCGTACGTCTAACCACCTTAACTTGGTCAAAACTTTATGAAATTCTTTTTTTTTTTTAATCCCGTAGTATACAAAGCATAGAATGTGATGCATGTTTTGGATTAAAAAAATGTGATATCGTTTGAAAGCTATAGTTTTTTTTCAATCAGCCTATTAATCGGGACTTTAGTCATACTTCAAATAGAAAATGAATAATAATAATTTATTAAATTCAAATTAAGCATAATTTATATTGGTGGAAAGCTGAGAATCTCTTTTAAAAAACCCTTTTCATTTCATTAATTTTGGGTAAAAAAAAAATCGTCAGCCACATACCCTACAAATACCCATCATATCGCCACTTTTTGGCCCATCATGATCCTGCACATACCCATAAGTTTAATGTGATGTATTGAATGAATCTTTAAGTTGATAAAGTGAATGAGTTTTAGTGAATAGTGACTCAACCCCCCCCTCTCAGTATTTTGGGTGTTCAACAAGATCAACCTCTGGAGACTCATCATATTTTATCAAGTGACAACCAGTCACCATAGGATTACCTATTGGTTTGTAATCCTCCGTGCCAAACTTCTTCAACATGTCATTTACATACTTAGCCTGAGAAATAAAGATACCATCATCTTGTTAAAAATTTGAAGCCCAAGGAAGAAAGATAACTCACCAATCATAAACACTTCAAATTATTTTTGCATCTCTTCTACAAACTTCTTACACATATTATTATTTCCATCAAATATGGTGTCATCAACATAAACAACCACAATCAACTTGTATTCTTGAATCTTAATGTAAATATTGCTATTTGTAGTACCTTTCTTGAAACTTTTCTAAAGTAAATACTTATCCAACCAAGCATACCAAGCTCTAGGAGCTTTCTTGAGGCCATACAAATCTTATTGAGTCTACACACCATGTTTGGATCTTCTAATAGTTGGAAACCATCTAGTTGCTTAATATATATCTCTTCGTCTAGATCACCATTCAAGAAGGTAGACTTGACATCCATCTGATAGACTTTGAAGTTCTTATGAGAAGTAAAAGCAAGAAACATCTTTATTGCCTCCATTCTAGATATTAGAGAAAAAGTATCCTCAAAATAAATACCCTCAACTTGAGAATATCCCTTACATACCAATTTGGCCTTATTCCTCACAACTTCCCCATCTTCATTCAGCTTGTTTTGGAACACCCACTTACTTCCAATCAAATTTTTGTTAGCTGGTCTAAGAACTAGCTCCCATGTTTGATTCCTTTCTATTTGGTCCAACTCTTCTTCCATTTCCTTTATCCAACCATTATCTTTTCTAGCATCAACAAAGTTCTTGGGCTCTACCTTTGATAGTAAACACAAGTTTACTTGATCACTTGCTCTTGCAATCCTTCTCCTGGTCAGCACACCTTCATTCTTAGCTCTAATAATCTGATCTATTGAGTGGTTCTTTTGAACATATTTTATTGGAGATTTGAGAGTCTTTACTAGTTTTGATTCCTTCTCTTCTTCTCCTTCTTCAATCAAGGGAGGTATATCAAATCCACAAACGTCAGGTTCTTGTGAAATCTAACCCAATTCTTCATCTACTTTAACATTTGTGCTCTCAATCATCTTCCCCAATCATTTTTTTGTAACATCTATAAGCTTTTCTCTCAGTTCGATAGCTAAGAAAGATCATGTCATCACACCTTGAGTCAAACTTTCCAAGGTATCCTTCATCTCTCTTGATGTAACATTTGCTACCAAAAATTCTAAATTATCTAATAGTGGGAGGCCTTCCATACCAAAACTCATAAGGTCTTAGTGCTATTGACCCTTAATTGTACTCTATTGTGCAAACAGATAGCAATGTGAATTGATTCCTTACAATACAAATCAAGAAAATATACCTCTTTCATCATTGTCCTAGCCATTTCTTGGATAGTTCTATTTTTCCTTTCCACTACTCCATTTTGTTGAGGGGTTCTAGGAGCAAGTAGATGTCTCCTAATATCATGATCTTCATCAAAAAAATTCAAATTCATTTGAGGTAGATTCACCTCCTCTATCTGACCTTAAGCATTTGATCTTAACATCCATTTCATTCTCAACTTTTTCTTTGAATATTTTAAACTTATCAAAAGCTTCTAATTTATTTATAAAAAATGTAACCCATGTCATTCTAGTGTAATCATCAATAAGCAACATGAAATACCTTTCACCTTGTTGAATCATTTTTCTTGTAGGTCTACATAGGTTATTGTGAATCATTTCCAATAGTATTGTAGCAAAGCACTCCTTTCTCTTGAAACTTGTTCTCATTTTCTTTCCTATTTGACACTCCTTACATAAAGGGTTTGTAGGCTAGGTTATCTTAGGCATATCTCTCATAGCATGAGAGGAACTGATCTTCACCATATTGTCAAAATTGATGTGTCCCATTATTTCTTTCCACAACCAACACTCACCAGACTAAGCTAGTAAGAAAATCCTTTTATTTGCCTCTTTTAGGTGATTGACATTTCTATTTGCCCTTATTCTTTCAGCAACTAGTCTTCCAAACCCAGATTTTTCCAAACTCACAACCATTTGCATGAAAAGTAAGATTGTATCCCTTGTTGCACATTTTACTGACACTAAGAAGAATATGCTTAGAACTTTCACAAAGAGGACATCATCATTTCTTCTCTTTTTAATATATTGTTATAGCCCCCTTTCCACAAATTTGTGTTGACTCATCACCACCAAACTTAACAACTCCACCATTTTCCTTCTTAAGATTGGTGAACCTTCTCTTATCACTAGTCATGTGGTTAGAGAAACCACTATCAATTACCAAAGCATTTGTTTCTTCCTTTGCATGAAAGGAAAACCATATTTCCATTGATCTTTCATTAACCTTATTAGTCTACAAGGTACCAGATCTCTTACATCATCCAATATTTCTCTTTTTGTCTTTTAGATACATGAATAGGGTTTCATCATTTGAATCATTATCCTCATCTTTTGATGAACATATGCTCTCCTTGGAATAGAAACTCCTTTTGATTTTATCCTTTTTGTTACCATCTAATTCTTTATAAGGACATTTAGATGCAAAATGACCAATCCTCCCACAATTAAAACACTTCAAAAGTAACTTGCCTTTGTAATTTTAGGTTCCTTTCTTTAATCTCCTCACAAATTTTGCTTCAATCTCATCAAAGTCATCATCTTGATCAACTACTTTATCTTCTATCTTTTTACTGTTTTTGAATGTTTCTTCCTTCTTTGGAACATCTTTGTCAAATTCTCTCATTTCAAAGGTTGTGAGAGCATGAAAAAATTTCATCTACTGATTACTTATCCAATTCTCTAAACTCTTCAATAGACAATAATTTATTACTATAAGCTTTAGGGATAAATCTCGAAACTTTCTTCACAATCTCATCTTCTTTTACTTCTCCACCAAGACTGGTGATGCCAAAAACTACTTCATGCACTCAAAGCATATAACTTGCAATGTCTTCATCCTCTATCATCCTTACGATCTCAAATCTAATCTTGAATATCTGCATCTTTTACTTTGGTATCTCCTTCATAGATTTTGCTAAGTTTTCCCCAAACATCCTTAGGAAAATTGCAATTCATCACCTTCAAGAGTTCTAAATCATCCAACCCACACCAAATAGCATTATTATCCTTGGAATTTTTTCTCATACAACCTAATTTCAGTAAGATCTATTGGAGAAGGAGTATGAGCAACATAACTAGATCCTTGATTGATTCCCAAATACAAAACCTAAGAGATTTTATATGGCCTTCCACCCTCAATTTCCAAAAAGTGTAATTAGTCCCATTTGTCAATGTACATGTGAAGCCTTGCTTATATAGGAAAGGTGAGGAATAGGATTAGACAAGATCATGAAAAGTTCCTTAATCTTATCACATGAGACAACTAATTCATAACAACTTAGGACACAAGGATTAAATAAATGCAAACTAGATACAATAAGTGACAACTAATGATTAACTAGAAAGATTCATTCCTAGGACCTAGGTAGACTTAACAATGTAAATAGGACCTACATAGGTAAAACACCTATTTACACCAATAGGTCAATCTTATGAAAAACACCTCTACTTGGTATTAATATTTCACGCCCTTCTCTTCTATACCAATAAATATATGCATACTAAATATATTGGACCACACATTGAGCACCTTAATTTTATCCATTTCAATCACACAAAAATACCAAAATTGAAACTTGTTTTCCTACTCTTATTTAATTGGCATGTAATTAAATATTAAAAATAATAATATTAAAATCGATGGATTTCTAGAAGTGTTTGGGGAAGTAGGGTAGGGAACACTATCCACAATAAAAATGATAGATTTAATCAAGTTCAAGGGGGTGCAAGTAGGTGGTGTCTATTGCTAGTGTAGGGCTACTCATTCATTTAGAGGAATTTCCTTTAGGTGCATACATGCCATTTAGGGAGACAACATGGTGGGTGACATCAATTTAGTGGGATTCAACTAAATGAAACTATAACACATGCCTAGACATCATCTATATTTATTTTATTTCGGAGTTAACTACATGGGACAAGGATTCAAAATAATTTGTCAAATTTTACTACATTTTTTAAATCTATATTTGGTTCATCATAAAAATTTATTCCATACCAAAGATAATGCAATGTGAGAGAAATAACCATGGACTTACCTAAGGAGAAACTAATTGTAGTCTATGATAAGTGAGAAAGGAGAGAATAATAGAAATGAGGATAAAAATAATTTATGGGCTCCACTTATATATTACCTATTCAAAACTCAAGAGTGTTAAATAAGAGTGTTGGTAGCAGATGCAAACATTCCTTTTCACTTGTATCATAAAGAAATAAAAAATCTTCGAGATCTAAAAGGATGTTCCAAAAATTATGTCATGGTCCACCTCTACTTTAGATCTCTACACAATTATTTATGTATAAAACCCCAACCTTGAGGGGAAAGACATCTAGAAAACTCTATAATTTCATTTATGCAAGTGTGTAGTGCACGGTAGCTAAGGGACTTGAAGCACTGTTGAAGATAGGCTCCCAATGACCATCTCCACCATAATGTAACTCACTGACCAAATATATAAAGGTGAACCATACTCCACCTTATTCCCCACTTTGGAGTCATCCACATTGGCATACCCCTTAAACACTTAATTCCTTCTAGATTGTTCTTTTAGCAAATCCCAAGTTGTCAAGTTTGATAATTCCATCACTTACTACAAGCAAATTTTTCCTCTTGATATTGCAATGCACAATACCCTACATGTGGAGGTAATATAATGCATGGATGATGTCATGAATGTAGCTTTTGATCACTGATTCATCCAACTATTAGCCAAAATTACACAATAGGTCTCTCATGCTATCCCCTACTTCATTATCAAATTATACACCTCCACATCATTCTCATTGATATACTCCTTCCCAAGGTATTACATGATGTGTGGGGAGTCTAATGAATTTAGAATGTTGCAAGGAAAACTTTAAGAAACCCCCCCTCAACAAAGGTGTAAAATCCTTGCGAATCTTGTATACTTCCCGATAAAAATATTAATTTTAGTGGCAAATTTGTTCGTTTTTCATGAAAAAAAATCTCCATTGGCGAATCTTTTCTAATAGCCAGAAGTTTGTAGAAAATCCTAGCGAAATTCAATTTTTTTAAAACCACTAAAATATTTTCATTGGCGATTAAAATCTATTTTCAAACCAATAAAATATTTCCATTGGCAAATTAAACTTGTTTCCAAACTAGAAAAAAAAAAAGTTGGCGATTAAAACTTTTTTTCAAACTCAAAACAAAATTCATTGGTGAATTAAACATGTTTTCAAATGATTAAGAAAAAATATTGGCGAATTAAACATAATATCAAACTAATAAAAATGCATGCGAAGTGTTAGTGCAAATCAATATAACCACAACCATCGATGAATTGTCGATGGGAGTTCTAGTTGCGAAGTAAATCTTTGAAGTAGTAGATTTGTGAATTGAAAACTCTGGAATAACACTAGAACCGTTAGATTTTTTTTGTAGGTAGTAGTATTTTGTATTGCATGAAAATAAAGATTACATCATTTGCCTCAATGTTTACTTTTCATCAACCATCCAAAAATCACCTACAGCTATAATAGTTTTTTCAAAAAAGCATCTTAACATGCTTCATAACAAAAAAAGTAACCCTGCCCAACTAAAACCAGTTGCACAACTATCTGTAACTACCTTACATATTTCAAAAAGATTTTCAATCATTCTTTTACCCTTCCTACTATTCACACTATACAGCCGTAACAAGGTTCAACCCCCAGCAAGCCAAAAATTTAGTACTAGTCTTGCATTAATTCTGCAAAAACCCTAGAAAAACTACAAATTCAACTAGTGCTACTCGTTTCATAAACAACTTTCCTTGTTCCTTTTCCCTTCATCTTCCGCCTCCTCTAATTTTGTCCTTTTGCTTTTATCTTCTGCTTCCTCGCATTTTTTCCTTTTGCTTTCATACACTTTGCCTCCACTTTTTCTTGTGCTTCCATGCGCTCTGCCTCCACTTTCTACTGTGCTTTCAATTGTGTTATAATTTGCTTCCACCTTCATTAGCTCTATAAAGAGCTTCAATGCTTGCTAGCATAACCTTGCGTCTTCCCTGCATCAACTTTTAATCTCATCCTCTGGCCAATGCACGAAAGGGGTGCATCCTTTTTCCCCTTCCAATTCCACATTTTCAAAGCCTTCCTAGTAGTCAAAACCTTCACCTGGAACAACCCATTCAAGTATTGATTCTAATCCTTCCAAGAAATATCTATGCACAATCATCTCCATCACTTCTCTCACTATGCTTGTCGATTCCCCCAAGTCCAAACCCCATGGTATAATCAAGGAGTATATATCCATGTTAGTCTTGTATCTATGCCTCAAATTTCCAAAGGATTTCCCCAAAATCATCCGCACACTTTGTACCAACCTCCCATCAGTGAATAAAAACATACCCATTAATCTTTGGTTAGAAGGATCACCATAAAACAGGTTTAATTGCCTCCTCGAACGTAGAGTGAAGTTTGCCTCCATTTGAAAATTGTTGGAACTACACCACCACCAACACCACTCTTTCATACTTTTTGTGTGCCTTCTTCTCCACACCAAACTCTATTATTAACTTCGCTAATTGAGGACTGAGAGGTAATAATTTTCCAAACTCCGCACATACAGATATTAATTACCCATCGATCGTGCAGTCATGTCCACTAACTTGAATCTGCCCACGATCTTTACTTCATAAATGCACCATCCTTGCCACCTTTCCTATCTTAATTCACCAAAGTTGAGGTTTTGGTGCTTTTCCTAACCTTAGTTGCAAGTCTTTCTTGGTCATCTTTTTTGTTAGTGGGTCAGAGGTTTTGAAAACTTTGAAACTTCAGACTTTGGTTCTAAGGTTCCAAGTTTCAACGACCACGTGACATTATGGACCATGACCGTTCGATGAATTTTTGATGGTAGCTATAGTTGCATTCTGTAATTATATCTCTCAAGCTCTAGATTTGTGAATTGAAACCTCCATAATTACACTAGAACCATTTGATGCGAACACGTGGTGAGATCAAGGCTCATCAACATTATAAGAACCTCATGGGTTGGATTTTGGCGATGAGCGATAGAACTTAAGTGGCAAAAATATGCATGTGCATAAAGTTTGTTTTACAAGAGCGACTTCCTAGGAAGAACATAGGACCAAGGCTTAAAAAATTAAGAGCATTTTACATAAAGGATGTAAAGGAAAATCCATATAACCATGACCATTCAAAGAATTTTTGATGGACGGTTGTTGTTGCATTTTGGAAGTAAATCTCTAAAGTACTAGACTTGCGAATTGAAACCTCTGAAATAACACTAGAACCATTAGATGTGAACACATGGCAAGATCAAGGCTCATTTCTCTCTTTTCAATGCGTCGACATATTACATTTCATTTAATTGAAATTCTCAATCTTTTGAACATCCAAAGTGATTGATTAGACAACTCATAGCTTTAATGAAACAAGATTTGTAATGATTTCATATTATTTGAGTGGCACTAGTAGTGGTGACTGGAGTCTGGCAATTTTGACAGCTTGTCAGATTAAGGTACAGTTTGAATGTAGCTAGACGTCAATCAAATTAAACATTTTAATTGTACATGTAAGGCTTAAGATACTCGAATCAACTAAGTTGGTTTTTTTCTTTGCGCAAATCAAGCTGGTAGTGGCATTGGTGGCTCATAAATAGGGTTAGTGATATGGATAGTATCATAAGGGTTTTCATTTTTTTGGGTTAATAAGGATTCAGGAAGAACATATTATGGTATTATTGGGGATACTCTAAATTCTCCTGCCTCCAGTTATGTAGTTACAGAGTAAAAGACCAATTTCCTTCAAGTTCAGAATGGGTGGAATTGGAAAGAAGTTGATTTGGTTCACCTAACTTCTTAGATAGGTTTTGAACCAGGATGAGGAGCTCTAATAGACATAAGTGTTATCTCGATGCATGGAGGCTGCAAGTAGAAGATGGGAGCAATTTTTCTACCCCTCATCTTCTACATGACTATGGTTCTCAAAGGGGATAAGCACATTTTGTATCTTCACAACTCCCATTTCCCCAGTAGTTTTGGCCAAGCAAGTTCCTTGCATTTATTTTCAGTGCCACATTTATACTACATTCTCACCAGCAGAAGCTTTGGAATCATGCATTTATTTTTAGTGTCACATTTGTATTACGTTGTCACTAGCAGAACCTTGGAAATTGGAATCAATTTATAATCCATTGTCATGAGCAACAACTTGGAATAAATTGTGTCTATGTAAAGTGACTTATGTTATTTATACAAAATAGAAGCTTCCCTGCTCTACAACTACTTATCTTTAAAAAGATATGTAATAATGTGACATTCTAAATTAGTTGTAATAAAATAAATGGTTGTGTTGTGTTAATCTTTGTTATAAATTTATAGTAAAGAGTTATTTTATGAGTTTAGTGTCTATGAATCTATTCAAATCATTTTTTTTTTCTTTAAGAAATTAAGTATTATCTATTTATGAAATAATTGCATATAGATTTAAAAGTAAAACATAAAGCAATACAAATGAAAAAAGAAAGTTTCCATCAAATTGACAAAAAAATATTATAAACACTAAAAGTTTTCACTCTTGTTAGGGTTTACCGAAATGTTATTGATTTCTAATTTGTCGTTGACCTTCTCCACCGGTTCCCAAAATCGTTATTCATTTTATTAAGTCCTTTACAACTTTAAGTTACCGGCCTCTTGGCCTTGATGTCAATCCTAGCGCATTAAAGTTTAAAACAACTTTAAAACACATGTTTATTATTTATATCATAATTCATAAATTACTCAACCATTCAATGAACATTTGATGTATGGTTTTAGTTGCATTCCGGAATGAAATGCACAGAGCGCTAGTCTTGCAAACTTAAACCTTTGGAATTACCCTTTAACCATTAGATTTACAATGATCAATGGTTTAGAATTTGCTACCAATGCAGGACTAAATGGCTAGTGAAACAAGATTTGTAATGATTTCATATCGTTTGAGTGGCTTTGGCGATTTTGATAATTGACAACTTGTTAGCTTGAGGTACATTTTGCATGTAGCAAGGTTGTCAAAGTCCAAACGTCAATCAAGTCCAAACGTCAATCAAATTAAACATTTAAATAAATGTAAGGCTTAAGTTACACGAATCGATTAAAATTTAAGTTGGTTTTTTGGTTTGTGTGAATCACGATTATGAACCATGATTATACCTAACCTCACACATGACATGTGTGAGGTGTACATAGGAACCAAGATGGTAGTGACTCTATTGGCAGTACTATTGGCCCATAAATATGGATAGTGAGCACAAATAAAAAAGGAAATCATTCGTTCAAGGCTAAAGAATTTACTATTGAGTGCAATGTTTGAATTGTCATAAGGGTTTTCATTTTATAGGGTTAATAAGGATTTGAGAAGAAGATGATGTGGCATTATTGGGGATACTCTAAATTCTCCTGCCTGTAGTTATGTAGTTACAGAGTAAAAGACCAATTTCCTTCAAGTTTAGAATGGGTGGAATTGGAAAGAAGTTGATTTGGATCACCTGACTTCTCAGACAAGTTTTGACCAGGATAAGGAGCTTTGATGGAGATAAGTGTTCTCCTAGTGCATGGAAGCTACAAGTAGAAGATGGGAGCATTTTTCCAACCCATTTTTACAACCCCTCATCTTCTGCGTGACTCTAATTTTCAAAGGGGAGAAGTACATTTTGTATCTTCACAGCTCCCATTTCCCTAGTTTGATTGGACCGCCTTTCCCCATGCATTTATTTTTAGACACCATGGTTGATCTCGGAAGTCCCATGCATTTATTTTCAGAGCACATGGTTGACCTAGCAAGTCCCATTTATTTTCAGACACACATGTATTGCATTTACGTTTTCACCAGTGGTCCAGCAAAAGCTTGGCGCTTGCACTTACATTTGTATTTGTACTATGTAATAATGTGACATTGTAATTCAATTGTAATAAAATAATGGTTGTGCTATTAATTTGACATTGTAATTCCTTTTATTAAGTCCTTTGCAATGTTAAGTGTTACTATGCTTAGTGCTATTAATCATTGTGCTATTAGTGTGACATTGTAATTCATTTTATAAAGGCCTTGATGTCAATCCGAGTGCATTAATGGTTAAAAAAATTTAAAACACATGTTTATTATTTATATCATAAATTACTTAACTGTTCAATGAACATTTGATGTATGGTTGTAGTTGCATTCCAGAATGAAATGCATAGAGTGCTAGGGTTGCAAACATAAACCTTTGGAATCACCTTGTAACTTTTAGATTTACAAAGATCAATGCTTTAGAATTTGTTGTCAATGAGAGACTAAATGGCTTGTTTTAATTTTAAATGTTGTCAGCGACAACCATGTACTAATTGTGTACTATGTAGTCTAGAAGCAACACGTAGATGTTTTGGTTTCATTCACTTTAATGTTTGAAAAAAAAAGCACTTTTAGTTTATACTACTAAGTGATTTTATTTTTAAGTGAGAGGGTCAACACATGGGGAGATTTCAGTCTTTAGTTTTCTCATTGTAGTGCATCACCTTGTTTTGGGTTTCACAATTCCACTTCCAACAAATCCATTTCAGTAACCCAGTTTCCACAACTATCAGCATTAATCTTTTCAAGAATCAAAATCTAGGTAAGTGAAAGAATTCATGCCGCTACGTTTCATCATTTGACATTTCTTAAAATCTTATTTTGTCAAACTTTGAAGTTTGGGTTTAGGGTTAAGAGACTTAAGAATTAAGAAAAATTGAGGAATAATAGGGTGTTCACAGTTTCACATTGTATAAGCATGTCTACCAGTAGTACCACTAGAGCAATGTCAGATAAAAAAATACATTATGCAAAATTGCTTAAAACCCCAGGTTTCACTAATGAATACCATGACATTTATGATCCTGAAACCTATGGTAGGCATACCACAAAACTTAGATTTTCATCTGAGAGTAAGGCCTCAAAGCAAATGCAAGTAATAGTATCAATGCACCGTGGGTAACTAGACTAGGGCGCATGATGTTACATGAGGTTTTCCCTTGCCTAGAATTTATCATGGTTTGTGCCCAAAATTATGATGATAACAAAAGAGCAATTGTTAATAAAGATGGCAAAGAATAATTGTTATCCATTAATGCAGAAGAACTTGGAAAAGTGTTGGGGTTTATAACTAAAGAATTTGGAAATGTCCACATTGACCTAGAAAAACTTGCTAGTGATTATGAAGCAATGGATGAAATGGAGAAAAATTCTTTCTTAAATAGAATAGTTCAGGATAGAAATAGATTGAAAGGTGATCATAAGCCTCCTTATGATTTGGATATTTTTAGACCATGGGTTTAGGATACTATTTCCATGCTAGCATTTTTCCTCAGACTAGATAGCAATTTGGAAGTGGGTGCATGCCTCCTTGAAATGGTGTATAATATCCATTATGGTGTTCCACATGTCACATATAATTTTATTGAGCACATTGTAGAATCCATGCATAAATTTTTTTTAATGATTAAAGGAGGTTCCACCAAGACATTTAGGTTCACAACCTACTTGTGCTATCTTTTTCTATTCAAATTCAGAGGAATGTTTCAAACCAACAAGCTTCAAATTCAACCCAATGGTAATAGTAATCCTGAGCAAAAGAAAATGGCTCCAATATATAAATGGACCAATGTTATAAGGTTGCATGATTCTTGAAGGAACTGCAGTCATTTTGTAGACTACTTTTTGGCTCCATTGCATCAAGCAATTACAAATACTCCAAGGCCTAGATTGCCTATGTCATGTAGAAATTGTATTCAACCAGGAAAAGAAATACAATTGGCTAATCGGTACTTAATGGAAGAATATACTGTGCTAAGATTTTATGGATCGAGAGTACAACCATACAAAATTCCAATACATGTGATAGAAAGGGTTTTTGCTAATATGAGTTTCCAAGTTCCAACTCAGATCTATGTAGAGTTGTCTTTGTTCCAACTCAGCTCTATGTAGAGTTGTCTTTGTTCCAACTTAGAATTCAGTAATGTGTTGATGTTAAATTGTCTGTATTATTTATTTTATCATTTGAAGAAAAAGTTTGGTAGTGGTTTCAACTACTACATACACTTTAAATGATTGTTGATGTTCATTTTTGTAAATGCTACTAATACTATTGTTAATATGTTATTAACCATTGAGTTGAGTGATGAATTGTTGAGTACATGTTCAAGTTTTATTTTTAACACAATTAAAAGATGAACTATAAGGTGATTTTAATTCCAGGAATCCATAATCTTAGTGAAATTGCATTACAATTCACACATCAATACTCAATCTCCATGACTACTTATTAGATCCACTAAACATTTATATGAATTCATGCTTTAATCAAGGTACTTTAACTAGTTCATTAAACTAGAGCTAGAATTAAAACATACATAAATGCATAATGACAAAGAAGATTAATGAAAGATCATTGATCATATTTCATTAATAATTCATGTAAAATGTTACAACTGGCTACTAGAGAGATGATAGACTCAAAATAAGGGAGCAAAGCAAGCTTAGTTGCTAGTCCTCCGAGTTTTACAACCATGTCGCAAAGTTCTAAATTTTCATAAATCCCTGATTCCCTAACTTGGTTAACATTTTTGAGTAACTTAAGTTCATGCATACGTAACCTTTGAGTTACGGTGTGTGGATTTAGTCGGTGGGACAGAGGTTTCAAAAACTTTTAAACTTCAAACTTTGGTTCTAAGGTTCCAAGTTTCAGCGACCACACAACATTATGGACTTATCTTGCCTTTCAAAGGTGTCCTCATCTGACATCTCATTGAATGTGATGTACGGACTAAACTTGAGTTTTCTTTTCAAGAATTCCCAAAAGATGCAGGTTTAAAGGCTATCTTTTTGAGGAATGAAATTGAATGTCGCATTTACTTAGACATTTAGCTTGCATTCTCGTTCTTTGCCAAGGCCAGTACTTCTCAAATGCAAACATTATTTTTACTCAGACATTTAGCATGCATTCTCATTCTTTGCCAAGGCCAGTACTTCTCAAGTGCAAACATTCATTCTCTATAATTTTTTTCTCATGCAAAGTGAACGTTGGGTCGGCATAAGGGATACCATGCTTGGAACTTTTAAGTTAGACAAATTTTGGGCATGCTTGGAGAGGGACAACAAGTCTAGGATGGATATAAAACTATTAGAAATTGAGCTAGCTCACGCTAGAGGGTTTCCAGAAGCTGTGTTGAGTGTGGACTTGATAAGTGCATGTGCATGAAGGTACATTCCACAAACACGGGAAATTAAAGCCACGGATGAGACTATAATTGTAGAAATTTCTCCTGAAGCTATTTCCCGCGCGTTGGGGATTCTAGAAAGGGAACCTGTAGAAGACATGTATGTTGTAGTGGCAGGTGAATTTTTCAAAGTGAGTAAGGACTGGTGTAAGAACTCCATGGCCAAAACCTAGTTGAAGTCTAAAAATAAAGGTAAGTTGCAACTTCTGAGTAAACTCAAAAGAGTGCATTTTAAGGGAGAAATTGTAGATGTTATTGCTTTATTGCATCTTGTTGTCGGGAATGCACAAGTTGAGTTATTTAAGGATTGAAAGTGTCAGTTTATCTTAATAGTCTTGATGAGAACATTTTCATTGACTAGGTTGAAGTTATTTGCTTCTATTTGAATGAGAAATTAATTAATTTCTATAAGACTAATACTTTTTGTATGTGTTCTTTCCTAACATGCATTGTAGGTAGTTAGAATTCCTTTTGGCCTGGGTTGGAGCCACAAGGAACCCCAACTTTTGATATGCCTGTGTATAAACACTTTCCTCAGTTCACTGAACAATTTGGAATGCGTGATTTTTGTCGTGTTAATGATGCATTTTTAATGGAGGTCACGAGGAAGCTAGATGGAAATCCAAAAATGCGCCTTTCCCTTGAATCGATTTCTCTTGTATCAAAATTTGGGAGTTTTTATATCCAATTTGATAAATTTTCTTATTTGAGAATAGGGGGTTTTGAGAAAGCCCCATTTAAATTACCTCATTGTCCTAAAGATTTACTGATATTTCTAGAAGTTTGTCAACAAATGGCCATGGTTAATATTAAGTATATGAAAATGGGGAAATGAGGGTATGTCTTCCCATTGGAAACCCCTTCTTTTATGTGCAAAACAAACCAGATGGCTAGGGGAGCTAAAGGAATTCTCAAGGAATATAACCTCCAGAATCTGTCTATGAGAGCGAATTTTGGCAGTAAGGGTTTTCTTAAGCGAAATCTCTATGGAGGGAGCTTATATCGGCATCACCCATCTATCAAAGATTTTTGGGAAGATTGTGTCGATGAGAATGAATTTTTGAGAAGAGATTATATGAGGCTAATGCTAAAACAGATACAGGCTTTCGATCTGTCATTTCACATTCCTAAAAATGTAGCTGAGGATTCAACAATCATAGATCCTGCATATGAAAAATTGTCTGATAAATCCTACCCTATGGTTGATTGGAACCAAAGTGAAATTTCAGATATGAGGGTGCATGTTTCCCCAATGCTTAAAAGAACCCAGGACTGGTTGGATGGGAAATGGTGGCAAGTTGTTGGTCCTGTTCAAGAGCCTAAGTCATCACAGAAGAATGAACAGAGGTCTACGCAAGCATCTGGTGCAAGTGTATCATCAAGGAAACCCTCTGTTAGGTCCTCTAGTGCAAATTCTCAATCAGGAGGTGATGGTGATAGGCCAAAAGAAATAGTCAAGTTGAAGAGCATCTATAAACAAGACAGTGTGCTTTCTCCTACCCCTAAGAAGACCAATCAAGAAAAACTTATGGCTATAGATTCTGAAGTTATCTTTCAACAAATCTTTGAAGATAATATCTTTCCTCCTCTATCTGAATTTCCCTCTTCTCTGCTTGATAATCCACCTTTCACTCCTAGCACTCCTAAAGAAACTATTAGTGGAAATGAAGATTCTAGTCTAATAGTAGCTTCCCCAAGATGACTAAAAAAAGTAGTGGAGAAGAAGATAAAGCATATTCCTACAATGATATTGGAGTGGATATAGTTTCAAAGTTACTTTAAAGCTCTTCAAAACTTAAAAAATCCAGGAGGATGTCAAGGATGGTGATTGATGCTACTTCTAGAAATCAAATGTTATAAGTTGTTGACCCTATGAAGGATTTAAATGAAGATGAAATAACGAAGGTGAACTACAAAGTCACACATGTTGATATGGGGCCTCCAACACTGGAAGGTGATGTGTACCATGCCAATTATTTAGTCAATACCTTGATTAAAAGAGTGAAAGAACAAAGGAAAGAAAATATAAAGTTGCAATCTCAATTCCTCACATTGAGTAACTTTATTTCTTCCATGGCCACTCCTTCTACATCTGATGAAGCCTCAAGTTCTCAAGTAGAGGGTATCGATGTGCTCGCGATAGAGAAAATTAAAAAGAATTTGAGCTATTCTAGAGCTTCTTGTGAGGGGATCAATAATATATCTCAAGAGGCTATCTTCTTTATGAATAAATCTATGCTCTTTACAATCGAGTTGTTAATAAGAGGAAAGAGTTAGTAACAAAACTTCAACAGCTTAGAAAAGATCAAACTAATCTATGTGCTCTCTCAGGAAATGAAAGAATTGAACTCAATGGATTTGAAGATATTAACTGGTGAGAAAATTGTGAATAATCCTAAGGAGCTAGACGCTTCCTGGTTCGATTCATTGGAATGGAAATTGAATATGTATGATAATCTGGCAAAGGAAATTAATAACACACTTGATCAATATTATGAAATGTTGGTGGAAATTAAAGAAGATTGTCATATTCTGGGACTAGAAATTACTGATGAGTTTGATGAAAACATTCTAGATATAATAGAGATCTCTCTGAAGTTTAGAGAGATATTCAATAAATAAATAGTTGATCCTGCTACAGTGACATGGGAGTCCTTCTCGAAACTCAGTGGAATGGAGATCCACCTAAAGACTTATAAATATGGAGAAGGGAAAAGATCTCAGATGTTGGTTGAGTCTAAAAATGCTTTGGGAAAATGGAGAACCAAGTTACAGATTACTACAATGTTAAGGAGCAAGGACAATATTGCAATTTTCACCAAGTACCAGGAATACAGGAAAAGAGTAAAGGCACAGGAGGCGTTACTGAAGGAGGAGGGGAAAATAATTGAAAGCGAAGGAGTCGGTGTTGGGAGTGGGACTGTTGTTTAGTTTTTAGTTTTTATGTTAATTTCTTTAATTTGGCTCTCTTGATACTTCAAAGACTTTTTATTTTGATTTCTAAAACGGTCAATCTTCCAGAAACCATTATCAAGACAAAAAAAACTCTGTTATTTTTATTGCTTTTATGTTATTTGAATATAGAAAGACAATGGCGAAGTTCATGCATGTGTAATCTTTGAGTTACGGTGTGTACTGTGTGGATTTATTGTGCTTTTGTTGAGTAGTTTGTCAGTTGATTGTCTATTATTGGAATGATAGATTTTTGGTTAATTTCATTGTTGTGGAATGTTTATCTATAAATAAGGATTTTATGGTGATGGATGTGTAAGGATTTCTTAGTATAATTTAGGGATTTCTTAGTATAATTTAGGTAATTTGGTAGTTTAAGATTTTATTCTTTAAGTTGTGTGGATGCCTTTATAAGTTATTTATGTTGAACTATTAGCTTTTGTTAGCTTATAACTTATAAGTTATGGATGTTGAACTATTAGCTTTTGTTCAAGGAATGGATTAATAATATTCCTTTCAGTTATTTATCAAAGATTGTGTGAATGGAAATGCAATAGGAATTTATAAGTAGTGTGATAAGTGTTCTTTAAAAATGATGCAGAATCACATATCAAATTCAATACCATGGAATACAATAAAAAATAAAAAATATCACAATTTCATGGAATACAACATAAAATATCATCAACTAAAGTTTGACTTTGGAATATGATTCATGAAGTGAAATATAAAATAAAATATCATGAAGTGCAATGATTCACAATTTCATTGAATACAATATAACATATCATCAACTATAGTATGGAACAATGGAAACAGATCCATGAAGTGTAGTATAAATACCTAAAAGTTGTTAATTCTCTTCCATTTCCCAAACGGAGTCAGGGTCCTCAAACTGACGTTCATCATCAGATAAAGTAAAAGAGTCGTCTTGAATTTGATTCCAAGTCTGCTCTTCATTTTCTTCGGCTTGTGTCTCAAATTCAACATTCATTGTGTGATTTGTGTCAATTTCATTTGTCCCAGTCGCACTGCCACTACCACTAGTACCAACATTTGGAATTGGAGTGTTGCACAACCCGGTCCTTCTTCTTTTACATGTGGACCTTTAGATTGTGAGTGCCCTTTTAAAAGGAAAATTAAAGACATTATACATAGTTCCTTTCAACCTCAAGCAATTTTCCAAATTCTTGTCTAGTTTGTTTCTTAACTTTGTTTCAAAAACCCCAATGTACTGAAAATTCTCTCATCCTCCACCGGCCCCAATATCATGTTTTCACATAATTCAACAAGTTTGAAATATTTTGATACCAAACCACGCAATATTTCACTCTAACCTAAGTTTTTCCAAACCTTTTTTTATTGATCCTAGTTCAAAGACCTTCTCCTTGCCCATGGATTTATACTGGTCCCTCATAGTTGTTGCAAATCTCCCATATTGTTTTCTAAGCTTAGCTTCATTTAAAATTCATTCTATTTTCTACTCATCATATGTTACACTTTTCAAAAATTGTTCGATCAAGATTTTTACTTGATCATGAAAATATTTTGGGTTCTCTCAGTTTTCCCAAAATTGAGGATACACAATACCCATGGCTTCAAGTATTTCATGTTGAGGGAATCTTTCATGTATCTCTGAGGAAAGATATTTTGCAATTTCCTTCAAATTATCACCAACAGATTTAATAATTCCTTTAAAATCTTCCTCCTTAACAACTACTTCTCTGTTAGAGTGCCCAGTTGTCTTACAATGGTACATTGGTATCTCATATCCACGTACACAGATACATAAGTGTCTTCTTGCATTAAATTGTAAGTAATTATCAGGATTATTCAAATCAGTAATTTTCCACCACATGAAATAATTTGGGCCATCTTGTGTTAGATCTAGATATAGATGATCGAGGGCCAAGCATGTATGTTTACATAGATTGGCACATTTATTAACATACATAGTTTGTCGTGGGCTTTCTTCACAATATTTTTCATCTCATCTAGCACGGGGAGAAGATTAGCTAAAGTCAAGAGTGCCTCTATATTGCTTAACCTATGTAAGAGGTTAGGAGCTTTGTCTACTATGTCGCGATGCTCGTACATCAGTCCAATCAAGGATTGATATTTTGAAAGAACTCATTGCGTTGGTCCATGTAGGGAGATCCATCTGGTATCGACATCCTTGAGAAGCTTGTTTCCTGGTGTTATTCCCTTAGCAAAATTTTGAAATTTTGTGAAACATTTGGGATTTCGGTAGAAGTATGCGTGGATCTTGTGGACTAGATTTTCAACTTTTGATACTGTAGGAAACTTGCTTACAATTTTGAATGCTAAATTCATTTTGTGGGCCATGCAGTGAATTCCAAGCATGTATGGTGCACAAGTAGTTTGTAACTTTGTGCAAACACCGGTCCTTTGACCTTGCATCATTGCAGCTTCATTAGCTTCTACACACACTAACTTTTTGGCAATTGAGAACTCATCCATACCTGCAATTTCATTCAAAGATTTCTTGACTAGTTCAAGTATATTTTGCGATATTGAATTGTCCTTCATTTTATGAACACAAAGAAGATGAGCTTGGCGAACATGTTGTTCTACAGTATACAAATGCATACAAACCCAAGAAGTATTGTCTACCGCAATAACTTCATCTAAAGAAAATGCAATGAAATTTGACTATTTTACTTTCTCCTTTAAATATTCCTTTTCAACTACAACAAGACAGTTTTCCCATTCCCATCCAACATTTACTAACCAATGTAACAAGGGATAGTGAGGAACATTCAAAAAAGATAATAAACCAGAATATTCTGGGTAGTCTATCATAGGACGCCCTCTAGACAAAATATGAAAAACAACACTCATCTAAACAGTTTTTGACATATTTGTTGCTTCCATTGCTTTTCCAAATTCAGCCTCAAGTGTACCTTTACATGCAACAATGTTCAACATTTTTTTTTCATTCTCTTAATAATCTGCAACATACCTAACATGAAGACATTCTTCCTTTGATTTCCATCGTATGACTAATTGTTCCTTTCTGTCTATGATTTGTTTTTCATAAAATTTACTGATATGCTTTTCTATAGTGTCAATCTTGAGCTTCAACATCTTGGCTCTTCCACATTTCCAACTACAAATCATACATTTAGCCAATGTTTCCTTTTCAATATTGTTTGCATTGTCAATCCCCACTAGTACCATGAATGGGTACTTTGACAACCAAGCAAGTTGAAAATTCCTTGTCATTTCCCACTCGTGCCCCATTTTTGATTTCCTTCTTCATTTCTTGCTACCAACATCATCATCCTCATCCAAGTCAATTATCTCATTCTAGCTAACTGGGCCCAGGGTATCCCTTGGAACATCTTCTATGGTATTGCCATCCTGATTTGATACATTTTGATTTAAATCAATGACAATCTCAACTTGACCTTCTGGTGGCGGTGAGGTATTGTGAATGTTACCAATATTTGGTGGAAGCTTTGATGATGTAGCTCCACCTTGACCTGATGGATCAGAAGCTTTGGAAATTCCAAAGTAAGAATGTATGGTGCGTCTAAGTTTTTAGCATTTTGATGGCCTCCCAGTCTATTCACCACCCTGAGGAGCAGCAGGAGTCTCTTCACCACCCTGAAGAGTGGCAAAATCCTTACCCTTTCTACTCGAGTCACTCGACATATTGATCTCTAATTTGCTCAACATATTCATCTCTCACTTCAAATAAAAATTGGAAAAAAATGTCTTCTTGTTTAAGGACAGAGAATAATAATATAGATCCCATTCCCTACTCAATATCATCTTTAAGACTGAAGCAAGAATGGAAAAGAGATAAAGAAAACTTATTATTATAACTAATAACACTATGAAGAAATTATCACTCACCTTTAAGTCTACGTTTTTGGCTTTCACTGACTTCCAAATCGAGAAGTAGAGCCTCATAACCAAACAAAATGTGTAAGAATAAATGACACTTTCGATTGTATTTATATCAATCCATGATTCCATATTTGGAAAATTCCATGGGATTTTTAAATGGTATATTAAAAATTTGGTGAATCTCGCATGCTTATACAACAATAGGTTGTAATTTTCAAGGTGAAATGTGTCCTCAAATGTAATTATATTTTTAATTTTATTGGCGAAATAGGTCCTCATAAGCAACTATTTATAAATTTTAATTGGCAAAATGGGTCTTCACAAGAAACTATTTGTAAATTTTAATTGGCGAAATGGGTCCTAATACAATGTTGTTTTAATAGTATTGGCAAATATGTAGGTGTTTTATTAAATGCTTTTGGTATTTCAGGTGAAAATATTAGTCGGTCCAATTGAAACGCTTAGTTTGACAATGCTGAATTTGTTGCTTAAATATGCCTCATAAAAAAATTCATTGGCGAATGGACATGCATTGAACCTATAGTTCATAAAGTCTGGGCGGTTTGGACACCCTATTGGGTGCAAGAAATTCACCAATTTTGACTTGGTTGATTCCTAGAATTCACCAATTGGCAAAGATTCGCCACTAAATTTTTCCCTGGAATGTGCATTCATTTTTAAAATAAGAAATGGAGTTTTTATTCATGGAATTCACTATGAAGAGCTCACAATTAGAGGTGTTGATGGTAAGGATAACTATTCTAGATGCTCTAGCTCCAATAATGGTCACCCTTAACCATATGTTTGCATTGATTTTGATTCTTGGGAGTAGTATCTTCTAAATTATATGATGGCATGGAAGAAGGGAGTTTGGATTGCTTATAAGGGCTTGTTGAATGGATGGAACATGGAAATTAGGAACCATACACCTTCTAACTTCCATTAAAATTTCATGAGAAAATAATGCATTTTAAATTTATAATGTGTGATTTTGCCAAAATTTATGAATAGTTATTTTATATGAAATGAAAGAGATCATGTCACTTGTGGAGCACCAATGTGGATCATCAGTTGCAAGGAGATACTCAAATGCTCAAGTTATGTTTCATGATTGCTAGATATTGAAAATTTTTAACATGAATATTATTTAGATGTAATGAGTGTTAAGTGGATTATTCATGTTGATGAGATATGAGTTTGTATTAATCATTACTCATGACATATGGGTCAATGAGTTTGACTAAAAAAATACTTAGTTAAATTCTTAAAAAATTACTTAGCTATATATTTGATAAAAATTCACAAATTTTTTTTAAATACTAAATTTTAATATACATTACAATTTTAAAGAATACATAACCAAAAAAATAATAGAATTTTTTTATACTTAAAAATTTTAAATTATTTTTGTTAGTTAACCTAGATTAAGCACTTAAGGGCTACCAATAGTGGCATGGTATGATGGTTAAGTTGTTATGGTGTTGTTCTTGCCATCAAGGTTCAAAACCCACTGGGGTGTTATTGTTGAATGTTTAAATTGGGGATGAGGTCCCTCATTTGTGGTCTCACCAATTCATAGCTCTAGGTCAAAAGCATTTACCCCTTAATAAAAAAACACTTAAGGGCCACAAAAAAGCATTAAAGTGTGGGATACTAATAACAATGAGTTATCTAGTTCTATCATACAACAATTATCCATCTTGATATAATCAACAAATAAAATTCAATACATGTCATGCATCCTTTAGTAACCAATCTTAGTATGAGATTGAAGGATCACCTCACAATCCCCATTACTATTTTGAATTAGAGAAGTCTCCTTTTTCTTTCTGTCAACCATGACCCACTCTTCCGAACTTGTTTCACACTAAGATGAAGGTAAGCATTTCTTTGTTGAGTAAGAACTAGAATAATTATCATAATTGTTAGCTGATGGACCCAATAGAGGGGAGCATTGACCTAAAATGTTGGAAACCTAAGAGGAATAAAAGGTTCAACTAAAGGACCATCACAAAATGATTTAGAAGAGTAATTATTAGAGGTCTCAACTTCCTCCTCACCTTTAATTAACCTAATGATGTTGTTTTTCCTTGACCCACAAAGTAACTTACCTTTGTTGAAGAGCCAAATGAGAAAACTTAAGATAATTTTGTACTAAGTGACCAATTGCAAAGCATGATCTACATGTGAAGGCTAACCCTTCATAGTGTATCAATTGTTTCTAAGTCTTTTTTTTATTGATAATCATTCACAATTTTTTTTGCTCATTTGAGCATCAACATGAGATCAACACAAGCTCATTGTGAGCACAACCATAAAACTAATACTAGCTCCTTCCAAGCAACCACACTAGAAATAACGAATGGAAGACCAAGAGTCACAACTTAGAAATCCACTTATTTAGAAACCATTTCCTCATTTGAAGCCAACTATAGAAGACCAAGAGTCACAACTTAGAATTCCATCTTAGATGTCCTTTTGGGATTTAAACTTGGATCTCCACATTGAGAATTCAATTCTTTAACCAATTAAGCTCAACCCCTTAGACATTTCTAAGTCTTATTTCCTACTTTTAAATGCATTTATTTTGGTATGTCTTTTATGAAGTCCTCCCCGACCATAGTTCTATCATAGGTAGAATGTGTGAACATCTACTCAAGATCTAGGACTAAAATAAGCTTCCCCAAGGTATCTACAATGGTTGAAAGACTTTCCTTTGTCCAAAATTACAAGGGGGGTTAGGAAGACTTACCTAGGTCAAGGAATTAAGAAGGCAACCAAATAGAGGATTGAATTCTAGAAACCAACAAGTAAAGGTTGGAAAAGTTAATTGAAGTAACTTTTTATTGGCCGGTTGCCATTACACCCACGGTTCTGTGGATGGTCGAAGGGAATAGCTTTTTGGTTTCAAGATATTTATTACATGGTGATTTCGTTATTATATTACCACGGTATCTTATAATCATAACTAGGTAGCCCATAGAAAAAAACTATTGGTACCCACCAGACCTAGAATTTAATGGTTTGCAGACGCTTTTTTAATTATAATTTAATTTATTATATTTTTATAGAATTTTATATTAGGATATTTAAAATATTAATAAATTATAAATATTATTTGTAAAAAAATAAATATATTATTTTAATTTAATCTATATTATTCCATAAAGAAATATAACTAGTAAAATGTATATTTTAAAATATTAAAATATTTTTTCTAAAAATATATTAATTTAAAATATTCTTCAAAGATAAAATATAAAATTATTCTTAATATTTTAATTTTTTTAATATATTATAATAATATATTTAAACTATTCATTAGTTTTTCACAATTCTATTTTTCATCTTTTTCATTTTTTATTGTTTTAAATTTTACATATTATTTTGGAGTATTATTATAGAGCATTTCAAATTTACAATTACCAAAAAATCAAAAATTTAATGTATTTATTTTTTTATTTTTTAGTTCAATTTTTTTGACTAATTGGTTTCTTAAATATTTTGTTAATAAAAAAGGTATGAGCAAATACTTTTTGGGATTTAATATTATTATTTTTATATGATTACTATTGAAATTAGAATCCAAGGTTGTGTTGTGCCTTGGACACACACCTCAAATGAGGACCCCCTTCTTTTGGGTTTTCTTCTCTTGGTCTTAAACTTGTTTAAGGTTATATTTGCACAATATAAGTCATCTTTGTCAGTAGCATGTTTAGGTTAGTTTCTAGTAGGGAATTTTAAGATTGAGGCCAAATAGAAGTCTTTTGGAAAGAAGTTTGCATGACTTATTTGTGAGAAGAATTTCACATCTTTGTGGGTTTGCAAAGTTCTTCGGGATTTTAGGAACTTTACAAAAGTTTAGTGTAAGAGTCATGCATCCTTAATTTCCACAAAATCTTTTTGATTGTCTTGAAAGTTATAAAAAAAAAATTGTTAGATATCCCAAACTTTCACACTTTACAACTAAATGTTACCATTTGTGGGATTGTGGGCTTCTAGTGGGTGTCTTTAATCTATTTGAAGTTAATGTCTTCCTAAAAAGCCCCACAACATCACATTATGTAAATTTTTGGGTTTGTGGGGATTTGTTGGACCTTTCCCACCTTTCCATGTTCCCTAGCTTTGTCTAACTTTAGCAACCCCACTTAACCTGAAGGGGTGTTTATAGCTCACTTGTGTGAACAGGTTCTTTATATAAATTATTAGTTTTTTTTGACATTTTTACCTTCACAAATGAGAGTCCAGAGGTTCCAAGTGTCCCTTGTATGAGTCTACCCACTTTTGGGAATGGTTGACTTCTAAAAACACATATATGCAAACCCTAATTTTCTTTCCTTACCTCCTTGCACTAGAGCATCTTTGTATCCTCAAAGTGGCAACCATAGCTATTCTAGAGCATACCCAAAGATGATTCATCCTAATCAATGATGTTTGGAGTCCACATTGCCTTGAAAGTCAAAACCCATAAACATGAAAAAAATCCAATGTATACAACATTTTAGAAACCAAACAAAGCTAAAGGAAACAAACCTATGGGCCTCATGATTAATGACCTAGAAAATGTAGCAACTATGGAGTCTTAGGTAGTAGGCTTGCATACTAATAATCCAACTCAACTTCACACTCATCAACTAAAAACACTACAAAATAGATATGAAGTTCACAATGCCAACAAACCATTCAGTCACATGACAATTATTTACAAGGTAAAGTGATTTCATTTGAATTGTCTAAGGAGTCTATTGAAGTTATCTCAAACTATAAAGCCAAAACTATTATCTCGTTCTTTCTCAAATGTATAATGTATAAACAATATTTTTTAATGGATCTATAAGAAATGGGAGATAAAGGGATGGACCTATTGTCACAATTGAATGAACCCTTTGGAGAGTTAGTGTAGCAACTTTCCTTCCAACTAACACAATGGAAACACTCCTAGGCTATGGTTATCCTATGACTTGGAGTGAATCTCTAGAGAGGGATAGTCCCCCTAGTGTAGCACCTAAACTAACCTATTTTATTACTTTTAGCAAGGAAAAGTTGAAAATTGAATTAAGAATTGAAAAGGGGTGTTACACCAAAATATTTGATGAATTGTACTTGTTGAAGCATACATAATATGATTAAAGAACTAGTAACACCATACACAAATCATAGTTTTATATATTTTTGCATAAGTGTTTCATAGGAAGGTTTTAAGTTTATATCGACTCTTAGAAGAAATATCATTCGCAAATAAAAATTGGAATAACTTGACATACGGAAATTATGACCTACAAAAAGATATGCTACTATACAAAGGAAATGAGAATGAGACAATAATTGAAGGATAAACATCTTTATCACAAGAAATGATCAATCATTCCATAAGAATGCACAATTTATACAACTTATGAGAAGGTAAAAAATGGCCTTTTATTGATCAAAAGGTATTATATAGCTGCATACAAGTGTATTACAATATTCTTTCTCTAAAATATTGTTTTCAAAGTGTTTGATAGATGCTAATAATCACACATTACAACATGAAGTCCTTTTTTATATGCATAAACAATTATCCTTTACTAGGTGTCCCTATGGCATAGCTAACCAACATGAGTGAATATAAGACATGTGTTTGATAATGAATTAATATTCTTGTCTTGGACTTGCTCGGACAACCTCCCTTGGGCACTTGGGAAACTACTTTCCTTATTTGACTCCTTGAAAAGCTCTAGCTAGGCATTGAAGGAAGGAAACTTGGATTCTTCGAAATTTTCACATTTGTATGCTGCTAGAAAGACTCTAAGATTTTACCTCCACTCTCCTAAACATTTGCAAAGTGTTGATGTTTTTTCTACAATTATCTTTGATTGATAACTATCCCCTAATTGCTCTTTATTCTTCTTAATTGCCACTTGGATGATAATAGGGCATGCATTTTTTCTAAGTTTGAAACTAAATAGGTCTCCTTGAGATGTTGGATAAAAAATCCTTATTCTAATACATCTTCAAAAGCCTCTTTTGATTGATCTTGGCCTTTATACCACTGTATACTATTTGGGAGAAACTTTTACCACAAGGCTCAATTGAAAGAAAAGATACTATGAATACCCTAGCTACTACTTCACACTTTGAAACAACACCACCAACCATATCTTATCCCATAATTTAAAAAACTATCCACCTATAACTAAACAATGCACACTACAACCCCATATATAGTTTTTTGGGAGTTGGTAACTTTTACGACTTGGTAAGGGTTTGAGTATCCTTATTGTTTTAATGGCAATGGACCTTGTATTATATGATGGAATAGAACACTATCCATTATTTCTTGAAGATCGTTGTCATATATATCTCTACAATCAACATTGTATTATGCATGCTATAGTTTGATTTGTGTTGTCATCTTATTCCCCCTTATGATACTAATCATCTATAAACTATTGCATCAAACTCCTTGTAGCACTGTAGAATATCAGACGACAATTGGTCTTCATGATGAATGCCTTGTATTCCTCTTACATTTGCATGCATTAGCTTCACACTTAATTTCCTCTCATGAGTTTTGACATTGGTGATAGCTATTGTTTGTCCCTTACATTCATGCTAAATCATTAAAAAAATCCTCTACTATATCTCTAATAGTCTATGAATGTTATGAGCTTGGTATTCAACTCCTTGTATTAGTTGGTCATTAACACAAGTACGAACTTGAGGTGGACTTGTGTTGGAGGCATTACACACTCATTGCTCATAAAGGTATATCCATTCATTAGAAGTAACCTTACATGAATTCTTCATGGGGAAATCACATGTCTATGGTCTTCTGGTCTTGGTATTTTTATGTTTTAGACTTGTAGAGATTGTTGGTGTGAATGGGGTTATTTCCTAACTAGTTATTAGTGAGGACCTATTCACATTATTATAAGTTTACTTGGTTTCCTAGTTGTCATTTCTAGAAGTTAGTTATAATGGGGCCATGTCTCATTATTTACTTTTAGTTATCTAGGCATTTAATAATTCTTTTATGCATTTTATATTTTGCATTGAGAATTTAATGCTTGTGTCCTAGGTTGTTACGACTTAGTTGTCTCATGTGATAAGATTAATACTTGTCATGATCTTATCTAATCATATCTCACTCCTTGCCTATATAAGCAAGGCTTCATATGTACATTGCATCAATCCAAAGCTCAGTTGAGTATTGTGTAAGTCCAATATATCATTGCAATCTTGAGTATTGCATATTGGTCACATCTTGCATCCATTGTTGTAATTCCATGTTCTTGCTTTTCCCTCATATGGAAGGTTGTTGTTGGTTTTTGTAGATGATCCTAGAGGTTTGAGTCCTTGAATGACTCAAACATGTTCTATGAGCTATATCTCAGCTCCTACATGGTATCAAAGCTTCAAAGTTGCAAAAACCCTTCTCAGATCTAAGGGTGATTTGAGCTTGAGCTTTTGCAGGGTGCATATTCGATAAAAAAACTGACATATATATTTACCTCATGTACTTTCAAGAAAAAATATTTCTAGGTTTTATTCAAAACCACAAAATATCATTTAGCTATCTACCAGATTTTACAAATAGTGAGCATATTTTGCAGAAATGACTATTAAATAGCCCATAGTGGCTATTTTCTTGCAAGTGAAGTTTACTTTTTTACCAAATTGCATGTTCTGGTTTTTGGATTCAAAAACACTTTCTAGGTTTTGTTGATAGCATCAAAATATTATCTAGGTATCCATTAGTTTTTTGTATACATCCAACAAAGTTTTCAGAAATCAAATCAAAGGGGTCGTGTCTATTGACTGTCAGTTGGCAAAATTTATCCTTTTTGAAAAAGAATCATAAATTTTCGCTATGGTGTCTTGGGCAAATGAGATATCGACGAAAAGCTAGTTTTGAGCACTTCATAATGGTGCAGGTCATTTTTTCAAAAAAAATCCTCTACATAGATCTAAGGTCATTTTTATTCATGGAGCTAGATGTGAACATTCATTAGTGCATGCACTATTTCCTTTTTGTGTGCATTAGGTTTGCATTTTCTCTACACTTCATTTAAGTTTCAAATCATTTTTCAATCAACTGTTGCTTCATAGATTCGAGGGTTACGTGATATAGTGGGTTTCCAAGTGTTCATTGGCATCGGGTCTACTGTTGCTTCATCATGATTTCAACCTAAGTCCTTGAGTGACTCTAATATGGTTTCTAGCAAACAAAATTATCTTTCATTTTCCTGTCAAATTAAGTATTCCAAAGTTGCTTCACAGTGTGCTTGGACAATGCTTCTTTGTAGTAGGTTATCTCATTAACAGGGGCTATATGGTCTCTCTTATCATCCTTTGTGTGGATGGAGATTGATTGGATTTGTGATGGATTCATTGAGGGGGCACTAAATGGTCTCTTCTTCTTTGTCTCTCTTATGGGGGGGTCCTTTTCCTAGAATGGGGTTTTGTCCTCTTATTTTTTTACAGAGAGCATTATTGTATTTCATCTCTCTTTTGGGGAGGAGTTTCTTCCTACTGGGTTTTCTCCTTTTATCCATTTGTGAGAGATTTATTTGCATTGCACTTGTACATGGGTACTGTTGACGCCAAAATTTGATGAGATAACAGTGCCTTATGGGAAATTCAGTTCAAGGGGGACCCCTTTGCGCCAAACTGAGTGACCTCCGGATTTTAAAGAAGTCGGCTTCTTCTATAATGGTTTTTTGGAAAGGGAAAAGGAAGCAGATATAATGAAATGAATATTAATCTAAGGCGATGCGCCAAAACTTACTGATAGGCACGATAAATCATAGACTTAAGGGCCTGAATGTTATTGCTATGTTCCAAAACATGGGAAACTTAAAGCTATAGCATGAACAATCCATTTAATTGACATAAAATAGTATTGCATACATTCTTACTACTAAGAAGAGTCATTAAGACATGATTTAGATAAGCAAGTTTGCATTCAATGTATAGAAGTCTCCTCAAATGAAATGCTTAAGACAATAAGAAGCACAATTTACAGTTTAATCAAAACATGAAAAACAGAAAGGCCGAACAATAGGCACAGTCTGAAAGTTCCTTGCGAATAAACATGCAAAAGAGGCCTGGTGTCTCTTGCTAAAACCAGTATTCTTTTTAAAAAATCTTGGACCTTTCTCTCCTCGACAGAGAGAGTATATATAGCCGGGGAGCAAAATCCCACTGCTTGTAGAGCCGTAACAGAAAGATCCCACAATCTCCCATAATGATGCCCGAATAAGAATATTCCCAATGCCATTATAAGAGAAACCAGTCAGAACACAACATCCAGTCGATCGGTTACAGGCGTGCCCTTTGTAATGATGGCAGTGGTCCCAACCAAGCTTCAAAGTGACAAGTGTCGCCCACCGCTTCAGAGAACCATGACGAGCAGCACCCGATAACACTATCCCGCTTAGCCAGCCCATAGCTTGCTTTGATAATCAATGTAAGGCACGTGGCAACCAATCGCGGCCTGAATGAGAACTCCCCCTCTATTTGCGGAGAGCTTGCAAAGAAGTGACATGTGTTCAAGGGACTGAGGTCACTTTGAAAAATGGGGGGGGAAGGCCGTATAAACCGGGTGGCGAAAGACACGTGGTCGCGTTTCGCAACCCGCAGTGCTCTCATCCCTGCTGCTGTTTAAAAGCTGTGAACCGCTAACACGTGGCTGAAGGTAGGTCCCGCCAAGAAATAAAGAAGGCCTATAGAAATATTTCGCAGCCCGCAGCTGTGTATTCTATCCCTGTAAGGAAAGTTTTTTGATACGCCACCATGTACCAAGATGTGGGCCCCTCGATGAATCTTAGGAGTGCTAGCCCTTTATGGAAGGCTTAGCAACCCAAAGAGAACACAAAGCAAGAGAAAATAATAAAAAAAAACCTCATAGGCGAGACACGTGGGCACCTAGCGCAGCATTTCAAGAGCCGAAAGGGGAGCCGCCAGCTGAAGCTACGGAGTGAGAAATGTGCAAAGGGAGAGATCAAAACCTACCGGGAAGCGGAAAAATGCGGAGACGTACAGGCCAGCGCACGAATATGTACAAAAAGGAACCCGAAGGGAACTGCTTGAATCATTATTTCAATAGCTTTTGGCGACTATCAGGGGCATTTCGGATAAGGAACGGAGAACCCAAAAACTCTCTGGTTCTACAGACTAGAGCCTTCATCTATAGGGCGAATGAAGTCAGAACTTGGAAAGTGCAACCTGCAAAGGCACCCATTCACTTTCGGACGACTTTGCCATGCTACGCAAATTCTCTTGTGCCCCGCGGAGATCAATAGCTTCCTTGTGAGGCAGCACCTCTGGTAGGCCTGCGCCTACTCGGATATGGAAAAGTAGCTGAGAGAGTGGATGAATGATTGCCTCGATATCTACTGATGTTGGGGGGCTGCCGAATTCCTTGAATGCCTCCAGATCGTTCTCCTTCTGTTTAATAACCTCCATAATCTGTGCAGCTGTGGCAATAGTACCATCCTCAAGGAACGAAGATGACAGTCCCAACTTGCCCAACTCAGAGAAACTCCCCCGAATGCCATCCAACGCTTTGTTTAGAAAAATAGCCGCTGCCTTAGTACGCTGGAAAGCGGAGTGGCAATGAACGAATTTATTTGCCGTTTGAACAGTAGTGTCTCGATCTTCGATACCCACCTCGGCAAGGATCTCGTCTGAGACCGAGTATAGCTTATTTAGCAAGTCGCTTGCCTCGGGAACCTTTTCCAAGATGAAATGCGGGAACTGTTCCATTGTGTCATGGGTCTCCTGATTAAGTTTTAATGCTTTGTCGATGAACCGGAGGGTAGGCTGCAGATTTAGGTAGAAGGTTTTGATTTTCTCCTATTTAGAAATGTACAATTGCCTGACCAATGGGATGATATCAAGTTGGGCAGGGACTGGTAGCAGAGAGGCCTTAAGCGAAGAAATCTCCGCGTCTCTTGAAATGAGGGCCTCGGCGAATTCTACCTTCTTCTTTCTCTCAGACGCCAACTGCTCTTCATAGCTGTTCATTTCTTTATTCCAAGTTTGTTCAGCTCTGGAGTGGTTAGCCGATTGCTCTTCTAATGAAGCTTTTGTCTCTCGGAGCTCGTCTTCTAGCTTGGTCCTTGTCTCTCGGATCTCCTCCTCCAGTTTAATCTTCAGACCCTTGAATTCGACCTCTTTTTCCTGTACCTTTTGCTGATACTGCTCTTGTAGGCGCTCCATCTCCTCACCTTTCTCTGCCAGCTTCTAACTATACTCAAGGCGGAAGCGTTCAAGCTCCTCCTCTATCAACCGTAGGCTATGTCGTGTTGCTTGGTTTTGATTCTGCAATTATTTTAATAAGACTAGATCGGCTACTTGGGTCTTCGCAATTTCACCCTGAAGCCTGTTTCTTTCATTCTCTACTGTTAGCATCTTTTTTGTCATTCGGGAGATATCTGCCTCTAAGGATTTTTCCTTTGCCTCTAGAAAGCTCACCCTGTCCTTGGCTGCCTTGAGCTGTTCATCCTTCTTCTTTAACTGGCGACCAGTTTTTAGGAAGTCGGAAGTGACCACCCGTTGTGTCTCCTCCATGATTTCGACTTTATCTTGTGGCCGGACTACCTTCATGTCTAGTCCGACAGCATAAATTTCATAGTCCTTTGGTTGCATTTCTCCCTGGGGCTTGTTTATCCTTGGGTACATAGTTGCAAATTTTAATTCTTGGCGGGCCTCGTCATACGAAGCATGTACTCTTAGCTCGGCGGGGGCATTGTCATCCTTTGCCTTGCGTCGCCTCATTCTATTTGTGCGCACTTCTTTTCCACAATCTATCTGTGCTATGAACTCAGCTGGTGATGAAACCAGCCCCCTGCAAAAGGAACACCAGAAGGCAGGGCGTAGGGATAGGTAACTTTCATAGGCGCACACATTTGTTTCTTTTGGAGGGTGACAGTTTGCGGAGAAAAGTGTGGCATGTTCCATAGCTTAGCCTGAGGGTTATCGGCAGGGTTAGACATTTGCAACGGCTGAACTGGAGATTCGGTTGTAAGGCCCATTGGCAGAGGAAAAAGAGTCGTTGCCTGGGTATTAGCTTGCTGCAACGGGAAGGGATCCGTAAGCATATCGAAAAAAGAGTGGGGGCCAATGGGAGGAATATTTTCATAAAGTGAGGTGAGGAAAGTCTGGGTGGCAGCAGTAGGTGTTAGCATGCTCGAAGGAGTAATTATAAATAGTTGGGCTTGCGAATATTAGGCAAATCCAATGGAATAAGTTGGACCAGAAACAGAGGGTGGAGGGATCAGACTAATGGCAGGAGTTGTCGATTGAGCAGGAACGGACGTGAAAGAATGAGATGTAAGAGAGGAAGGAGCGAAATGTACCTGCTGACTGGTCGACGGTGGCTCTGGGATCGTTCGGGATTCACCCGCAACCTCTGACATTTGACTAGTAGCGGGTGTTTCCCCTTCGGCCGGTTTATGTGAAACTGTTCTGATGACACTTTCTGTGCGTTGCCTTTTTGCGGGGGGACACTCACTAACCTCGGCAGTCGGATCCTTCTGCTGGGGCATTAGCCTGACTGGTTTAGCATCCCATGTGCATGTAAGAAAGCCCCTTGATATGTTAAAGCGCACATTAGTGCCCACATAGGCGGCATGCTCGGAGGCATCGCCTCCCTGCGCTGATACCGCCGTTTCTTCTTCCTGCTCCTCAGAGCCCTCTGCTTCCCTTCTGTTAGCACTAAAGATCAGGCTGGGATGGCCTTCATCCCACCATCTTTCAAATTCCTGGTCGTCCTTCAATTGATTATAAGGAGCGTTCAACTGTCCTGTTTCCTGGTGGTATCTCCAGAAAGCTTTTATTTTTTCATCGCTCCATTCCTCGCCCACTTTCAACTTGTTATACATGCTGCGCTCCATCAGAAGGTTGTCCTTGGCTACGGCCCCTGGAAAGTAGAACTTGTGCCATGGGCCCCTGGTATCCGGCGTAGGGATTTGTGCTAATTCAACCAAATCTTCATCTTTATCAGTCCGGTTATTACGCCGCTTCTCTCAATATGGTCGGGGAACATGTGTAACTTTCATATGCGGCTCAGGTAGGTCATTGAAAGGGTTGTAATCCCACTTATCATTTACTAGTACTAACCCCAGATGTGCCAGTTTGTCCCCTAGCAGCTCATGCGATTGTTTCTTAACAAGCGTTATTGACTTGAAACTCTTCAGGCAAGAGAAGAATCCCTTCCTCTTGACACTTTCGCGGCTACAAAACATGAAATCAATGATGCACACTTGCCAAAAAACCTCCAGCACGAGCACTTTATCGGTGATGCAAGCCGGGAGCAGGAAAGACTTACCAATAAAGGCCCTCATTCGAAGGATCATGAAATCCTTGCCCAAGAACCAGTCACAAGCGGGGGTGTAGCCTTGCAGAAATCCAGTCTGCTCAGTGTTAAGTCAGATGATATCACCCTCTCCGATCAAATCATTTAGGACCAGGGCTATGAAATAGTTCGCGAATGCATAGTAGTCATATGTTGCAGAAAGGTAGGGTGTCCATATAGACACTGGCTTTCTTTTGTTCTGCTCGTCAAAAATTGATAGTGGGACAAATCGGGCGAAGAAATCTAGTTTCTGATGCAGGAACATGTGGACCAGGTAGGAAAGAAATCTAAATTTCTTCTCCACCTGATAATTCTCTATTTGCTGTATCATTTCTTCGACCATGAACTAAGCGAAATCATACCAGAAAAGTTCACACTGCTTGCGAAACTGTATTGCAGGGCCCAGCTGAAAAGCCTCGATATTCTCATCGGAATCTCGGCCGCAAACAAATGTCAGCATGGATATGGGGTCTTGGAGGTCATCGCGGAATGAACCACGCGATAGTGGGATACTCGGCGCCTTAGCAAACACAACACCCTTCTTATTAGTCTCTTCTAACATGAAATCAGAGCCGGTTTTCATCCTTTTCCATATCTTTTCCCCTTTGATTGGGCGGAAATGCTCGATATTCTCCTTTCTTCTGCCGAGATCAGGAATACATAACATATGCCAGATGGCTTCCGAGCCGATATGAACCCTTAAATTGCGACCTTCAATGTAGTGGGTCTCTGGATTATAGTGTTGAACAGTCGCGTCGACCACCTCCGGGCAATAGTGCACCAATGGGACCATGTATTGTGGAAAACCACTAAGCCAGACTCTACTTGTCGTGGCTTGGTCCGCTCTTGGCACTGATAACCTTGCACAAGCCGCCTCTCTAAGAGATTTAGGGTTCTTGGCAAGATTTGGGTCGTAGATATTAGCCCACTTTTCTTTGACCTTTTTCGGGTTATTCCACTCTTTGGGCCTCTCCAGCTCCTCTGTGTTGGCTCTTTTTACCTTCACTGGTATACCAGGAGTGGCATATGCTACATCCTCGTATACGTATACCTCGGCTGAAGAACGAATAGCCAAATACAGTTCCTGGCTAATCTCTTCTTGCATTGGCTGAGCTGAAGATTCTGACATTTTTCCTTCGCGGCAGAACTTGTAAGCTCCCTGGCCTTTGAATATGCTTGCACTGGATATACAGACAGAAAACACTTCGCGCCCTCCTTAGCTTTTGGAAAAAGACTTAGAAACATTAAGCGTTTTCATGCAATAATAGCAACTTTCCTCAAGGTGGTAGGCGAGTGCAAGCCCCTTGCATTTAATTCGGCATGTACCGTTAACTCCACAACTCGTGCAAGATGAGCTGATTGCTTTTTCGAGGCAGCCGGATTTCATCATTGCTTTCAAATTATCGTGTGATACGCCCTGATCTCCTTGGAAATTGAGCTTGCAACTGGCCTTCTCACCTTGTGCTAGCATGTACCAGTAATTAATATCCTGGCCGAAATGATTACGCCAAGCAAACGATCACCGCCTGAGAAAGATACGAATATCGCCTTGGGTTCTGGGATGTACTTGAGATTTGACACCATAGCATACGGCTATACGTCCCTTCATCAACAAGTGCCACCTTTTTAAAGCTCAATTAATTAACTTGATTTAATTAAGCATGCCTTGAGCTGTGCTATCATGCATGTACCAGCCCAAAACGTGAACAAACGCAGATTCGGCCATCGAGATTGCGGCCAATATACATCACGTTGCTTACAGGCGGATTGGCATACGTCTTGTCAATTTTCTATAAATAGGCCAATAGATAGTGAACAAACACACTTTGTGTTTAAGAAGTGATAGGCCAGCAGAATACTGCTTAAGCAAGTTTTTTCATAGGTTAGGTGGTGAGCAGATTTCGGCATTACTCAGCAGATTTAGGAATAGTGTTAGGAGAGATGGATACCTCTATTCGCCTAACCTCGTTCAAATCATAGACGGCGTTTGTAGGTGAGATCTCCACTAGAACACTCAAAAGAATGACGAAGAACAAGCACTCACTGGTTCTAGTAGCCATTAAGTGGGTTCTGGGCAAAGACTGTGTTGAATATGAAGATAAGTATCGGGTGAACACCGACGTGTGCTCGCACTTTGTAGCATCCATGCTAGACATTTGTGTCCCTCAGCCGCTTGTCTTGAAGCTGGTCAAAGAAATCTTCCCGAAGAAGTACCTGAATGGGCTCGGCGAGGTTGTTACACATGCTGCGTATGGGATAGGCCTGCCAACATCCAGCGACCTACGTCGATTTATCGAAGAAGAAGTTGTCATCGTTTGGCTGCCATTCTTGAGCGGATTCCGCCTGCAGACCCGTGGCCAGCACCAGCAAAGGGTTACCCAAGCCCTTCACTTCCTGTTCAGGAGCTACAACATGATACCCTTCTACGATGTAGAATGGTACACTGACTTCAGGAACTTGGTGTATCCACCACCGACGATGGCTGCGCTGAATGATGCTGCCAGTGCCGCCGAGGAGCCTGTTGACGAGGAAGAAGCGGATGCTACCTTAAATGCGTCAGTTGCTGCCAGCCATTCCTGCGGATAGATGACCCCCTTGCCCTGCTGCCTGTTGATGTAACCCACCTACTCCATATAAGTCTGATAAAAGGCCATCATATATATATATATATATATACTCTAATACTTGTACATTTTGAAAATCAGAATCCATGCCATTTTGTAACCCAGGAACATGTATATAAATATATGTCTCTTTTTTAAGTAAAATCTATGCTCCTGTTTGCTTCTGTGTGCAATTTTCTGGGTTTGCAAATCTTGTATGTTTTCTCCGTTTATGAGCATACTTTTGTGTTTTAAGAAACTCCAGTGTTTTACCCACTAATGATGATGAGCGAATGCGTAGCAAGTCAATTGATTTAGCAAGAGGATAGGCCAAAAATAGGAAAGGAAAAAAAAACGTTATTTACAACTGTACAGGGTAGGGCTTGATGCTTAATGGAACAATTTAAGGTGAATCCCATTAACCGGGATTCCTAGAGGCTCTTGTTCCATATTTTCTAGCCCGAAAGCATTGTGTTGCATGCACCGAATGATTTTGAAGGGTCCCTCCCATAGGCTATCAAACTTACCGTGCTGACCTGGCTTTGCAGCCTTGCTGTCATATTTTAGCACTAAGTCTCCACTTTTTAGGCCTTGGTCGGAAGCCTTTTTGTCAAACCACCATTTGACCACCTATTGACGGCCTGTCATTTCTTTTAGGGAACTTTCCCTTTTTTCCTGTACTTCCAATAGTTCGGCAAGCCGAACCTCCATGGCATCATTTTGTTCTATCTCAAGAGATTTCAACAACTGTATCGCTGGGATCTCCATAGAGATAGGTAACAGCGCCTATTTCCCATATACTAGCTCATAGGGCGAAGTCTTGAGGACTTGTTTAGGAGTTATAAGGTTGGCCCAGAGTGCTTTTCGGAGATTTTTATGCCATTCCCTCTGGTGTTCTGAGCCAACCTTTTTGAGGAGTCGGACTAAACTTTTGTTTGTCGACTCGGCTACGTCATTTCCCTGTGGATAATAGTTTGATGATGTTTTAAGGAATATGCCATTTTTTAATGCAAAGTGACATACCTTTGTGCCTACAAATGCTCTAGCATTGTCCGAAATGATTGTCTTCGGAGGGTCGAACCTTGTCACCAAAGCCTCGAGGAAGTCTACGATCTCTGCTTCCGTCGCCTCCTTAAGGGGAACAGCTTCCGCCCACCTTGTGAAGTAGTCTGTAGCTGTTAAAATCCATTTATGTCCGGAGCTAGAAACTAAGTTGATCATTCCGATAAAGTCCAGGCCCCATTGCGCAAATGGTTCATCCGCCACGATAGGTTTGAGGGGCATCGCTGAATTCTTCCTTCTATCAGAGAAGAACTGACATTTTTTACAAGTCTTTACCAAAGAGTAGGAATCATTGAAAAGTGTAGGCCAGTAATATCCAGCCCGTAGGACCTTGATGGTGGTAGTTTTAGTGGAGAAATGTCCACCTTCGTCGCTATTGTGAAATGCGTCGAGGATCCTCTGCGCCTCCCCTGAAGTAACGCATCTTAGGAGCACACCATTAAAATTCCTTTTGAAAAGAACTCCTTCTATCAGCGTGTATCCGCAATTCTGAAGCTGGTAATACCTTCTTTTTTGGGATGAGAGGCCTGGCGGATACTTCCCGGTTCGCATGAAGTTTGTTCTATCTTTCAGCCAATCATCCTCTGATCCCGATCCATTTATTAGGACAAGCTCTGGTTGTTCCTCTTTAGCAGGCATCTCCTCGTCCTGTGCCATATACTCACACAGTCCTCTACCTTTAATAGTCTTGGTAGGCCTGACCTCGATGTCATACTCTAGGATCTTGGTGATCCAATTAGCCCTTTTTTCTGTGATCTCTCCTTCCATGATGTATTCCCGCACACTAGAATGTGCGACATATGCCAGAACTTTGTTACAAGAAATTAGATGGCGGAACTTTTTAAGTCCCTTTACTATTGCGAAAGCCTGTCTTTCAACGAAGTTATAATTCGCCTCATATTCCTTTAAGGTTCGGGAATAGAACGCAATTGGATGCTCTCCCTTTCCTTCTCTATCCTTTTGAGTCAGAACAGTAGCGATACTGGACTTGCTACTGAAGGCATACATTATAAAATCTTTGTATTGATCTAGATTAATTAACACCGGGGCTGAGGAGATCGCTTCCTTGACCTTTTCAAATGCCTCCCGAGCCTCCGTTGTCCACTTGAAAATTTGATCCTTATTCAGCATTAGGGTGATCGGCCTAATTATTCCCGCAAAATTAGAAATAAATTTACTGACGAAATTTACTTTGCCCATAAAAGACTAGACACCTTTCTTATTTACCGGGAGAGGAAGCTCCTTTATAGCCCTTACTCATTCGGGGTCAATCGAAATACCTTCCTTAGACACAACATGTCCTAACAGCTTACCCTGAGGTACTCCGAATACACATTTCTTTGGATTTAAGGAAATCCCGAACTCCTAGCACTTTTGAAAAACCAACTCCAAATGATCGAAATGATCATCTTTAGATTTAGAGAACACAGTAAGGTCATCCAAATAGATTAGGATAAACTTATTGATCAGTTCGCTAAATGCGACGTCCATAGCTCTCTGGAAAGTTGCCCCTGCATTAGATAAACCGAAAGGCATTTTAGCATATGCAAATGTTCCCCACTTGGTGGTGAACGTAGTCTTGTGCTGATCTTCTTCTTTTACTCGAATCTGGCTATAGCCAGAGAAGCCATCCAGCAGAGAGAACATCTATGAACCTGTGACAGTTTGGAGGATCGACTCCATAGAAGGCAATGGATAGTGGTCTTTCAGAGATGCTCTATTTAGGTCTCGAAAATCCACGCATAAGTGGATATCACCATTCTTCTTTCAGACTGGTACCATATTTGATACCCAAGTACTATGTTTAATTGGGAAGACAATACGTGACTCAATGAGCTTGGTTAGCTCTTGTGCCATCAAGGCTTCAATTTTAGGGTTGACCGGCCACTGTTTCTGTCGGATTGGTTTCGCACCTTCCATTAGCTCAATAGTATGTTGAATGATGCCAGGATCATAACCTTCCAGATCATCGTAGGACCAGGCCACTACTCTATATTTCCCACAGAAACTGATAAGCCTTTCTCTATCTTGCTGTGAGACATCTTTTCCGACCCAAAGGTTCCTATCATCGAAAACCCGAAGGTTTTCATAATCACCTTTTTCCGCCATGAATTTCTGCTTATCATTTCGGGCGTCACTACAATCGAAAAATTTTTTGAGAGTAACCAATCCTTTCGGAAGCTTATTTGACTTTAGCTACATAATTTTTCCTTCGTAGGCCTCGGCGATCTTTGGTTGGAGTTGATCAGCAAATTCCCCTGAGTGTTGAATAAACGAGGCGATGTGTTCATTGCTTTCAAAGACTTGCCAACTTTGGTCATTGTCGGGTATTGCTGGTCTAACAAGCACTCGTGCTGAATATTTGTTCCGAAGCAAGTCGGAGACAGGATCAAACTGAGCACCGATTACCGCCATGCGATCTGCATCGCCATTCTGTACTCGGGGAATGGTCAGGATGTTGAAAGCTTCAAAACTTTCTACAAGGTCCCAGATTCGATGCCGATAGGATCTCATGCAGATATTCTTTGCTGCTGAGATTCCTCGGACCTGATTAACTACCAGTTCTGAATCTCCGAACACAATCAGTTGCTTGATACCCATGAGTTCCGCTAGGCTTAGGCCTTGGACTAACCCCTCATATTCAGCCTCGTTATTTGAATAGGCGAATTGGAATCGGAAAGACCTCAATAACTTTTCATTCTGTGGGGATATTAGACATACCCCTGCTCCAGCTCCAACTTTGCTCCTTGCTCCGTCAAAATATAATGTCCACAGCTCACTTGCTTGGTCATCATCGGGTTCTTTGACGACCTTTGGAAGAACTTGGTCTTCATCATAAATCACATATGTGCCTAATCCGGGTAGCATGATAATTTCTGAAAGGATCATTGTTTATATGTTCACTCAACAGAGCATCTTCCTTATCACTTCGGTCTCCGTTCACCTTCTCCTCCTCTAGCAGTTCGACATTGTACATGTCCTGCTTGGTGATGGAGGTATGTGCGGCTTCAAAGTTAATTAGGGCCTCATTTGCCACATGTTCGGAATGCAAAGCCTCCGACTCTATCTTCATCTTCGCGCCATGTTTGGTCCTAAGTATCAGATGTGACCAATCTAAAGACAAATAGCCGCCCACCTTTGAAGTAAATTCTCGAGAAAGACAAAGACCAAACATGGGTGGAACATCTATGATCACTGTATCTTGTAGGACCGTGATACTTGGGCAGGCAAATAGAGTTAGCGGAAGTGCTTTGATGACACCCACAGTATCAACCTTATTTTCGTCTAGCTGCATCACCCCTTTCTTCATAGGTTTGTAGTCGAGTCCTGCTAGTTTCGCCATCGGGCCATATAAACGCATTGTAATAGCTTTAATTAATCATAGGTAATAGTTTCTCCCCGGCAATGAGGGCCGGTACAGGCTCTGCTCCACTCATGATCTCCGCTTTGCCTGCTATGAACCTTTAGCCGCATGACGATAAACTACTGATAATCGCCGGGCGTCTTGCTAGTGTTGGGTCCATCTGTTGCTGAAGCGCCTTTTGGAGTATGGTCTTCTGCTCCGAGATAGCTAGAATGTCCCATAAAGACATATTAGCAGGTGATTTCTTCAACTGCTCCACCACATTAAGAGGTGAGGAGCTCGGAGATTTCTGCTCCTTGGCTTTTGTTATAATAATTTCCTTCCGCTGTTGAGAAGACAAAGAGATACCGAGCTGGTGAATTTGATTCAAACGCCTTTTGCATTGGCGGGTTGTCCGAAGCCAAAACAACGCATCTTCTTGAGCGTAAGCAGGAAACGATCATCTGGCGATTTCCGACCGTGGACGCACATTTGCAAATACCATATTTCCTCGCCTTCCATCCATGAGAGAAGAGAGTGCATGATCGTGAACAATACGGACTCTTGCTCTAAGGACATTCCCTGTATTTGCGCGGTTAGGACCGCATTCTCCATTGCCGAGGCATATATGTACTCTTCGTTCTCTGTTGCAATACCTTGACTATGTTGCTCTGCTACCCTTTGTTGTAAGTTGCCACGCGGACAATTTCGGGGCATATGCGCATCGTTGCAAGGGAAGCACCATGGATTGATGTCATCAATAAGATTGTTTTGTCCCGCGGTTAATTCTCTATTATAGCTCAGCGACGCACCTGCCAGCGGCGTAGGCACCGAAACCATTTGGTTTGTAGCCGCCGCAGGTGAATTAGTGCGAGGCGCATTCTGATATTGATTTTGCTGATAGGTAGGCCGCCCACCTTGATAGTTTTGATATGCAGGCCGTGGAGGCATTGCTTGGTTCCGCTTGAGAGTTGTTATATCGTTTGCCATAGTCCGCAACATCTCCTTGAGGTCGCCCATTTCATTCTTGGGAGCAATCTGGCGAGAGGCCAAGTTTTAGGAGCGGCCGATGAGTATCACTGGACCGGGAGTCAGCTGGGTATCGGAACTTCTTTCGGTAAGGCGCTATATGTCGTGAAATATTGGTAATAACAGTCGAGGAGGCAATTTCCCGCAGTCTATCAAGTGATTCTCTACTTTGATAGCGGTGGCATATGCATCTGGTAAAGTGGCTCCTCCCAAAGACTTGATCATCATAGAAATGTCGGGATTGATGGACTTCAAATAAAACATGAACGCCAATTCTGGAGTCGGGCGGATAGTTACAGGAATCCTCCGCCAACTTGAGTGAAATCGGGCATTGAAGTCCGCCGATTCTGCTAAAGTCGGTTTGGTAGACTGATAATCATAATATACAGCTTAAGAATGATTCCTCCGCCATTTGAAAACCTTTCATAGAATGGATTCCCAGGCCATCCTGCAAGCGGATGGTATTAGGAGCTGTTCGTGACTAATCCAGAGCTTTGTTTTGAAGGACGTATAAGGAGCCTCGTGGCTACATTCTCCGCTAGGATACTGTGGTACCCGACATACATCTACGCCCGCAAAATGCTACTGCATTTTGTAAGGTTATCTCTGGCGAATTTAGGAAGAGCTGTAATAAATCGGAATAGCTTCCAAACAGAGAGGGCTCCCACCGGAGCTACCAGCAGGCTTCCAGCATTCCATGCTACATAATTTCTGTTCGCGGCCGGCAACATGGTGAGAGGAAAGGGTAGTGGGAATGGAACGGTTACTAACTGATTTGCGGCCTGGACTGTTCCTAATGGAGGCACTAATAAACCTGGGTTATTTGCAGTTTGGGATCTAGTTACAGGCCGATGGCTCATACACCCCTTTAGAAGACAATTTCATTAGTTTGTGTCCCACCGGGCGTGCCAGAAAAAGGGACAAATTGTTGACGCAAAAATTTGATGAGATAACAGTGCCTTATGGGAAACTCAGTTCAAGGGGGACCCCTTTGCGCCAAACTGAGTGACCTCCGGATTTTAAAGAAGCCGGCTTCTTCTATAATGGTTTTTTGGAAAGGGAAAAGGAAGCGGATATAATGAAATGAATATTAATCTAAGGCGATGTGCCAAAACTTACTGATAGGCATGATAAATCATAGACTTAAGGGCCTGAATGTTATTGCTATGTTCCAAAACATGGGAAACTTAAAGCTATAGCATGAACAATCCATTTAATTGACATAAAATAGTATTGCATACATTCTTACTGCTAAGAAGAGTTATTAAGACATGATTTAGATAAGCAAGTTTGCATTCAATGTATAGAAGTCTCCTCAAATGAAATGCTTAAGACAATAAGAAGCACAGTTTACAGTTTAATCAAAACATGAAAAACAGAAAGGCCGAACAATAGGCACAGTCTGAAAGTTCCTTGCGAATAAACATGAAAAAGAGGCCTGGTGTCTCTTGCTAAAACCAGTATTCTTTTTAAAAAATCTTGGACCTTTCTCTCCTCGACAGAGAGAGTATATATAGCCGAGGAGCAAAATCCCACCGCTTGGAGAGCCGTAACAGAAAGATCCCACAATCTCCCATAATGATGCCCGAATAAGAATATTCCCAATGCTGTTATAAGAGAAACCAGTCAAAACACAGCATCCAGTCGATCGGTTACAAGCGTGCCCTTTGTAATGATGGCAGTGGTCCCAAACTAAGCTTTCCAAGTGATGCGTCGCCGCACCGCCTGTGAGAACCATGACGAAAGCAGCACCCGGAGCAAGATGATCCCGCTTAGCCCTGGCAGCTGGCTTGAGTAATCGCAAGGTACGTGGCACCGCTACCAATGAGAACTCCCCATTTGTTTCAAGGGAGAAGTGACACGGTTCAAGGGACCTGAGGTCACTTTGAAAAATGGGGGAAGGCCGTATAAATCAAGTGGTATGGTCGGTGGTCGCGCTTTAAACCCGCAAGGTTTCCATCCCTACTCGCCATGAAGTCAACTACCGAATTTTACCGGGAAGGTGGTCCCGCAAGAAGCAAAGAAGGCCTATATTTCCCTCGCAGCACCGCATTCTATCCCTCAAGGAGCCACATATCACCACGTACCAAGATGTGGGCCCCTCGATGAATCTTAGGAGTGCTGGCCCTTTATGGAAGGCTTAGCAACCTGAAGAGAACACAAAGCAAGAGAAAATAATTTAAAAAAACCCCATAGGCGAGACTCGTGGGCACCTAGCGCAGCATTTTAGGAGCCGAAAGGGGAGCCGCTAGTCGAAGCTGGGGAGTGAGAAATGTGCAAAGGGAGAGATCAAAACCTGTCGGGAAGCCGAAAAATGCGGAGACGTACAGGCCAGCGCACGAATATGTACAAAAAGGAACCCGAAGGGAGCTGCTTGAATCATTATTTTAATAGGTACCTAACATGGCCTCGTAGTTGGGACCCATCTTTGCATCATTTGCATAATAACTACACTTCATAAGTTGCACTTATGGGGGGTGTTGGTGTGTGTGAATGGTAGCTCTAGAATTGCTCAAACATAGACAAACAACACAAAGTCAATAAACAAATCAAAACTAGCATTCCCCATGAGATTTATTTAAAGCACAATGAACAAGAAATTAAGCAAAGAAACCAAATGAAAGTTATTTAAATCTTATTCAAATGCTCAAACCCAGCATCCCATGGGGGAATTGGTGTTATTTTGATGTGGAAAATAACCCTTTCCCAATTCCTTGCAAGTTTTGATGATCTTTGATGATGAACAATGTGATCCTTGATGAAATTTGCAATAACCTAGCTAGGCTTGATAACTATGAAAATGGTGGATGAACTATGCTCCAAATTTGTAGATAGTGATCTTGCATAAAGTTGTGGATCCAAAATCAATAGAAGAGCCTTCCATTTATAGGAAAGAAGGATGGAGGAATGCAAAACATGACGGATGTGGGACTAAAGATAGACCAATAACAATGTGTCACTTGTCAACATGATATTGAAGAGAGGTGGAGCACATTTTGATTAATGTGCAAATAAATGCAATTAGGTGGAAATTTGAAATTTGAAAGATGGCTTGTGGAGGGAGATATGAAAGGTGAGTTAATGCCACTTGGCTCAAGAAAAAGGACTTGTAAGAGTTATAAATGCCATGTTGGAGGACAAGTCCTTTTAGGAGGGATATTTCAAATTGGAGGAATATTCCAAAGAGATACCCTTTTGAATGAAAATAGAAGAATTTATAAATCAAATAAATTGATTTACTTGTGCAAGTTGCAAAATCTAGAGGATTTGATGGATTAGAGTTAGAGTTAATCAAGATTTAATTAACTTAGATGGAGATTAGTTTGATTTGACATTTGATTTAGATTTTTAGATTTATTTAAATCAAAATGAGAGAAATTTGAGGTATTATTAATTTAATTAAATAAATTTGATCTATTCAATTAAATCAAGAACCTTAGGAGTTAATCAAATAAAATTGATTTATTTAATTAAAGAGGGATGGCCTTAAGATTTAACTAAACAAAGTTGATTCATTTAATTAAAGAGAGAATATGAGGGTTTTAATTAAATAAGATTGGTTTATTTAATTAAAGGAAGAACATTAGTAGCTAACTAAATAAAAATTGATTTATTAAATTAGAGGAGGACATTAGGGTTTAATTAAATAAAGATTGATTTATTTAATTAAAAGAGGACATTATGATTTAATTAAATAAAGATTGATTTATTTAACTAAAAGAGGAATGTGGATGAATTTAATCAAATAAAGATTATTCGATTAAATGGCTAGTAGAGAGATGATTGACGAAGAATCAGTGTTAGTGAACCAAAGTCAAATACATGATGCTGACCAGGATATTTCGAGTGTCTACAATGTGAATGGGGTTATTTCCTAGCAAGTTATTAGTGATGACCTATTCACATTATTATAAGTTTACTTAGGAGTTAAGTTTCCTAGTTGTCATTTCTACAAGTTAGTTATAATGGGGTCATGTCTCATTATTTACTTTTAGTTATCTAGGAATTTAATAATCCCCCCATGCATTAATATTTTGCATTGAGAATTTAATGCTTGTGTCATAGGTTGTTATGACTTAGTTGTCTCATGTGATAGGATTAAGACACTTGTCACGATCTTGTCTAATCCTAATTCATTCCTTGCCTATATAAGCAAAGCTTCATATGTACAGTGCATCAATCCAAAGCTCAGTTGAGTGTTGTGTAAGTCCAATATATCATGGCAATCTTGAGTATTATATATTGGCCACATCTTGCATCCATTGTTGTAATTTCATGTTCTTGCTTTTCCCTCTTGTGGAAGGTTGTTGTTCATTTTTGCAGATGATCCCAAAGGCTTGAGTCCTTGAGTGACTCAAACATGTTCTATGAGCTATATCTCAACTCCTACATAAATTTTTCATCTAAATACAAGACCATGGGATTTATAATATTTGGCTTGTGAGTGCTTCATTAATATTGTCACATATTCATCTCACTCTAGACACATTGTTATAGTATATGCTTCTCGCTACTTCCTTCTCAAGAACTATATGATTGTGATTGTTTTGTGGAGATATTATGTCTTCACTGTCATATCTCATGGAACTCCTCCACTTATAAGGACTACCATACTTCATGTGTGTTGTCATGACCTTGAAGCATTATCATATTTCTTTGCACAGTTAACATTGTTCTTGTTTCTTTTAGGTCTCTTGGTAATCAACACCATTGTCATTTCATGTTTGTGAGTTGTCTCTCAATTTTCATGACAAGTTCCTTTACCATTTCAATAGTCATATTTTGAAGATCACTAGCTATTATCGTGACCTTGGTATTGCTCACTTATCTCTTGAGTTTATCATGCACAAGACTATTGTTAGAAAAGGGTGTGTTGTTCAAATTGCATAATGTTATAATGTAATATTTTATTATTTGTGTTGCACCTAGGGGATCTAGGGATGTGTGCATCACATGGGTTAACATTCTTGGGGCTACTTTTGTGTTGTATGTAACATTGTGATAAATATTTCATGTGGGATTGCACATTGGGAAAATATTTAATACTGGAAAAACTTAGTACCAAAAAGTAAATGTGTTGTTTTCTATTGGTTTTTTGCTGATGTTTTGTTGATGGTTGGTTGCTTGTTTTATCTTGTTTATTCTCTAGCAACGCTTTTTTGTGAAGAGTTTTGGGTCCCTTCTAAACTTCCTTTACCTCTAATAAAAACCTAATAAATATTTTATACCTCATCGACATCCTATATCGAGAATTAGATAACTTCTGATAATAACTTTAGGACATCCCATAATTTACCAAAACTAAATGTTGAGACTGTAAAGCCTATACAAGAAATCTATCAACTAATTATTAAGATTTAAGATTAATCAAAATAAATTTTTTACAATGTGATCATATATTTCATTTAATTAAATCTCCAATGATCTTATTGCAAAACATTTTCAAAAGAAAAATAGAGTAATATATATAAAGAACATGTTTGTACATGTTGAAAAAATTAACAATACATAAATAAAGAATGAAAAGTAATAAACAGAAACACAAAGTTTACGTGGAAAACCTAGCAATATAGTAGGGAAAACAATAAGCAAATATATTATTTTAGAAATTATTCCGCATTTACAACAATCTACACTTCATAATATAAAATGATGACAAATTTAACTATAGAACGTCCAAGTTGTCAATTCTTCTTCAAAGAAGACTTAAAAAAAAAGATAGTAACTCTTAATCAACTACATGACAAACACATGTCGTATGATAAAAAATAATAATTCCTAAAAAATCATCATCATGTTTAATCAATATTGAATAAAGAAAAATTTAACTTCATATACCAAAAATACATTCTACAAATCTATCTAATGATTTTTTGTTAAATAAGTATAAAAATAAAAATATCATCCCCAAAAGAAGATTATTACCCATCAAAATCGATTGCATGAATATGATAAACACATTAATGTTTATGATGACTAATGTTTATCTCATCATAAAAGGATTTGAATTGAAAAATTATGTTCCACATTAAAAGTATCGAGAAGAGGAAAAGTGGTAAGACGTATCAAACTTTCGAGACTTAATCGTGCGTAAAAGTAGTCTGATAATGACGTGCCCAATCAACCATTATTTTATAAGGTCGGCAAATTGTTTACTAACATTTGGCAATACTTCCGGCACTCATAACTTGAGTTTCCGGGAAACTGGGCGCCACGCACATCCTTACTTTCCGAATAACAAAGTGCACGTTGCATTTAGTTTGGCTTGGGTGGGGAGGAAAATGTTTATGTTAGCTCATATCTTACCATTATAATATTAAAAGAATGATTTCTTTGCTAAGGTGGGTAGAATTTGGAATGATAGAAAATTATATATAGAGAGTGAGAGTGTGTGTGTTTTGGGTCTGATGATTAGGTTATACATAAATTAATCTATAAGTTAGATTTATTTTGTGAAAAAGTTGGTAGATAATTTTATTTTAGTTTGTTCTTATTTATTTTGAAAATTTAGATCTAATTTTCAAAGTTAGTTGTTCATCATCTTTGTTCAAATCTATAGTGTGAAATTGATCTAGATTATTTTTGTAGTCGTGGCTTTGAACTTCAAATCTTAGCAGATGAATTTCTTAATTTGGATCCATGTTTCCCTTCCTTACTTATCATTATGAACTAACTAAATGCAACTTGTTTCAAATTATATGTTAGGGTGTTGTATTTAAAAGGCTAATCTTAATTCAAAAATAATCATCTGTGAGTGGGGAGAATTTATTGAACATATCTAAAACTCGATTGTAAAAAAGATACAAAAGATTACATCAACATTGCACCATGATCTTATAAGCATACTCTGCATTTGTCTATTATTCTTGATCTTGTTCACTATAGTTGAATTGGTCCATCTAGAGGTTTGACTAAGGAGAACACAACCCTTGCAATTTTATAAATTCCCAAAAAGTAAATGTCTACACAACACATGCTCCTCATCACATAAAAAAATTGCAAAGAGAAAATTTTGTTCACACAATTTTGTAAAATCAAATTTATGAATCACAAGATCAAGTTTGCACTCACCAAGATCACCTATGCACTTACAAAAGTGAAGCAAAGAATTAAATAGTTGGATTTTTAATTCAATGACAATTGTTTAATAGGTTCTAAAATTATGGCTTCACGAAGAATGATCCTCTAACTTCTATGAAATTGTATTTTCATTAAATTCAAAGCTAGGTACCTCACAATTAACTTATTTTATTTGACCATGTATTACAATATCTTACATCAATCCTAGCTCTTATATCTAGGTTAATTTCTTTAATTATTTAATTAGCCTAGAATGATTATAGGAGTGGGATTTTTTCCCTACATAAAATGGTGAAACCAACTTGCTTACACATTCTATAGTTTTGTTCTCAGAGTTTGTCTTTTGTGGTTAAGATTTTAGATCTAACTTTTCTAATTGCATATGTTTCATATAAAATATGATTAGAGTTCAAATCAATGCTTGTGTTTTTATTATTGCTACTTTATTGTGATATGTATTTGACCCCCACCCTAACCACCATGGAGTTTTGATATTTAGGATTTTTTCCTTTCCTTTGAGATATGATAATCTCTAATATCTTTAATTTTGTACAAAATCTAAAACATATTATGGGTTCCTTTATACTTTATAGTAATGATCATTTTTCTCCTTCTCATAATGATACTCTAAGCAATGATTTCATTTCTCCATTGAGTCTTCATTTATCATCTCATCTAGGTTTATGCATTAGGTGTATGTTTTTAATAATGAATATACACTTTACAACTCCAACTACAACTTATAATACTATTTACACACGAATCTACTTTGATGTATATTTTTACATGTACATGGTGTTAGATCACTAGCTATCTATGTGTGATTCCATTTTTTATCATGTTATGATATGGCATTCCATGTTTATTTATACTTTTACCATTGTAAATAGTCCAAGGTGATCTATATTATTGATTCATTGTTTTTTTCTTCTAGTGCCATACCTTTGAGTGCTTGAGGAAGTCATCCATACCATTGTATGGGTTATTTCCTTTGATTCTCCTTCCTCCTATCATGATGTTTTACCTTTGCACACATTTATTTTTCATGATTTAGATCATGATGATGATATCCCTTATATGACAAATATAGATGAGGTGGCCCCACCTTCTATTGCACTACACCTACAAATGATACAGATTATGATGTATTTTCGTCCCCATTAGCTATCCATGATGATGTGATTTATGATAATAATTCTTTTACATGTATGTTAGTTCTATAGATACTCATCATAACATTTCTTGCATTATGGTGTTAGTTCATTTGCTTCTCATATTGATGTTATTGATACTTCATTACCTCAATTTTTATTGCAGGAAAATTTTATTTCTCTTATTGAGAACTTATTACATGATGATTAAATGACAATTCTAGTAATACATCTTTACATGTTAAGTCATCTATGTTGCTAAGTATGAGTACTTAGATTATGATAGCTTATTGATTGGTGAGTTCAAACTTTATTTGAGTGATAGAGCTTGCAATAGTTTGATTCATCTTGTTTATTCTAATCAATTATTTGTGGGTTTGGCACATACTTTTATTACTCATTTTTCTTGTCATATTATGTGAGAGGAATAGTATCATGGAATTTCTTAAGTCTTCTCGTGATTTATCTTTTTGATGATTTTTTAGCCTCTTTTTTTTACCATCCATACAAATTATGTACCCTTTTCCATTCGAATAAACACATCTTTGCATCCTAATTTTCATGCCATGCCATCTTCTCTTTGTCATATACTCCATGCCAAGATTACATCACAAAATTATCATATAGTTGGACATACACATAAAAATTAGTTAGAGATTAGAATTTTCCATTTCAATAACTCATTTTCCATCTAATACAGTTAATATTTCTCCTATTCCTAAGCTTAGATTCAAGGAAACTAAGGAATATGATATTCTTAATTAGATTCAAAATAGACAAGCCAATATATCTCTTTGGGATTTAGTAAATTTATATCACCTTTTTATAAAAATATCATGCAATAATCTATATATATATATATATATATATATATATATATAAGTAAATCCTAATAATACTTCATAGTTAGTGACTTCTTTGATACAATTTGTTGGTCATAACGAGCATTGCATTACTTCATATGATGATAGAAATCCTACATGAGTCAATTATTAATGAAGCTTTACCTTTATACATCGTGGTTACATATGGTAAGATAAGCATTAAAGACTCCTTAGTTGACAATGGATTTAGTTTAAATATTTGCACCAAACATTGTTTGAAAAGTTGAATGTAGATATGTCAAAATTACAAAAAATAGATCCTACTTAAAGGGCTTGATAATGTTGGTAGACATTCCTTGGGTGTTATTACTCTTCCTATTACAATTAGCCCACTTTCTTTAGATATTTTATTCAATGAAATGTTTGATTGATTATCTTATAACATTTTATTAGGGTGTCTATAACATTTTATTAGGGTGTCCTTAGCTACATGATATATTATTCATGGACCTTCTACATTACATTTATGTATTAAAAATTTTGGTATAAATTAGTTAGAAATGTTGCATACTGGCATATCCTCAATCATTCAGTATTTGGAAAATGATTGATGAATCTAAAAAAATATTATACAAAATCACTCTATTAAAGACAAACCTACAAAGAAATATCCCCACTGGTAATAGAAGTGTGAATTATCTATTGATGGTTGGGGCACTTTGGGCGTTACTCCCTATGGTATATGAGAGTATTGAGTTTGTTGAGAAAATATTATAACATCTCTTCACTTTGCATGGATCCATCCATCTATGGGAAAACACTTGAAGTGTATTTAATGCTGAGAAATTAGCATGTGTATTCAATAATGATGTATAAGGTATTACTCCTACTATTGATTCCTCTTCTCCACCACTTGATCAGTTATATGGCTATATATTTTAGATTGTGTAAAAACTTGGTTATAGACATAAAGGACATGGACAATGTGAACATGGTCTAGACTTCATCTGTAAAAAATTACAAGGAAATAAAGAACATCACGATATTCATCAAATGTGTCTAAGATATGAAGCAATGCTTAAAAGAAAACAAATGAAAAGGAAAATAACATGCAATATCTATGATTCATACTAATTTGAGATTTAGTGTACACATGTTGTTCATTGATTTATAAAAATACTACATTTGATGTGATTGGTTTAGTTCTTGATTATAAAATTTTGTTTAGTGCATTGATTCATTCATCTTACAAAAGATTCTATTATGAGTTATAGTGTTCATGATTACCTAAATATTAGTGTATATTGATTATCGGTATCCTATCATTCATACACACATGAATATATCAAAGACAATCAAATGAAACTTATAAAATGGAAACATTCATAGACATTTTCAACTTGGTGACTTGGTTCTTCATGTTAATCCAAAGAACCTAAATTGTAAAGAGGAACTGTGAGGTAAATTTCATCCTAATTAGTTGAGACCCTTCATTAGTAATTCTCAATTTAACATGTGTGATTTTGAATTATTTCTCTTAAAGGAAAACCAATGTGAGATCCAATTAGTATTATGCATTTACACCTTAATTATAAGTATAATTTTTGTTGGGGCGGAGGGCCTATCTTAATTGGCTAAAGCATCCTATTGCAGGAAAGAGGTCACAAGGTCTAGTCTCCCCTCCATCCCCATGGTATCAGAGGGCATGTCGCACCAACGTCACCGATCACGTGAAAAAGGTTTACCAAGTGCACTGCAGTCTAAAAAAATAAAAAATAAAAAAAAAAAGTATAATTTTTGATACAAGGTATAGTTACATAAGGTTTTAAACTATTTTAGCCTAACATCTTCTACATATTCCTCTTTTCTAGACTTATATATGTAGTGCTTTTCCCTATATTTTACCTTAGGAGAATTTATTTCTTGATATATTACATGTGCATGCATAATCATATGATATATGAATAGAATGTGTGGTGTTATTATTAATGTTTACATCTTATATGGAATATTCTATTGTGATTACAAGATCCATCTTCATTGACTATTGCTTATGGTGTCTTATCACTCAGGGTAACTCTAGAGGAATATCATCCCCTTGCCTTTATGAGCTCACATCCTTATCATATACCTAATGCTTGACATGATTATTGTGATTTACATTATGTTGTCTTTTAATAGTTATTATATGTTTTTTTGTGACTTATACCATGTTATCTTTGATAATTAGTACATGTATTTTATGATTTGCATGATGTTATATTTTTCCTTACTGCCTATTTATTTCATTCTTTGTATGCAATCAATTGGAGGGAAAACATATATTATCACTTAACACTTCTTCATGAATTTGAGTGCAATGAGATAGTTATGTTTAGTTTTTAGTACTAAACAAAACTTCATTATCGTGCCTAGAAATAGTACACTTTTGCTTAGTCAAAGTCTTTAACCATAGTACCTATAAGGTCAAATCCTATTCCATATCCAACAAAAAAACCTTAGTACCTTATCCACTTGGTCAAAATCCTTTATATAGTTTACCTAGTTGGAACCTTTCCACTTAATCAAAATGTTATTGTGTTTTATAACAAGTGGAACCTCTCATATTACTTAGTTACTATAGACAACTTCCACAATATATATGTAAAAATACTATTTATTATAATGTTCAACACCATTATATTAGGGTGATTTTAACTTGGCATTGCATGTAAATGTGTTGTAATAAATAAACACATGTAAATCTTCTAAAGTAAATTTGTTACCTATTGAAAAAAAGAGAGTCTAAGGCATTAAGCCAACCACTTCATCTTGATGTTTGTAAGACTATATTATGAAGGGGAGAGGACACAATAGTCGAGTCAATACTAATTGTTGTGAGAGTACTTGTACATTTAAAGTCCAATATTTTAAATAATATTGAACTACTAATTGTAAGAGAGGACCCAATACTTGAACAACCAATTCTAATAGTTAAACAAAACATGCTCATTAGATTCAAGAAACAACAAATCATATGATATCAAATTAACACATTTATAAATATAAATTAATGCACACAAAAATATATATGATGACATAAATTTGATGGACATAATGATGATAAAACAAAAATTTTAAATTCACTATATCTTTGGTTACTTGATGATATAAAATCTGAATAACAATATTACATGTGTGGTAAGATACACCATTATTAGACCCTCTCCATTTTAACTTCAAATAGATAAAGTTAGGATGCACCATTTCCGCAGAAAAATAAGTAATGTAAGTCTTGATTAAAAAGATTGACCGTATATAGAGAAAGAACGAATGTGCATTTGAATTTGGCAAGACATGAAGCCCTAATTTGGCTGTAGTTAGGACACGGTGTAATTAGAGAGGTAAACCTTGGTGTTTTAGTTAATATTATATTAGGTACCACGTGGAAGATATTTTAGTTTAGTGTCATCTATCACAACTAACACGTGCTTGTATATGGCTCGCTTGCTCATCCATTTTGTTTCATTTTATTCGAAAAATCTTTCTCCTAACAAACTGAATCGATGTAACTTTACAACACAAAGACGTTAAAGACGTTATATCCACATCACTACCAAATCTACGTAATTAGGTGGAGCTTCTCATGCAAGTAATGTCGATTATTGGTGTTGTTAGCTAGTTGCTAAGGACGAAAAGCTCATACTTCGAGCATGTTTTGTGTTTTTCTTCCAGTTTTGTCTTTGATTTTTTTTTGGGTTGTTTTTAATTGTTTTTGTATTGATTCTTTATAATTTATTGGTATAAAGAGTATAAGTCTAAAATATATTTCATCAAAATTATTGAGGGCAAGATTTCAATTATAAAAGTTTAGATTACAACTACTTTGTATCTTTTGTTAGTTTTGAAGGTCTTACACTCAACAAGATTTAATCTTATGTGGATTCATTTAAAACTATTCAATTTCTCCAAAAATCAAAGGCTCTTTAACTTTTGATTTTTTTCATCGTACAACTTATGAACATTATTCACTTTATGTTTTCAAATGTGAAATTTTCTATCTAACACTTCTCTCGCTTAAGTCTAACATTAGATCATCTCCAACAGTTAGTAAATACGTCACATTTTAATAAATTGGATTTCAAAAAGTAAATGAACCAAAAATTTAGAGTATAGGAAGAAATGCATCACATGCCTTACACTCACACCCAAGCTAGTTGCCACATAGACATTCAAAATAAGTAGAACCTCTATGAAAATTGCATTCTTTTTACCATCAACGCCATTTTCTCCCACATCTACAATTAGCCATTCACACAATCCATCGTCAAAATTAAAACTATTGAATTAGCCTTGGGATGTCGTTGAGACAAATTTGAAAAATAACTCCCTTGGGCACCCATTCTCCTGAAGAGATAAATAACACATTTGAAGGAGTGACATGTTTGTTTATGCTTTGTTTGATCTGGGTTGTGCCCCGTGTGGACTCTAAGGGCAAGCTTTCATATCCACCCACTTTCTTTTTTGTGAATATGTGTACTTTTATTTTTTAATTAATAAAAATAATGACTTTATTCATAAAAAAATTGAACCAGTCATTTGTAGTGCCTATGTATGAGACACAAACACCCTCAATGCACACCAATGCATAGAAGAAACAAAAGCATGAGATCTCAAGACACAACACATTGAGTAGGGGAATATCAACTATAATCCAATAAAAATTTCTAAATTTTGTTTGCAACTCTTTGGAACCTCCTCTGGCCATATTTGCATACATCTTCAACACTTTGTTCACTTCACCATACATGTTGTCTCTAAGTCTCCCATATTTATTTTTACTAGTTTTCTTGTAAACTTGTCTAAATAATTTTTTACTATCTACAATTTGAAGTGATATATTAAAGGGTTTTGTTATGGTTATTGTATTAGGTTTTAGATAAGCAAGGAATGCTACTCTTTATCAATTTATTAAGTACATAGTACATACACAATAAGATTAGTTAAATTTCTATTTCTTCTTTACAATAGTTTGAAAGAATAAAAAATATTCCTACAAAAAATATATATTATTCAATTAAATTTAAGGAATCAATCTATAAAATTAATTTAGATGAATGAATTGCATCTAAATATGTATTTAAATTTGGAATAAAAATAAAAATAAAATAACTAAGTATACATATCACAATGTTATAGAGAGGGAAACTAAACTGGTTGATAAATAAATCTAATACCTAAAATCTAAGATTAGATTTGGGAATTGATGAGTGAAAATCTATAATTGAGTAAAGACCGAGATTGCTTGGCCATGTGTGCAATCTAGAACCTCTTTAATGTGACCTTAACCCTCTAATTATGACCCTAAATATTTTGTGTGGCCTTCAACTATCAGTCTAAGGATTTAGTACCTACATAATTTATTTGCATGTGTTTGTACTTTCCATCAAAAAACCAAGTAGTGCTAAAAAAACCATTGAGATTTCTAGGCTAGGAGTGTAAGTGTGCTTACTTTCCCCTCATGCATTAGTCTAGTCTCATTGATTGATTGAACAATTTAGTAAAAAAAATTGGGAGACACGCCAACTAGTGTATGCAATAGGTACAAGTAAGTAGTTGGTCGTGACTAGTATAATGATAATGAGTGCTTGAGATACTGATGCCATGAAATAAAATGTCCACATTATAGTGATAAAATGAGTGAAAGATCTATGGTTTTTTCATTTACTAATGTAAGAGATCATGTAGATGAGATGGTTGATGCAAAGATAGAGGTGTGAAAGAAGTTTAATTGCTAAGTGATCCTTTAGTGATAATGGATGCAAATGGATTGTCTTGATTGGACTTGATAGTCCAAATTTCCTAGGGGCAATATGCTTTTATACAAGTCATAGGCATATAATTTGAAATTTTTGGTGTGGGAGTTGGTGAGTAACAATAACATTTATCTAAGTTGGCCTAGGGCCATGATTGAATTTAGATTTAAAATTTAGGGGTCAAAATTACACATGTGACCCCAAACTAGGCAAGGAAAACATTGATGTGAGAGTCCATGATAATTTTGAGCAAAGGTAAAATGATATTTATGATTATGAGATTGATTTGAAGGTCAATGAGTGCATCAAATTATATAAAATCATGTCCTAGGACTATGCAATTAGGATACAAAAAGCATAAAATGAGAGTTTGAGGTCTCTATATTTTACCCCAACTTTTGTGTGCATAAAAAACTACATGGGAAAGCATACCAAGTAAAAATAAAAATGCAAGAACAAATAGAAGAAGAATAATTGGATTAGCAATTTGATTTAGCATGTGAACACTATATAAACTAAGCATGTATGATTAGTAATAATGTGCTCCCACATTTTTTGTGTTTCACAAAGGGGTGAACATAAATCAAGGAGAGAGAAAAAGTTAGATAAAAACTAGTACTAATAACATGATAATATGTGTATACAAAATTGAGCCAAAGCATGAATAACTAAGTATATACATTGTAATCTAAGTATGAAAAGTTTTGGGTATAAAAGTATGATAATATATGCATACTTGAGATACCTACTTGTGTGTGACTACTTTGGATGAAGATAAAATATTCCTTCACTTTTACTCCTAATAAATTAACCATGAACACATACACCTACAAAATAAACAACCTTATCCCCCAAGCGACAAGACCAAGTAAAAAACATAGATAAGAGCATAACACTTTATAATACATTGAAATCAAATTTTGAAGACATTACCCAATAAATTCATCACCATAAATCCATGTCTATCTTATGTGACCAAGAGATGTGTCACATTTATCCATGCCCATCATGGGATCATCTATGAGAATGTCATGTCTTGCATAAATCTACAGTTGAGATGCATTATTGCTCATAATGTCTATGTAATTTTCTTTCATGTTCATTTTATTTAATAGGACCATGTGTAACATCAAATTATTGCATATGATTGTCCTCATAACTAATATACTCATTATCACCAACATTGGAAGAATCCTCATTATTTGTTTCTTTTGGACTAGACTCGCCATGAGCATAAATATTAGCAACATGTATTGCCTTTTTATTAGTAAGATAATAAAATTATGGTTTAATGGACAACTATCTTTAGAATGTCCATGCATACAATGATAGTCACAAAAAGATTTAACCTTGAATGTAATGCAGCTCTTTGAAATGTATCCATTAGCTTAACAAGAGACAAAGTGACAGGTGTTTGTTGTAAAATTTACTTCAATATGACATGTGGAGGATCCTCCAATCTAATAAACTCTCTAAATGTTTTTTGTTTCATGTTTGCTTCGTGATGATTACTATGGTTGACATTTGATCCATTCTCATTACCCACATTTTTAATTGAGCATTCATTATACACACTTCACAAGATTAAGGAGTAATAATAGAGATACTATGTTGTAAAATATGGTTTTCTAAGAGAGCACATGGACATTTATATGTAACTTTGCATATTATTCTAAAAAAAAATTAAAAATTAAAAAACTTTGTATTTAAGTAGTGGAATCAAACCTTTAATAAATAAACTTTAAAAGGTATTAACCAGTAACGTGAAATTTATGTTAGCAACCACAATTGAAATCTTAATGCATAGTGTTTGATTTTCTCAAGGTTCCCTTATTTGCATTGTGTTACTTGATCAATAGTTATCTTAAGCATTATGTTGTAGTAATTTTTCAACAAAATAATTTTCTAAATCCTTGAAAGAAGTGATGAAAGTATGAGGTAAAGAGAAAAACCAAGTAAGTACATAGGCACTCAAGCTCCATGGAAAAATTCAACATCGTAACTTGTCCTCATAAAAATAGTCTAAACATATAGTTTTGAAGGATCTTATATAAAATGGTGGTTCAACTCTACCATTATTCATAATAAAATGTGGTGGCACAAATCCATTTGGTGAAGGATAGTCCAAAATTTCATATACCAAAGGAGTATGTAATAACTAGATCACTATTACAATCATTCTCTTTATATATTTGCAAATAATTTATACAATTTGCCCACCATCATGTTGAGATATGTAGAGTATAGAGGATAGTGGTGAGGTGCTTGAGCTCTATAGAAAAAAGATCTCATATCCAAAACAGCTATTTTTTCTTACCTTTAACAAAATAAGAAACATCCTCATTTAATTTTATAAAAACAACTAAACTTACATTATATAAGAATCAAAATCATTTGAATATCATTTAATTATAAATATTATTATAAAAAATATATATTTTTAATTTCATCTTTATAAATTTATGAATAATTATTATATATTTCTCGTTTACTTTTGAAAAGAACTTTATAATTAGTTTACTCATTTAAAATTAAGAATAAAAAGATAAAATAATTCTAATCATAATTCATAATTGATTTTTAAACACATTTTTCATGTTTTACAAATTTTGAATGTACCTCCCTTAACATGTTAATTTAAAATATAATTCTTAATTTAATTTAAAAAAATGAATATTAATATTTATAAATATTATATAAAAAATGCTTTTAAAACAAGTTTATTTGTTATCAATACACACCTAAAGTGGTATAAATGTGTGCACTAAAAAACAATTGTACAAAACAAGTCCATTGCCATCATCCCATAAAGATAGAATAGAATAGAAGACTTTTAACGTCCACGAGACCAAAAGAAGGCTTATGGGACAGTGACCCCTGCTATTTTAGCATTGTGAAGCGCTGTTCTCCTGCCATTAAGTTTGATAATGAGCTCTCCCATTCTGCCCAGCCAATCCATGCTAAATAAATCTTGAAAATTTGCAGCTGTTAACCCACTTGTGTAGCTTCCTCTGATGTCACTATAAGCTTTACAATCTAGGATAAAATGTTTTTTCTGTTTCCACTTGCCCATCTGCACAAAAGATACAAACTCTCTCTTCCCAAACTTCTTTTGGCCTTTTCCATCTCCCCGTTTCACACTGAAGATGATGTGAGTTAGTCCTCAATTGTGCAATAAGAATCTTTGATTTCCACGGAATATTTGCCTCTATATATGCTTTTTGTTGATGGTCCAACTTGGGATTAAATTCTTCAACATAATATTTTTTCTTTCTTCCAACCGCTCTTGTCCACATAGCCTTGTGAAAATTTTCAACCACATATAACTTTAATTCCTTGCTATTATTAGAGCACTTGTTGAAATGAATGTTCCACTTGTTCATCCACTTACAATTTTGTTTCATCCATGCCTTTTTTCTCGGCCCTAAGACACCTCTAAAAACAACATTTGGCCACCGATGAGCTTCCATCTGCTCAACCTTTTTCAAATATCTCAAAAGACTCACCATAGCGATGGCCTCAATAGGAATTGCCCCCATTTTAGCAAGAAGAATCTCATAAGGAATCGAAGCTTTTAGTTTGAATTTGCTTGTGATCAAACGCTTTTGAATTCTCTCTATTTGTGCCCACTTGATGTTAGAAGTGCTGCTAGCCCAAATTTCACAACCATAGAGGACCACCGGTATAACTAACAGCCCAAACAATATTTGAATAGTTTTCCAATCCCATAGCTCTACCTCCCTGCACCTATTTTGGAGAGAAAAAAGAGCTTTCCACCCTCCCAAGGTTCTTTTCCTTCTGCAAGTTTCCCAACATAGCTTGTTGTTGAAGTCAATTCCCAAGTATTTATACTCTGTTACTTCTTCTAGGATAGTTCCTTTGAAATAAAAGTCAAACTGATTTTTTTCTTCTTCTTAGAGAAAACCATGATCTTGGTCTTACTAATGTTAACTTGCATACCAACATCCTTGCAAAAATGCTCAAGTGCAGCCAGATGCGCTTGCAACCCTTGAATAGACCTAGCAATCAAAATAAGATCATATGCATATAAAAGAAGCTTTACAATATACACTCCTAAAGGAGCCCCTTCTCCACCCTCCAAATTCAACCACTCCTCAAGTTTATCTATATATAGGCCAAAGAGTGTAGGAGAAAGAGGGCAGCCTTGTTTAACCCCAATATCACTCCTAAAGCTTTCCGAAGTACCTGCCTGAGTTCTGATTTTTACCCGAACTTCTTCATAAAGCCTGTGGACAACAGCTCTAAAATGCTTAGGAATGCCAAGATCCTTCATTCTATCCCACAACTTTTGCCTGGGCACTGTGTCAAATGCCTTCCTGAAGTCCACAAAATAACAAAAGGCTTCCTCTTTCTCATCCCAAATCTTTTCAATGATATGCCTTAAAGTGATGCCATGATCGATTGTTGAGTGTTTTGGCCTAAAACCCGCTTGCCCATTTGCTCTCTTATTTTTAATTTCTGCCCATTTGCTGATTTTGTGCTCAATCATGCTACCAAACAATTTTGCAAACAACGGATTGATCATGATGGTACGATAATTAAAAGGGTTGTTGGCGTCCCCACTCTTGAATAGGGGTATGGCTAAGCTAGTTATCCAATCTTTTGGAAACCCAATCTGAATGATGTTGTTAAATATATGCATAATGTGAGGAGCAATGATTTCCACCCCCACTTTAGATATTCGGCTTGAAGTTCAACCATGTCTCTTGCATAATTAAGGTCCATCAAAGAAAAAGGGGTAAATAAATAAACGATGAAAGTCCATCAAAGAAAAAGGTCGAATTAAATATCAGAAGAGAATTGAATACGACCAATGATTAATTATATTCTCTTGAAAAGTATAAGGAATATTCGTGGAAGATCTTTGTAACAATAATTTGTATACAGTTGTCGCTGTGCTGTAATTTACGCCGAAGGCGTATCCTACTATGAACTGCTTCAAACCATTTTCTTCTATCGACGGCTTGCTTCATCCCGGAGACGACTCTCCACACTGTGAACGTTGATCGGTTAGAAATCGCCAGTCACCAGTTTTTAATTACTTTCTGTCACTTTCTGTCTTGTAAGCTACGGTGTAAGAGTTTGATCGCACCCGTTCACGTCTCTGGTCTCCGCAGCATTAATGATCTAAGCCACAAAAATCACAGATTCCATAGATCTTTTGATCGCACTACTCAGCAAGTGCAAGTGGTAGAAGATTGCGTTCTATATCTGTCGACCTCGTCCGCCCCATTGATTTGTTTCCTTCATTTTTTATCATTGTTTCTCGGTTGCACAGCTATTGTTCTAGGTCAATATCATAGGCTTGCATTGATTGCGCCCTGATATTTCTTTGTTGATATTTCTTCAACCGCCCCCTTTATCGCCGCCTCCAATGTGCATAAATAGGCCGGCTGTTAAGGGATAACTCAAACAGCAACCTTTGGAGTTGGACGTTTGCATCAGTTCACAGCTTCAGCTTCTGCATACATACTACTATTTTACTAGCAGGTAAGATTCGTGCTTGTTTACGCAGATTAATGTTATTTTCCTATTATGATTAGTTCCTGAAATTATCAGAGTTCCAAGTGCATAGTAGCAACTACGGCAGGCAACCATCATATTTTGTTCTTGACAGCACTAGTTGACATGTTGATGTGTTTGGATTCTCTTAGGGTTTAAGAGAATGTGTGCACAGAACATGTCTTTAGATAAAATTTACTGTAAGATTTATTTTCAAGAATGTGTTTATCTTTAAATGATGCAAATTACTTCTGAAAGCTTTATGAGAGATCACTGTGAAGACCATTTCGGCCTAGTATGTTTTGTTGGATGCTTCCTCATGGTTCTCAAAAATCCACAAGTCACCATGTAAGGCTCTAAGGGCCTTTATCTCTACTATACCTTTACAGATATACGCTTCCCTGTGAATTCGTGCTACCGAGATCATTTGCATGTTTTGTTCGTTCTGCATTGTTCCTGTATGTAGGTCCGCACCTACAACTGGCGGATATTTAGGATTTGAAATGATAGAGCGTGTTTTGTTTTTGGGGTTTGATGACTATGTCCTCTATTACTGATTGCCCCGAAGTGAGGAAATAAGGCACCAAACTTAATTTTCCCTTCGTATGCTTACCTTAACAATGTTTTTAAATATCTGGCTATTCCAAAGCTTTAGAAACTTTCAAGCAAATGCAATTGGTAGGTGTAAATCTAGACTCTAACCTTTGCTACCATTCTCCCTGCCTGTGCAATATTGGGGACTTTGGAACAGGGTATGGACATCCATCAAATCATAAAGGATAGAGGAGTTTTTTTTAGATATAGTTGCAACTGCCCGGGTAGACATGTATCCTAAATGTGGAAGCATAGACAAGGCACGTGAAGTGTTTGACAAGCTGAGAGACGTAGTCTTGGATATGCACAAAATGGATTTGTTGATAAGGCTTTAGAAATTTCCAAGCAAATGCAACTGTCAGGTTTAAAGCCAAATTCCACAAACTTTGCTAGCATCCTCCTTGCCCATGCACGTGAACTGTTTGACATAATGCCTAAAAAATATGCCATCTCCTGGACTGCAGTGATTGCAGGATATGTACAAAATGGATTTGTTGAAAAGGCTTTAGAAACTTTCAAGTATATGCAATTAGCAGGTGTAAAGTCAAATTCCACAACCTTCGCCAGTTTCCTTCCTGCCTGTGCCAGAATGGGAGCTTTGGAACAGGGTATGGACATCCATCTTCAAGCATCACGAAAGGAGGATTTTATTTTGAGATATTATAGCTGGAAATGCTCTGGTAGACATGTATCCAGGGATATTAGAATTGTTTCCATCATTTTCATTGATTTCTGTATTTAGCTTAGTAGCCAACATTTGTAGAGGAAAGCACTTTCAGTGAATCTGTGTTAAATTTTCTTAATCTCCTTCAGATATGTTCCATTTTGAAAAGTAATTTTTAAGCTTCCTCTGAAGAAAAAAGAAATCAACTTATATTTTCATCTATATTGATTGAATCATTGTTCTCATTTAGTCTGTGTAATTTGTGATCCCTTGTATATGTTTGATTAAAATCTAATCTTAGAAATCAATTAAAATGATGGAAACAATTCTAATATTATCCTTCTTGATGTATGCAATTGATTAGAATGGTATAGATATTAGAATATTAGCTTAGTAGCAAATTGATTTGATTATAATCAATGATTCAATGGTATAGCTTAGAATATCAAAGCTATACAAACATATAATCTAATATAAATGGATAATATTTAGAATCTAATTGATTTGTTAAATTCTAATCATGTAATTTTTTAGAATCTGAAACAGAGGTTAATTGATCTCAAACACAAAAGTGATTCACATCAATTACACTTACAAAATCTGCTGTATTTCACTCTAAATTCCTAGCTTGGCTTTAAACCTGACAAATGCATTTGCTTGGAAATTTTTAAATCCTTCTCAACAAATCCATGTTTGTAGATATCCTGCAATCATTTCAGTTCACGAAATTTAAACTTTTTCCTTAAACCTATAACTTCAAAATTCCACACTTGAAAATCATCAATTAACATCTGGCTAATATTAGAAATACCTAGAAAATATTAGAAATAGGATAATATATTAGATTCTAATATTATATCCTTAGAAATAGGCTAATATTATGGCGCTACTGTGAACAAATATAATGGCGCTAATTCTAGTCTTTTTTGCTCAAGTACAAGAGCAAGTATATTACACAAGCAATATGAGCAGATAATACTTCAGCTATTAAATAAAGCTGCATGGTTGAAAAGAAATAACATGTACTTGTGTACAACTAATTGTGATTCCATAGAAATTGCATTTCAATTATAAAACCGATGAATTGGGAGATCAAAAGATTCTAGGAAGATAAAACTCTTGATTTAGGTTTTGTTTTTTTATGAAATTGCAACAGACTAGGCACTCATGCTTGATGGTTAGTCAACATTTATTGGGAAGGTGCTCACTTTGCTAGATCTCCATGTGTCATTTTTCCTAGTGATTGCATTGGTAACAATTGTCAATCAAGGATGATTTTTCCTATATTCGTGCTGGATTCTTTACTGCAATCTACTGATCTAAAGTTTTAACTACCTTAGTTGTCATTTTTACCCTCTGTTTGAGGCAATTTCTTAGTTTCAATCTATGGATCTGATTGTACTTTTTTCCCATGGTGCTTAGTTGTCATGTTTTACTACATATAGTTAAATTTCATTCCAATTTCCAAGTTAATTTATACCTTGTGATATGTTCCTTGTCTGAGTTTGCTTGACTCTTCCCCATTCTATCTCTCCTTCTATATATCCCTAACCCTACCTCTCTCTCCCTATTTCCCTATTGCAAACATAGCACTAGCCTATTGTTAATGAAACTTGATTATCTTTCTCATTCAAAGGCTAAATTGTTTATGTCATGTTTGGTTCATTGTAAGTGGGTGCATACCTGATTTGAAGCTATAAATTCTCCATTGAGACCTTTGTTGCACAAAAAACATTTGCTAAATGACCTACCAACTAACCTCATGTAATACATAAATGTACGCAAAAAAAGACCAACAATTTCTCAAATTAACCTTCCACGCTTTTTCGGCGTACCCATTGCACACCAAGGTGCAATTGCTAGTTAAGTATTACCAACGAATAGTTAGCACGAAAGAATCCCCGCCGCGCATATTTCCTACCTTAAGACCGTGGTAAAATGGTTACCGCACAATCTCTTACTTCCGACTCACGGTTAAAAAACTACACGTACATAAATGGGAGAGGCCATGCGATCAATTGTCTGGCCATAAGGTGTACACGTTACTTCCCTTAACGTCAACATGGAAGAGTGTTAGGTGAGCTACTAACGATGTAAAAATTAGTTGTACCTTGGAGGAAGTGTAATGCTCACGTTAATTGAGAATATTGTTTATTAAATGAATGAAAATTCATGTGGATTTTCAAGATATATTTTTTTATTAGAATAAGAGAATCAATTATAAATATTTAAAGTTTTACAACAGAAATTATATCAAGAGTTGGCTCTACAGAAGCAACAAAAACACAACGGAAATGGTTGTACAACAGCAACAAAAACACTGTAGAAATTATATCAAGAGTTGGCTGCACATCAGCACAAACACCCAAAAAATATACAACTGTGGTAACATTGTGTTTGATGAACCTAGTTCCCAACAACATCAATTGTTGAAAATCTTCATCAACAACCCTACTCATAGTTATAAGCACAAAAACACAATCCTTGGGATGGACAAGTATAATGAGATCATCCAAAACAAGTTGAAAATCCCCATCACAGTAAGGAATTATATAACCTATTTTCAAATCTCTTGATTTGATCCAGGATATTGAGTAATGTTTCAGTAAGATCAAGGTTAAATTGAGGGATAGTCTATAGAATGTTGATGTGGAGGGCTAATTTTGAGCAAATCATCTGAGTTTTTATTTGTAGGAGAAGACAAGTACGAGAGAATGTAGCCAAGCATCAAAACTTCCAAATGAAATTAATGATAATTTGTCTCGATGTCTAGGTAATGATATTGTGACAAGAGGAAAGCCCGAGAAGTGTTACTTTCCAAGACCAAGCTTGAGGAAAGAGAGCTGGAAGAATGGAAAAGAGAGAGTACCACAGTTGGCGTGGCGGACATGAAAACAAAGCCAAAATGCATGTTAATAGATTCCTTTTTGGTGCAAAATGGGCAAACTGGGGGAGGGAAGATGAAAGAAAGGTGATTGCCAACATGCAACTTGGTATGGAGCACTTTTCAAGTTGTTAATTGAGACTAAACATCAACTTTTGATTTCCAGATTTGAAAGCTTAGCTTATTCCACCAAGCTCCACTGATGTTGCACCTCCATTTAGAATTGAGTCGATGAGCCAAGGAGAAAGTCAAGAGTTGTTTGTAGATGATCTTAAGAGGAAAACTTTGGATGCTCTGTGTATTAGGCCATTTCTAGTCCTTTAGGAAGTTATCATGGCAAGGCATAGACATCAAACATGAGAGTTCAAGGGTCACCAACTGTTGGATTCTCGAAAGTGGATACTTGTCAGTAGAAGATAAGTTAAATTGGGATTTGAGGTGTTGCCAAGACAACCAAGTAAAGTTAGTAGGATAACATAGGTCTTGGAAAGTCTAAATTCCTTTCTTAAAAAGGTATTTTCCTTTGAAGAATTTGATAGTACCAAGAGGTTTTCCTTCTTGTTGGATTAAGCGATTCCACCAAATAGAGGAAGTGGCAAAACTTAGTCCATGACTCAAGGTTTGATCAAACTAGGATAGCCTACAAGAGGTTATCTGCCAAGCCGACCAAATGGAATTAAAGGGAGTAGACTCGTGAGTTTTTAAAAAGGGTGCAAAGAGAAGTTTATCTTTCCAATTAACCAAAGTCCAAGATCAGTCAGTTATAGTTGATTGAAAGAGATGTCAAACCAAACATTTCCAAGAGGTCTCTCCATTCAAAGGTCTAACAATCCACTTGGTAGTAAGGCATATGCCTTGAGTATAAGGGTCAATGGTTCCCAAACCCCTCTATCTTTTGTTTAGATGCAATGTGTCCATGAGGTCATAGGAAGGACTTTCTTATTGCCCCATTTAGCCCAAAAGAAACTCCTTATTTCGCCTAAGTTGAGGATACACATTTACTTAAGTGATGATTTGTATGGGGGTTGCCATCAAAAAGCAAATAGCAGAAGAATCTTTTTTAATGGCTCGTTGGAGTTTACCCTTGTGTTGCCAAGCTAAATATTCTCTTGTCACAAAGCCATGGAATAATCCTAAAACGTGTTTGTGAGCTTCTCTATTGCCACTCACAAAACCATAGCACTTTGAGTGGGGCTTCGACATCTATTGGATGCATTGCTCGTAGAGTGAAAGCAAGAACCGTAATTCTAAACCAAAACGAGGAGAGAAAAAATAGTATGAAGAAAGCAAGCCAAGTTGAGCTTGTTCTGCATAGATCGAGAAGTGCAAAAAAGCAAAATGGAAAACTATATCAAAGAAACAAACACCATTGTAACTAAGATCATCACACAAGACAAGAAATTTATGTAACCAATTTAAATGAATTGAAATAAAAATTTGTGTTTCTGCCGTGGAGCTAATGCATATTTTCCCTTGTATACATTTTTTGGGGCAAAATTGCTCAACAAGAGGAATACAACAGGTGAGGCAAATATGTCCACTTTGAGTGGCAAAGTCACATGGAATTTCTCTTTCTTCTACTCTGTTATGAATTTCAGGAGGGCGTTTGTGGTGTGAAGTGTGGTTTAAGGAACTTTCACACAACTCCCGAGCGTCATCAGCAATCAAAGATGTTAATGACCTTGAAGGCACCTCCAATTTATACTGATTGTCTTCACTAGAGGCCTCTAAATCTGAACTTCCGTGTGTGAATTGTTGCTTTTCCCCATCACTGATTTCCATGACGGATTTGCTTTCTGCCTCTGCGGAACAATTTTGAGCAATTGAGGAGGGGGAGTTGGATCTTACAACAATCCAGTGGCCACTTGGGGGGCTTGCACACCAATCAGGCTTCTCACCTCCTACGGCCAATGCGGCCAATCTGTCCTTGGCTGAAGGTTTCTTGACGGACTCCTTTTCCTCCCCTGCTTCAGCTTTCACACAAGACCTTGCAATGGCCAGAGACAAAATTGGGACAGATTGACACAAACTAGAAGAGGTAGAATCCCAATCAGGGCTACCAAAGTCCAAAGTGCTGGTAGGAGACAGAGGAGCCCTTTTCACCTCTGTTGCAGAACAGCAGTTGATCTCAGAGAGAAAAGGATGATCCAACAGCTGTGCAGCGGTCCACCTCTGTTTCTGATCTCTACGGAAGCACTTGTCCAGAAAATCCCGGCCTTGAGGCGAAAGACAGGAGGGCAATTCCGGCACTTGGTCTGTGCAACCGATGCGGTACATTGCGGCGAGAGGATTCGAAGCGGTGCCCCAAGGCGGCCTTCCAGTGGCCATTTCCACAACTGTGCAGCCCACAGACCAAATATCTGAAGGCGGTTCCTGCTCCACCTGGTTTACCACTTCAGGAGCCATCCACAATGGCGTACCCCTTAAACCACTTAACCCCTTGTCCTCTGTCCTCCTGGCAGATCCAAAGTCGCCAAGCTTGACCAGGCCAGCGCCTCCCACAAGCACATTCTTTCCCTTGATGTCACAGTGCACAATCCCTTGCCTGTGTAGGTAATCTAATCCGCGGAGGATGCCACGAGTGAATGATTTGATCACCGATTCGTCCAAGTGTCCCCCAAACTTACTCAGCAGGTCCGCCACGCTGCCCCCTGGCACATACTCCATCAACAGATTGCACACCTCCACCCCATTCTCCACACTGTAATCATTCGCCAGACATTTCACAATGTGTGGAGAATCCAAACTCTTGAGAATGTTGTATTCGTTTTCTAAACAAGAAACAGAATTGGCAGCCATGGACTTCACAGCAAAGAGCTCGCCATTAGATTTGTTGATGGCAAGGCTAACTGTGCCGAATGCTCCAGCTCCAATAATGGCGCCCCTGATCCATTCCGTTGGCTTGCTTGCCTCCGTTTTGATTTCCATTGGAAACCTCTTTTGAAATCTGTGGTGTGATGAGCAGGGCATTTGGGAATGGAATGGCTTATAAAGAGAAGTGGGCCTGTGCTCTTTAGGAAGACAACTTTGAAAGCGAGGAACGGGTAATCTTCCAAATTCCGTCGTCCTAGACCGACGGAGCACATTAATTTAGCACATTGTTGATGTGCCTTTTGAAAATCTCATCAACGACGACGGCCCAGACGGCCCAGATGAATCCGGTCAAGTGACGTGGGCAGGAAATGCGTGTTAGCGTTGTGAAATTGTAGCTCCTAGAATATAGAGCACGTGATACATTTGATGTTTTTTGACGACGTTGGGAAAACGTGCAACAGAGTCAATGATTTCAAAAGTTACTACCCAACGTTGAAGTTGGGGAGCTCAACAGACATTCCTGTGTTGACCTTTAAATTTGCGAAGGGGCAAACTGCAAAGTCCAACGGTAGATGGGCGGCGCACTTCGATTGCGAATTAGTAGCCAATGTCCACCGTGTTTTCCATGTTGGATGATTGACAAGACCTCCCACACGTGTTGGACGAGTGAGATAATGGTGGTTGCCATCAACATCATCGTGCCAAACACTGAGAACCGGGACTTCACTGACACTTATGCCAATTATTAATAGATATTTAGTCGGACGTCTCCTAAAAGACAAAACTATTTACTGTTTTCTTTCCTTAAACGATTCGATGGCTTTTTATTTTAACTCGGGGAAAATATATTTAAGTAATGGCGTTCACTGAAAGGGATAAAAACAAGTATTCATTCCAGAGAGGTTGGAGCGCAGGTACACCGTCCCCGTACATCCACCGAACCTAATGAATCTTTAGCCAACTACTCAACGCCGGGTCAAGAAGCAACCACGATGACCTTACCATTTTTACCTTTTAATTGCATTAACTAGTGTCTTAATTTAGAAGATCACATGGACATTTAGTATAATGAACATTTAATTATGATTTTGGTAATGGTCACATCTGTATATTTATTTTATTTTTAATTTAGTTTTGTGTTGTTTTAAGTAGAGTGTTTTGATACATATATGTATTGATAAATGATATAATTTTGTGTAAATTTGTGAATTTTGTCTATTTTATTTATTGAATCTTTTTCACGTATTTATATACATATATCTACTCCCTCATCCATATACACATATTATCATGTAATCATCCTACCCAAACAATTAGTACTTCCTTATGCAACTATTTTTATGCATACATTTCCCACCTTGATCTTGAGTTCTGTGAATCTGACTCACCACTACTATGTATAAGTCAAAGATGACATACACATTCATTGCACATATATCACTTGAAAACAAACAAATCATTCTTGCTCGTGGCAAAAACAAGTGGATTAAGGGAGTGTCTTAAGGAATTAGATAAAATTACAATCATCCAAGAGGTTGGAATGTGAGGATCAACATAATGGTAGTGGCTCAACCCTGAGTGAACCCATAGGTGCATAATTTAAGAAAACCCTTTTATTTTTTATATTTTTTATATCAAATCTAGAAGTTTTATGCCATCAAATTTAGTGCCATTAGATTCAAAAGGTAGCCATCTAGATCACGAACATGTAGGTTCTTCCTCCTTTCATTTTTATGTTGTTTTTCTACTTTTTGGTTAAAAGTTTGACTTTTGGGGGTCAATAGATGGGATCATTAGTTCAACATGTGTTCACAAGTTTTGATAGTCACTAGATTGCCTTAGTAATCCCAAAATCACTATGAAATTTTTGAAACCATTCGAGTGAACCTATAATTGATGCTTATCAAAAGGACAATTTTAAAAGAGCCCATTTTTCTTTATTTTTGGGCCAAATTTTTATGTTTTTGATGAGTTTTATAATTCTTTTGGAACTTTCTAAGAAGGTCTAAGTAAAATTTGGTACGCCACAAATATTCACTAGAGAAACTCAAGGGAGCAACTTAGATTAGTGATGTTTTAGACCATCTCTCAAATGTAGATTGGGTGATTCCATGATAAGCAATAATGGATAGGGTAGCATAGATTGTATTTCTACACCCTTCAAGCTAGACTTACTATGATACCTTGACACACTAGGATGCAAACTAGAACACCTTTCAATTGCCTAGGGTATTGAGTGAGTGGACAATCACCCTAGATGATGTGTATCAAATTTTGTATATTCTCATTTAGGGGGACCATCATGTTCTGGATGATTACACTTCCAAGGTACATAGAGGTTGCATGGCCTACACACATGGGGGATGAGGATCCTTTACGTAGGTGATAGGTCCACTTTTTGGAAAAATAATGGTAACTTTTTTTCTTGAAAATTAGAGTTTGTCATTGCTAGTATAATACTTTTGTTAATTTGGATATGTTTATCCTAAGCATGATATTCCACATGTTTATTAAGTTCAATTAGGCTAGATAGAATAAGTAGCGCATTTTCCTTCTTTCATGTATTTGTTTTTCCTTATCCTCGTCATCATCAAATTTAAAAACTATAAGGGTGTTTATATTGTATCTCTCTTTCCTTAGTTCATTTAGCAACTTCTCTTCATGAGCTCTTAATGTACATTTGTCATCTTTATATTTTGCATATATCTTGAATCTTCAGTCTAATTTTATCTTTGCATTCATAATTTTGTAGTTTAAATCTTCCTTAAAATTTTCCTAGGTTATTCATTCATTTTCATATTTCTGACATGATATAAGTATATGATCTAATTTATACTTACAAAAGAAAACTCTAATTTCTAATCTTCTTTACAAAATTCTTAGGTTATTCATCTATTTTCATTGCTACAAAATATTTTTGAAGTATATGAGAATTTTGAGAGCTTTTAGTACTAGAGTAACTAATTGAGAGATTAGAGTTTTCTTTTGTAAGATCTTATAAATTTTGTATCCTTTTCTCTTGCATTTCTGAATGATTTGGATAATAAAAAAATTATGAAGATATATTAATCTCTTCTGTTGTATATGTGTTCTTGTGAGATCTTGGTGATTGCATATCTTTCAGTTATATGGGTATTATTTTCAGTTGTTCCAATGTGTCCAGGAGACTTCAAAAAGTCAAAAAAGTCTCATTTCATTTGATTTGGAGATCAAATGACATAGTAGAAAATGGGGATTTGAAGCATTAATTTGGAAAAAAAACTTTCATTTGGAGCATTTCCAAGCCAAAAATACCTCAACGTCGCAGTCAAAAGGTCCAATCCCCCAAAACCCTCAAATTAACTATCAAATTGCCAAAATTAGAGTTGAGAAAATTAAAGGAAAATATTATTACAAATAATATAGTTAATATGGAAGCTTCTAAACCTTACACACTTCAATTAAAGTGCTTAAAAAAATCAAAGGACCTCAACCATTGGTCTTATGGCCATACCATCAACCCACTCTAAAATTGCTAGCTATTTGCTAATTTCCAATGGCATAGTTCCAAATTGCTAGTGGCTTGTTGACCAGTCAACATTGTAGCCATCAATCCACCACCACAAACAAGCAACATTTCCCAATGCCCTATAGCCACCAAAATGCCACCCTTTTAGTAGGGCACCTTTTGGGCTTCTATTGTGCTTTAAGGGGGCTATTTTTTGACAAGGCATAACTTTCACCATAAGAGCCAAATTTTCACAAACAAATAGGGGACAAAAATCTAATGATGCATACTTTACAACCACATTAGTTTTAATAAATAAATAAATCCATAAATTATAGGTTGAAGTTATTTGTTGCTTGTACATTTGACATGCCATTACTTTTTCCTAAGATCTCCATTTTTTACAAATGAATAGGTATTAGAAAGTTTGTGTAGAGCATTACACAACCGCATGTCTATTTTTTAAGATTTAGTATCAAGTTATTTTGTATTGAAAGTAGGTATTTTGGCCACTTCTAGGCCTTGAAAACTTATAATCTAGTAAAATCATTACAAATGCATGAATTATAAAGTACCAAACTTTATGATTTTTGGAAGGTTATCTCTATAACTAGTAAAAAGGGTAGAGTCTTGTGTGCCTTTTTCTTGCATTTAAATTTATTCTCTTTTTACACAAAAATAATAACTAGAATCTAGTTTTCTACCAATAAAAGGATCAATTAACATTTCATGTTATCACACCCTACAATTTTTTTGCTTGAAAATCTAAAATGACAATCTACTTGAAGAAGCAAGGATTGCATTATAGGGTTACATTGGGTCTTGAAATAGAACCAACACTAACTATAAAAATATTAAATGGAATAATAAGTGTGATGAAGCATTTGGTATCTTGTTCATGTTTTTATCTCCATATTTACTCTTTCATATTGAGTGTACCTCAACACCAAATCAAATGTGGATCACTTTAGAAAACTTATTTGGTACATTGGATGAGTTGAGAGGTCATCAACTAGAGAATGGGATAATAGGGTTGAGTCTTAACAATTTTAAAACCATTTAAGACTTCACAAAAATAAAATCCATTAGATTGTAGCTAAAGTAGTGTGGGATAGAAAATAAAGACACACAACTTACCTTGAGTATTATTATAAAGTTTGGTTTAAACTATTTTGTATTTATTTCTATATTTCATGCCACAACATGTGCCTTAGGTTTCACCTATAAAAAATTTCTTCTCTTGATGATTTATCATAGAACTTCTTAAGGAGTAATACCAATTGGTTCATATAGGTACAATCAAGCCCTCAAAGTCACATAACATGGTTGTAAATCAAGGCATAAAGGAATACAAAGGGCCACACAAGAAAAATGAGAAACATAAGATCCAAGGAGAGAAAAAATAAGATAGAAAGACAACTACTTCTAATGAAGCTTCTAAGACATCTTCCTCAAAAGATGAAAAGTATAAAAAGGAAAAAGGTTAAGTGTGCATTTTGTAATAAATTTGGTCATGATGTGCATAAATTCCTAAAGAAATAAATATCTCATCTCACTCATCTTGTTGAAAAGAACAACAATAAGGTGCCAGATTCAACTTGGTAGGATTCATTAGAATAATCTTAAAAAGACTATAAATTCAAATAAGGGGAAAGGAAAGGGAAAATATCTTATTGTACTAGCTTCATCAACCAAAACTTAGAATTTTTACTTGGTTGAGCACTCCTTAACCCTACATTGATTGAATCCTTAAATATATCATATTTGTTCATCTAGTATATCAATTCAATAAAAAAATCTTCTACTCTTCCAATAAGGGTGATTAATTGCTTAGATTTTCTATAGTAATTGTCACACTAACAAGTTCATCTAATGGTATATTATCAACACTCTCAATAACAACCCTCTTGGTGTGCTCTATTAAGTTTTCCTTAGCCTTTCCTATTCTCTAGTGGTATTCCTCTTGTCTCTCTTAATTTTTCTTCAATCTTATTTCTTTCATATTCATTATGTAAGCCATCTAAAATTCTTCAACAATCTATCTCACTTTATTGTTGTGGTGTTTTTTATTTGGATTTACATTAATCCTTGTATCCATCCATAATGGATTAATCTTGACTAAACATAGTGGTCACAACTTTTCAAGAAATTCCACCTTTCCATTTGTCATTCCGAAGGTACCCAACCCCCTCACATGGAATGAATACCTAGTGGGTATTATTGAATAACATTAACATCCCTTGATTTCTATTTATAATCATTTCTCATTAAAAAATTCTAACCATAAAATTTATCCTAGAGTCCAGTCCTCACATTACTAACAATTGCTAGGGTTCCAACAATCAAACCAAATGTTGACTAGAGGAAGCACAAACTATGTTTCTAAGATAAGTCTCTTTTACTGTTGTATTTCACCCGAGTGTGATGGATAATGAATAAAAAATTAGAACATGTGTGATGGATTAAATATTAGTGTGATAGATTATAAAGAACAAAAAGCATATACCCATACACCATATACATAAATCAAATTCACCATCCTTATTATATCCATTATAATCTCATATGATACATATGCATCAATCCCTTAAATACAAATTCATCTCTGATATAATATACTCTCGTATAGTATGTATATCTCTTTATATTTGCATATGTATCACATCTATTTTCCTCTATGTTTTCTTACTCGTTTTCTATTATTATGAGGTACATATTGTATACACCTAAAAACGGTCATCACCTTTAATTAATTAAATACTAGCTATTTGATTAATATTCCAACTACGTATAAATAAATTATCAATTTATTTATATTGTTCACCCTTCTCTAATTCTCCAAATCTAAAAACATATTCTTCTAAATTAAATTAAATAAACAAGGTTCCCTAAACTTGTTTTATTTAATTAATCTTAGCTAAATCCAATTAGGAATTAGAGCACATTTCTACAACTTTTTTTGCCACCTCACCAAGGTCACATGAAAATAAATAATTCTAATTTTTAATTAGAATTATCTTCAAATCATTTCAAAAAGCACATGGCTCATTTCCTCCCACACTTCCACCAATTTTGGAGCACATGGCTTATTCCTCCCACACTTCCACCAATTTTGGAAGCACATGGTCTTCTCTTCTCACACTTGAATCGTCCATCCAAATGGCATGTTGCCCATTGGTCAAGAGATTCTCCCATCCAAATGGCATGTTGTCTTTGGTCAAAGGGACAACATCCTAATTCTCTTCATCTTCACCATCCATTATTCTTGTTCAAATATGGACCATTGATTATTGCCACCTCACTATATGCTTGGAAAAGGCTATAAATACAACCCTTGGGCCTTGTATTTAACATCCACATTTGAAGTAGAGTTATCATGCAGGTTTATTGTTGGAGCTTGGGAGCATTTTGGAGTCTTATAATTGCATCTAACTTCATGTTTTTATTTGCAATTACATCTTAGCTTCAAATCTTGCTTCATAGTTGCATTTTACATCCCATCTTGCATCATAGTTGCATTTTAGATTAGTTCATCTTTAGTTTGCATTTGAGCATATGGAGTATCATCTTAGTCTTGCATAGTTTGCATTTGAGCATATGTAGAATCATATATAGAGTCATATAGATCACTACCATAGCATCCACCTCCACTTGTCCATTCATCATAAACATCATCATCCATTCATCATAGTATCCATTATCCTTTCCATCGTATAGTTGCATGTAGGAGCATAGTTGGCTTGCATGTTGAATACTAATAGATCGTTTCTTAAGTGTCATTCTAATAGCCTCTATGCACATAGAAATATGAGGGCCAAAAGGTTAAACGAATCATTAAGGATAGAGGACAATGAGACGTTCTTGAAAGATTCGTTAAATTGCAATTTAGAGTAGCTTCTTTGCTTTGAATCTTTAATATAAATCGTTTCATTAAGGTTTGTGTCAATAGTAACTTTACACATTTAACACACACACACATATATGTTTATGAATACATATAGGGATGTGTCCCTCTTGCTATCCATTTATTAACATACCTCTTTATATATTTTGTAGTTAAACTAGAGGTGTTGCACCATTATCTCTTTGGCTTGCAATGACTTCAAATTGCTATGTTATGCTTGGGTATGTGTTCTCACATTTCTAGCCTTTGGTGCTCATGAAATTTCACCATCGGCCTCCATTAGGCCGCCCTTCTAAGTTTTCAACCTAATGGGATTGGCCTAGATCTATCCTTCCAAAAATATAAAATTAATATTTGTTTGGAATAACCAAACAAGGTACTTTATACTTAGTTGTGCATGAAATTTTTTAGTTGATTCATAATTTTGTTTTGGGTAAGTTGTGATATGCTATAATATTGGATTCTAATATTTTTGAGAAAATGTGTCTCAACCTTGTAATTACATAAGGTATTGTTGATACATAAGGTACTATTCAGTTGACAACAAGGGTGGGGGGAGGGGGTAGGGGGGTCCACCCTTCCCCCACGAGGGGTGTAGGGGGGTCATCCACCTGGTTGGTGTACAGGGGTAGTTCCCTCGAAAAGAAATTTATATTTATATTTTATTATTGTAAATCTGGACCGTTCATCATTATGTCTTATATCTGACAACCGATATTTTATTAGCTTTACTTTCCCTAGAAGGAAACCCTATTTTATGAGGGTGTTGTATTACGACTGTGTATTGTGATGTATTCTTAGAGTCTAATAAATAGCATTTGTGTTGCCTCTGGATCTTTGAGTGGTGATACTCCTATGAGAAGCTTGCTCTGCAACTATATTGCAATCTTTGTGATTTATGAATAATATATTGGGCGGATTTTGGAGTTCCAGGGTTTTTCTCCTGAAAGGGTTTTCCCCACATAAATCATTGTGTTGTGGTATGCACAATATTTGTGTTTACTTCTGTTTAAGTTTTTGTAACTGTTAAAGATTTGTAAAAGTTTTTCCTTATTATCTTGTCAAGATTAGTGTAAGAAGTTGTTCCGCTACCTTAGCTTCCTTACAAATATGAGGGGCTCTCTATTGGTATCTTTTCCTCATCTTTGAAATGTAGAATTTCCCATAAGGGTAATATTTATTCTCTTTCTTTCCAACATCTCTAGTTTTTTGTTGATTTTCGCAAGCTTTGTAGTTATCTTGTAGTTACTAAGCTCATCTTATTTCATGGTTTCAATCTCTCCTTCTCTCGCACAACCTTATGACTAATATTTTTAAATTTCATGTGTTTGGGTTATTTGGTATTGAATATTTTGTTCATTTGGATTTTTTATGATGTTGTTGTGCACAATGATTTTGGCTCTCACACTTATTTCTTGCACTTCTAGGGTTTTTCACCTATAAAAGGAAAAAGAAATGGGCCAAAATGGGCAATGTCTACACTCAAAGTTAATGTGAATGAGATGTATTATGCCTAATTAAGATGCTCTAATGCTCTTACCTAAAAATGAAATGATCTAATGATGCAAAACCTAAGAAAAGAAGCTTGTTTGAAAACACAATGTGATATGCAAAAATGCCTAAAAATGCAAGTAAATGATGAAATAACATAACATAATCAAAGAGGTGTGCCTGGAATATGGAATCTGATGCCGGGAGATTCTGGAATCCTAAAAATTTGCCTGAAAATGCTGATTGAGACACTTACACCAGGCTAGGCGACTTAGTCCCAGTTTCGGGAAACTTTGCTGAAACAGGAATCTCCCAATTGGGTGTCCAAAAATGTCAAAATCACTTTTTAGGCTTGGAAGCGGGACTAATCTGCCAATAGTGGTGACTTAGTCCTCCTGCAAATCTCAGGAATTTCAGGATAGAATCTTGTAGCCTCAAGTCTGCACTTGCCTTCTTGAACAAAGGCTAGTATCATGAGGTTGGTTTCGACGAGAAGGGCAACAATGGTCTCTCGCCACATGGATCAACCCCCACAAATAGAAAGTCCTTACTAAAACCCTTGTTGTAGTTTGGCCAAAACATTTATCTATTCTTTAGTGGAGCAATGGTCGTTGCGAAGGCATCCACAGTCTCGCAATTTTTAGTAAAGATGAAAAAAATTCCATGGGAGATTCATGGGTATTGATGCTTGGCTGCCCCGAGAAGTGAGTGTCGTGGAGGGGAGCCAGTGGGGTCAAGCATCTAGTCATACACTAAGAATAAGTGTGATTGGGGTAAAACCCACGTGGAATCCAAAAGAATACAGTCTTTCACAACCTTAGGAGTGTACATTACTTGATGTGTCTTTATCCAAGTGTTTTCAAAACAAACAAAACCAAGTCTCCCATTGAAAAATTAGGAAAACCAAGCAAATTTTCAAAGAAACTTTCAAAAAACCAAGTCTGAACCTGTTCTGGCACCTTGTGTCTCTGTTTTGGTGCCTTTTACATAACACAAAATAGTGACCTAGGTTAATCTCTTTCCTGACGGTCAGTCTCATCTCAGGGATCCTTAGCAGTATTCAACCAATCCTTAGGTAAAACAAATTCTGAACATGTGTGTTACCAAATGATTTCATGAAAGATTGAAATTTGGAAACCAAAGTCTGAACCTCTTAGTCCAAAAGAACACCAAAATGTCTATCAACACTTTAAAAATTTAGAGAGAGGTTGACCTTCAATTTCTACAAAAGAGCTTGCAAGAACAATCCCGAATTATACATCTTTTACTATTGTCAAAATCCACAACTTTTCCAAAGATTTGAGTACCTCGTTTAGGAAGAAAATTTACCTTTGGTTTCACAGTTTGAACCAAAATTTTGAAACTTTCTCAAAGTATTCCTTAGGTACCTTAGAATTCAAACTTGTTAAAATTGACCTCTACAAGTGGAATTTTCCAACCTAAACCAAGATATAATATCACAAAGTACCAACATCATCAAATTTATCACACCTTTGATTATTAAGCCTAGTTTCCTCATCAGGATTTATCATCCTCTCATCACAAAATGAAGCTACATAGTCAAATCAAACTTAGTCTCATTAGACTTTGTCATTCTATTTGGCTTAGTTGTAATCCTTGGTACTTTTCCAAAACCTAGATCAAAGTTTAGTCTAAACTATAACACTTTTATGCCCATTCAAACAAGGTTCCAAAAATGAAAAATTAAGGAAAAATGACTTGAAAATCACAGTTCATTGAAGAGCCAAACATTGAAACCCTAACCATTGAAACTTCAAACATTGAAATTCCAATCATTGAGACTCAAAACATTGAAACTCAAAATAGTGAAACTCAAACCACCATGGCTGAAATAGATGAGGATCAATTGAATGCTTTAGCTCATCAAATGAAAACCTTCAACAACAAATCTGAGATATGCAAAGGGAAACAACCACAAAAAGATATTTGCTGCCAGACATCTATTCTTATCCATCTGACAAAAATACGGACATGACACCTTCTCCACCAACAACTACATCATCCAAGTTAAATTTCTTGAAACTCTTGAAGAAGTTAAATGAGAAGCCCAAATCTCAGTCCTCAAACACAAATGATATTGAACAATCTTACTATGTCATGCATCTATCTTCAGCTCCCATAAGTCAAAATAAATCTCAGGATTCTTTCACCCAAGTTAACGATTCCATCCAACCACCTTCTTCTATCATGCCTTCTACATCCAATGATTCATCTCAATTTCTCAGTCTGAACAGTGTTGTCATAAACTCCTTTACACATCAAGATCAAAGCATTCTTTCCACTTCATCCGACGATATCAAAACTCCACAAGTTCTTCCAATCTTTGACCAAGACCGAATCTCTCAAGAATTATATGATGATCCCGTCCTTTCAATTTTCATCCACGATGACTCATTTCCATCTCAAGACAAAAGTATCCTTCTGATTTCTTCTTCTACCCCATCTAATGAAGTCATACCATCTCATGATTCCATTGTATCCCAGGAGCATGATAATTCTTCCATCTTATCTAATAATGTCCTATCATCCGATGATCAAGATATGCTCTCTACAAAATCTCACAATTCCCTTCCTCATCAATATCAAGATATCCTTCCATGCAAGGATACCCTTTCATTCCATGAGGATGTTCATCCTTCTCAAGATCAAGATATGCCTTTCACACCACTTCACGATGATTCGATACCTGATAAAGAGAAATTTACTTCATCTCCTACACCTCGTGATCCTTTTCCAAGTCAATATAAAAGTACCCCATCACCCCCATGCCAAGATCCTATCACACCTAGTCAAGCTATCCATGAGCCACACACCTATAAATTGGGATCCTCCACCTTCATTTGCTTCGGTTTACTTCAACACCTATCCTTTCATCCATATCATATCCTCCCCAAAATGGACTTGCATCTTGTTTCACAAACAATACATATCCCATTGGTTAAAAATGTGTCAAAGTATGAACTACAAGGGAAAAGGATTAGGCCTTCATGAACAAGGTATCCTAGAACCCCTTTTTTCTCAAGAAAACCCATATTACCATGGCCTTGGTTATACACTTAAGTGTCGTAGTTTATCAAACCTTCCATCTATCCTAGGTTATCATCCTAATCCACCAAACCTTCCATCTATCTTAGGTCCTCATCCTAGTTCATCAAACCTTCCATCTATCTTAGGTCCTCATCCTAGTTCATCAAACCTTCCATCTATCCTAGGTGCATATCCTATTCCTCAAGAACAACAAATGCACACATCCTTGATGCCCTTTCAAAATTCTACCTACACTCACTCATCCATAATACCTCCATACTATTCATCTCAATCCACCCCTCCCATTGCTCTTGGAAGCAATTTGGGTGCCAAATGTCAAAAGCTTCCATATCAAAATCCACGTGTCAAAGGATCAACATGTCTCCTTTAAGAGGCATGCACAAATAAAAGAAAATTTGATCCAAAATCAAAGGAAAAATCAAAAAGGCCACAAAGGCCCATCAAAGCAAAAAGGAAATTTTCAAAGACCAAAAAGGTGCATAAATCAAAAGAAATTTTCAAAAGGCCACAAAGGCCCATCAAAGCAAAAATAAAAATTTCTAAGGCCACAAAGGCCCATAAATCAAAAAGAAAAATCTCAAAGGCCATAAAGGCCAACAAAGCAAAAATCAAAGTCAAAAGTTATGTGAATTCCTAAAAGTCTCATAGAAGCAATAAAATCTAAATTGGCATCCAAATTTGCTAATCCAAAAGCTTCCTCCACTCTTCCATCCAAAAACCTATCACCTTCCAAATCCATTTTTCTTCCATCACTCCACCACCCTTCAAGGTGTGTGCCAATGTTGATCTTTCCATCCTTTCCATCTATCCATCAACAAGCCTTCCAACCTCCTATCCATTACCCAACATTCATCTCCCATTATTCTCCTTTAATCCAAACCTTTGGATAAGTCCTTAGTTCTTCCATCATACCTTTAATAGGCCAACATTTATGAGTCTAATCCCCATTTCCATGGTTTATTAGAGGGATATTTGGTCGTGAAACTTGATGCTTAAGTCCTTCTTCCATCTTCCTATCATGCATCTATCATTCCTTACATTTCCACCTTTGACCTTGACAATGTTAAGGATCTCCTTGAACATCATATATCTTATCCTATACGCTTTATCCATATCTTTTGTATCATATCTTTCGTCTTATCCATATTCCATCATTCTTACTAGATACATCCTTTCTTCTCATCCTTTGTATTGATGAGGAATAGGGGCAAAGTACTTGGAGATTATGTATGTATCTTATCTAGTACTTGGTTTTGATCATCCCATTCATTATCCTTATCCTTTCATTCTCCCATTCCATATCTCCTAACTTATCAAAATCTGTGTCATCATGTCCCTTTGCAACCTTGAATTTTATTATGTAAATCATATTTGAGCCTAGTTGTAAAACATTATCCAATCCTCATATATTTTTTCAAATCAATCATCAACAATCATCAATCTTATTGTACTTAGAGGAAATCAGTGATCCTAAGTACTTATCATTATCATGCCTTATGGAATCAATCATTCCTGGAATCTTAATCAATCAACCATTATCATCTTTTGAAAAGAGATATGTTGCTGGTGTGACATGTTTTTCAATGAATCTTTTATTTTGATCTATCATTTATCCATGGTTGCAATACCCCTATTGTATGGCATCTTGTTCCTTCAAACAGTCATATCATATCATTTCATCAGTAAAAGGTCCTAAAAAATACCAAAAACATCAGAAAATGTCTTGAACAAATGGTTGCCTTGATGAAAACCTAGCAAACAAGCATCTTGGTGACAACAAAAAAATAAAAATAAAAAAGATCAAAAATCCAAAAAAATTAAAAAGATCAAAAATTAAAAAAAAGAAAAAGATCAAAAATCCAAAAAAAAGAGAAAAAAGAGAAAAATACAAAAAAAGTGAAAAAATAAAAAAGATAAAAAAAAATCATAAAATTTGAAAAAGTGCAATAAAAACAAGTAGGGAAAACCTAGCAATAGGCACTATTTGTGATAGGGTAGCTTTTCCATCTATTTGAGCATGTCGACCATTCTCTTTCACCATCCATCTACCTATCCTTTGAAAGCACCATGTACATATTTTGGCATCGCCGTCGTGTCTCACCCTAAACTAGGGAAAAATTATGTACTCACTGGGGGAAAACAAACTTTGAGCTTGAACCAACAGACAAATAGTAGTAAGACAAATGCAACAAAAACAATGATTTAAACACAACCCAATATTGAACATCAATCACCATCGGAAACGCATCAAACACCCATATCATATCAAAAGCCAAAAATAGGTCAAAAGTTAGTCAAAAAGTCAAAAACAGAGTCGTCTTGTCAAACTACGAGGTCTTTGTGTGTACAGCGTAGGCAAGGCTAATATTTGATCAACCCCCAAGACACCTAGGATAGGTCTTTAGGTTAGGTTCTTGGTCAAAATCTCAGAAAACACCTAAAAATTGGAAAATTCAAAAATCCAAAAAACATCAGAAAATTGAACATAAAATCAAATCAAAAGGATGTTGCTCTTCTGAATCATGGGTTATCACGTTAAACACAAATGTTCAATTGTTATACTATTATTTTTGTTATCATATCTTTGGAGCCCCTTAATGATGTACCGAACTAGAGGAGCCAGGAAGGAGTATGATTTTTCTTTGTTTGTTGTCTGTGAGTTGATCATTATTACTATGCAAATTGTCACGAGACGTTCTCTACAAAGTATCATTGATGACATTCTGAATTTACATAGGAAAATGATTAACTCTTACCTGTTTACGCAAGCAATGCTCAAGTCATCTCGGTTTAATTATATTTAGATGCTTGTGTTAACTTGCACTATAAAACATCATGGAAGTAGTACTCAAGTCATCATGGTCTCAATATACCATTGATGCTTGTATTCACTTTCAACATTTTAAAGGCCCAATGATGATAAAAAGCATGGAAAATTGGCTGTTATGAATGACAACTTTTGCATATGAGATTTGCATGGTTAGAATAGATTGCATCCATGTTAGTTTGCATTTGTATTTATGGCATTTCCAAAGTTGCAACAATGATGTTATCTCTTGTATTAAGGGATTGAGTACACTTGACATTACCAAAAACACATCATTTTCATATAGTTACACATCACTTGCATTATCATCAATTAGAAATAATTCTCATTTAGAAGCATATCACTTGCATCGGAAAACATTACAACATCATTCATCCATTCATCCATCACATCATAATATTTGCATTGAAAAACAAAAAATGACGTCCATCGCATCTCATTTACATAATCAAAATAATTTCATATAGTGGCATTAGGGAAGTGGTTCACTAAGCTTAAATGAGTGAGTCTCTTTAGATTTGCAAAACAATTGGGAAATATGTCAGGTTTTGTGAAGCTTAATGTAACAAAGAATCAACTGACGACAACCTTCCTACAACTCTTGGAAGTTGGATAGATTCACTCATTTAAGCTTAAGACCCTTGAACACAATCATCTACATAATCATTTGCATCACATAATCATCATTCATCCTTACAAAACATCACACATCATTTGCATCGCATCCATACATATTCAATATAATAATCACATGGAACATCTTACATCATTTGCATAATCAAATCCATCATCCATAAAGCATAAAAAATCATCATTGCATACATCACATATAAACATCACCTAAACATCAACATAAATATGCATCATCATGTGATCATTTCATATACACATTCATTCATTCATTACATCATTTATTTCCATTAGAAAAGAACAAAAACATAAAATGCATCACATATCATTGGCATAATAAAATCCATCACATACATCATGTAGGCATCATTCATAAAAACATCCTAGAATCATAACACATTATTTGCATCCATAGCATATCGTAACATCAAAATCATCATCATAACATGGAAATTAAATGCATCATAGACATCTATCATCATACCAACACATAGATCATAATCATCACTGTATATCATATAACCTCAAAAATCATAATGTCAAAGTGTACAAGGATATCCAAAAGTATGACGAGATACATCAATATCAAAAATGGCATTGTATCGTAAAGTATAAACACAACAAGTACATCATCAATGTCACAACAGTGTATACATCATAAGATACTATGTTGAGCTCCCCCCAGACGGTGCTAGCATCACGGAACCAGTACTTCCTCCACCTGACGGACCTGCACCAAGATCTCTTCCATCTCTAGGAAATGGCTGAGTAACGCCCATGCTAAAGTCCGAGACCAGGATTTTCCAAATCGAGATGGTACAAAGCTCTCTCACCGCTCGGAAGGAACCAACTCATGATATTTACCCCTATAAAACTGCAACTCCTAAGCAGTGTGTCGAATCTCTCTAAGGAACTTTTATGTACCTGTGGCCGCTACAACCTACTGTAATCTCTTGGTAATGGCCTCAACCTGCTCTACCCGACGTCTCACGACATCCCTCTCTGTAGTAAGTATGATGACCTATTCCTGTACCTATTGTACCTGCTACCTATCTGCATCTCTCTTAGTCGTCAGTGTCTAAACCTATGCCTAAGCCTGCACTAACTGACCCTGAAGAGTCTAAACATGTGCCTGTACGTGTTGTCTATCTGCATCTATCTCAGTCGTCAGTATCTCAAACTGTGCCCGAGCCTGCACTAACTCACCCTGAAAGGTTTGAACCTATTCCTGTAATGCCTCTATCTGCGCCTGTTGCTAATGAGAAGAGACTCCAATCTGAATCCTAGGAATCACCAACTGAGGAATGGTAATACTCCTCCCGTGTCTAGGAACTACAAAATCTAGAAAGGGACTGCCAACTGCACCCGATGGCCCTACACCTGAACCACCACCATCATCATCGTCACCACCACCACCACCACCCTCAGCACCCTCATCATCCCCTCCATCCCCAATATCACTCTCCTCCTTCTCTCCATCCCCACTCTGTCTCGGTGCCTTGTCATCATCATCAACTAGCAAAACTAGCTCATCAGGACTAAATAACCTTAGAAAAGAATGTGTGTAGAAATACTTAGAATAATACTCTGTCATCCTTGCATCTGTCACCTGTGGAACATAGTGCCAATGTATAATACTCAGTACAAGAAGCATCATAAGATAAGAAAGGGCCCCATTCTATCGCATCCTGTCATCGTCGTGCATAATGGGAAACCCCCTGGGGCATCGCCTGAACTCGTCTAAACTGCCGACAAACCCGCAAATACAAATATCTCTCAAGCACAAAACTTGTTCGTCCAATCAAATATTGTGATAACAGCATGTATGGCATCTCCACCTGATCCTTTGGCCACATCTCGCAATCCAAGTATGGGCGCCATGTCACGGTCTCTAGATAATCTAAGACACATCTCCAATAAGCTAATTTTCCCAGCTTATGTTGAATACATAGACCACTGTAGCTGAACACATAGGGTCTACCTGCTAGCCGTTGTCTATCTCCCAATGGTCGAGTGATCACTATATGCTCCCATGCCCATGTCTGCAATAGTGTAATTCTGGAAGAGAGACTCATCGCCCCACAATACACAACCTGGTGAAAATCATGATACAAATGGGCTAACATACACGAACCCCATGCATATCTGGTCCCATGCAGTGTCATACGCTCCAATACTCGACCCCAACCCACCAAAAATCCCTTTGACCTACGATTAGGACAAAGGAATCCGCCAACAAACCCAGAAAGAACACACGGTAGAGGATCATATCTCCCAGCCATCTCTTGCCAAGGGACCCAACAGACTAAAACATGATCATCTCAGCAAATCCTATGCAATGCATTGGTCCCGCCCTACTCTGCTCTGTCATACACAACTATCTCGCCCATCACTGGAATTCGCAGGATATGATGAACATCCTCTGAAGTAACTATCATCTCCCTAGTAGCCAGATGAAAGGTGTTATGGTCACTATGCCACCTCTTCGCTAGAGCAGTCAACAAACCCCTATTAATCCTATATTTGGGTATATCTATCAAGGATGTCAACCCACAATGAGTGATAATATCCAAATCCGCCTGAGTCAACTAATGAACCATCTCCCATGTCTTCAAGAAATGCTCCCAAGACTGGAGCACATCAAAGTCCTCCTAATCATATTATGGAAAACAAATCAGCATTACATCAATCAATCTATCAAATTTATCCCTAACACAATGTTCAATCAAGATCATTAGTCAATCAAGATCATTAGTCAATCAAATCATGTTCAATCAAGATCATCAGTCAAACAAATAATGTTCAATCAAGATCATCAGTCAATCAAATTAGGATCAATCGAGACCATCAAATCAATCAATCAAGACAATTATCAGTGCATCTACCAGCGATCCTCACCTATCATGAGGTCGAAACATCATCAATCCTACCATCGATCCCCACCTATCATGAGGTTGATACATCAGTGAATCCTACCATCAATCCTCACCTATCATGAGGTCGATACATCCATGAATCCTATCATCGATCCTCACCTATCATGAGGTCGATACGTCATCAATCCTATCGCCGATCCTCACCTATCATGAGGTCGATTAAGCATCAGTCCTATCATTGATCGTCGCCTATCATGAGGTCGATCAAGCATTAGTCCTACCATCGATCCTCACCTATCATGAGGTCGATACATCAGTGAATCCTATCATCGATCCTCACCTATCATGAGGTTGATGCATCAACAGTCCTATCATCGATCCTCACCTATCATGAGGTCGAAACATCATCAAGTTATCCTATCATTTGACTCTCACCTATCATGAGATAATATCATCAACTATCTTACATCAAACAAGCAATGAACATCACAAAATCAAGCTGAGATCAATCAAGATCAATCGAACGCATCACTGAACATAACAATGCAACAACTAACATGATTCATGAACATTACACAAGCCTCAACGAACATCAAGAATGCAACATTTGACATAACTAGGACTTTAATTAATCAAACATCGTCGGATAGGCAAAACAACAAGGAAAATCATCAAGAATCATTCAAGGGAAAAACCCTCAAGCTTGCAAAAGGTGTCATTTGGGACCCCAAAGGTGCCACTGAATGAGCAGAAGGCGCCATTTGGGACCCCAAAGGTGTAAGGGAATCTAGGAGCGCATCTAGTGAAAACTCCATAACAGTAGTGCCTTCAGTAACTTTCATTTTGATAGGTTGCCTCAAAGACACGTACAACTATGTCCTAAAGCGGAAACAGGCATAGTTATTTCCTACATTAATCCTTCTAAGAGAAACACATGTAAATTCAACAGCAATCAACAACACAGATAAAAGATACTACAGAATACAAAACAAAAAGATTTTACGTGGGGAAACCCTTTCAGGTAGAAAACCCCACTCTCCAAAGTTCGAGCCATTGTATTATTTAGCAATAGAAAGTTACAATACAGTTTCAGGCTCTTAGCCTTTCAGATATTACATCTTGTTCATTTTGGATACAACTGGTATCAAACTCTCCCAGGGAGATCAATCATGGCATTCATGATCAAGAGAGATTCTAGCACAACCCTGCCTCTCTCACTATATGTCTCGACCTCATGGCTTCGGCCTTTTAGCCAGCCACTCAGACTTTCTCTATCGATCTCTCTCTGGCTCTCAGCTCTTCATTTTCTCGGCTTGTCAATCTGATCAACCCCTCTCTACAAAAAATGCATACATATATGCATTCATTCTCAACAGGATCTCTGTGAATATGTTCAAGATCACACTTCAGCAATCTACCAACTCGGCATCCCTATTGTTGTAGATGTTTCCACTCCTGTGCATATTTTTCCTTTCAGACCGTTCAAAAAATCCAACCGCCAACCGTTTGAATTTTTCTTCCTCTGATTGGTCCACGTGCACCACGTCAGACAGTCTTCACTCGATCAACAGTGATCAACTTGTGTTGCATGTCAGTGAGACACTAGAAGTATCTCCCCGATGCCACAAGACCTGATTACACATTGTCACCAAGAGTCCTCTCCATTGCCAAGAGGTTCCACCGAGCTTACAAGTTACATCGACCTTAGCAAGCACATCGGTGAGACTATCACTATCGTCAGGAGTTCACATCGAGTCTTCAAGTCATACCAAAACCCAAATAGTCGCCAAGAGTTATACCGATATCAGGTTTCCCATCGGCAAGACAATCGCTCTTTGCCAAGAGATAATACCGATGCCTCCATGTTACTCTGAAGTCTCCTATCGGCCAGACATTCCATCTTCGCTAAGACATCGAGCTTAGGAGTCATACCAAACACATTCAAGAGTCGGCAAGACTTATCGTCTTCGCCAAGACCTTATACCAAGGTCTTAAGTCACCCCGAGCGTTGCATTCACCAGTCGGCAAGACTTATGTCTTTCGTCGAGACTACATACCGAGTGCCCATGTCTTGCCGAGTCGGCAAGAAATTTGACTTTTCCAAGACCTTTCACCGGGCGCTGAGAGCTACACCAATGACTTCAGTTGCATCCCCATTAGCGAGACCACCACCTGTCGCCAAGACTTCACGCCGAAGTCTCTAGGTTACCCCGAACTCACCTTTCACCAGGAGTCATGCCGAACACATCTCACACCGTCAGTGAGACAAATGCCCATCACCAAGACTTCATAGCGAAGCCTTCAGGTCATACCGATGTGTTCCACTATCGGCAAGAGAATCAACCTTCGGCAAGACTTCTTATCGAGGTTTCCATGATATCCTGAAACCACTTCTCGCCAAGAGTCACACTGAACCGATGACCCCACAAGCTATCGGCGAGACTTCCGATATTCGATGAGACATCATATTGAAACAAGCCTTTTGGCCAAGGGTCTTCCCGATATCTCCAAAGGTTACATTGTCACCAAGACAATCCTTCATCGCTGAGACTTCATATCGAGAACCTTAAGCTACTCCGAGTATATACAGTCGGCCAGACATCTCCCAGTCGCCAAGAGATCTTCCCAAATGTTCAAGTCACCCCGATGACTACAATCGGGGAAACATCTCCCTGTCGCTAGGACCACATAGCGACACACTTGAGTTATGCCGACAGCTCTAGGAGAAAATATATCGGTGAGACAACCCTCCATAGCTAAGACTTCATATCAAAGCAAACAGGTTACACCGATGACTCCAATCGCCATAGGTCACACCGACATATGCTAGGAACCCGATAACAAACCCTTCTATCGCCGAGACATTCCCACTCGGCAAAGGATTACAGCAAATGCACCAAGTCATAGTGATAGGATTTTTGGCAAGATAGAAGTGGAGTCACAGTGACATGAGCAATAGCAAGATTACTGAACTGTCAGTCAGCCAGACACCATGAATGTCACAGCAACCATGATTTCTCAGAGGATTCAGCCTGTGAGATTGAGGCACATTTTCCAACAAAAGGCACCATTTCAGGGTCAAAAGGGTCAAAACAGGAAGTTAAACTTGAAAAAGGTGCCATTTGGGACCCCAAAGGAGCCAAAACATAAGCAAAAGGCGCCAGATAGAAGCAAGAGGCGCCAAAACTTCCAGAAACTCCCAAAAATGACTTCAAAATAGCAAAAATACCCCCGAAAAGTGCAAAAATGACTTTAAATGGCCTACAACACCTATCTACCAAGTTCAAAACATCAATAAAAAGGTGGGAAAATGACTAAAGGAGGTTTCTCGTAATGTGTACCGTAGGTCCAGCTGTCGCAGGGTGACCATGGTGGCGAAGGCACTCGAAATGATGCTTGCCAGAAGGGATCTCCATCTTCCTCTAGCTCTCCACCCCAAATTCTCCAAACTCACAATGTGCAAATGAATTCACTTTTCCCATTTTTTACCTTTTTAAAGGACAATGGAGGGAATTATGGTGGGATTTATTATCAAAAATGGGATTTGAGTAATCAAAACTATACAAGGAGAGAGTGTAGAATCAAATTCGAGAGATAAATCGTATCTAACATCAAAGTATCATTGGTTTAACATTGGATCATCACATCACTACAACATCATCACACAATCATCGAATCCTCCACAAAACATCAAAAATCCACATTTTACCGATTTATCTCTCGAGGGGGCATATATCTATCAATACCTAAAAATCAACGTCTGGGGCATCGAAAACTTTTCTGAGCATCAATATCAAATTTTTCTTTGAAGCAACATGTAAACACATTACTTCAAAGAGGGGAAAAATGTATACAACTAAAAATGGTCATCACCTTTAATTAATTAAATAAACAAGGTTCCCTAAACTTGTTTTATTTAATTAATCTTCACTAAATCCAATTAGGAATTAGAGCACATTTCTACAACTTTATGTGCCACCTCACCAAGGTCACATGAAAATAAATAACTCTAATTTTTAATTAAAATTATCTTCAACTCATTTCAAAAAACACATGGCTCATTTCCTCCCACACTTCCACCAATTTTGGAGCACATGAATTATTCCTCCCACAGTTCCACCAATTTTGAAAGCACATGATCTTCTCTTCTCACACTTGAATCTTCCATCCAAATGGCATGTTGCCCATTGGTCAAGAGATTCTCCCATCCAAATGGCATGTTGTCTTTGGTCAAGGGGACAATATCCTGATTCTCTATATCTTCACCATCCATTATTCTTGTTTGAATCTAGACCGTTGATTATTTCCGACTCACTATATGCTTGGAAAAGGCTATAAATACAACCCTTGGGCTTTGTATTTGGCATCCACATTTGAAGTAGAGTTATCATGCAGGTTTATCATTGGATCTTGGGAGCATTTTGGAGTCTTATAATTGCATCTAAATTCATGTTTTGCTTTGTATTTACATCTTAGCTTTAAACCTTGCTTCATAGTTGAATTTTACATCCCATCTTGCATCATAGTTGCATTTTAGATTAGTTCATCTTTAGTTTGCATTTGAGCATATGGAGTATCATCTTAGTCTTTTATAGTTTGCATTTGAGCATATGTAGAATCATATATAGAGTCATTAGTTCACTACCATAACATCCACCTCCACTTCTCCATTCATCATAAACATCATCATCCATTCATCATACTATCCATTATCCTTTCCATTGTATAGTTGCATGTAGAAGCATAGTTGGCTTGCATGTTGAATACTAATCTCGTTTCTTAAAAGTGTCATTCCAATAGCCTCTATGCACATAGAAATATGAGGGCCAAAGGGTTAAAAGAATCATTAAGGGTAGAGGACAATGAGACGTTCTTGAAAGATTCGTTAAATTGCAATTTAGAGTAGCTCCTTTGCTTTGAATCTTTAATATAAATCGTTTCATTAAGGTTTGTGTTGATACTAACTTTACACATTTAACACACACACACACATATATGTTTATGAATACATATAGGGATGTGTCCCTCTTGCTATCCATTTATTAACATACCTCTTTATATATTTTGTAGTTAAACTAGAGGTGTTGCACCATTATCTCTTTGGCTTGCAATGACTTCAAATTGCTATGTTATGCTTGGGTATGTGTTCTCACATTTCTAGCCTTTGGTGCTCATGAAATTTCACCATAGGCCTCCATTAGGCCGCCCTTTTAAGTTATCAACCTAATGAGATTGGCCTAGATCTATCCTTCCAAAAATATAAAATTAATATTTGTTTGGAATAACCAAACAAGGTACTTTATACTTAGTTGTGCATGAAGTTTTTTAGTTGATTCATAATTTTGTTTTGGGTAAGTTGTGATATGCTATAATATTGGATTCTAATATTGTTGAGAAAATGTGTCTCAACCTTGTAATTACATAAGGTATTGTTGATACATAAGGTACTATTCAGTTGATGACGAGGGTGGGGAGAGGGAGTGGGGGGTCCCACCCCCCCCACGAGGGGTGTAGGGGGATCATCCACCTGGTTGGTGTACAGGGGTAGTGCCCCCGAAAAGAAATTTATATTTATATTTTATTATTGTAAATCTGGACCATTCATCATTATGTCTTATATCTGGCAACCGATATTTTATTAGCTTTACTTTCCCTAGAAGGAAACCCTATTTTATGAGGGTGTTGTATTACGACTGTGTATTGTGATGTATTTTGAGAGTCTAATATATAGCATTTGTGTTGCCTCTGGATCTTTGAGTGGTGATACTCCTGTGAGAAGCTTGCTCTGCAACTATATTGCAATCTTTGTGATTTATGAATAATATATTGGGAAGATTTTGGAGTTCCGGGTTTTTTCTCCTGAAAGGGTTTTCCCCACGTAAATCATTATGTTGTTGTATGCACAATATTTGTGTTTATTTCTGTTTAAATTTCTGTAACTGTTAAAGATCTGTAAATGTTTTTCCTTATTATCCTGTCAAGATTAGTGTAAGAAGTTGTTCCACTACCTTAGCTTCCTTACAAATATGAATGGCTCTCTATTGGTATCTTTTCCTCATCTTTGAAATGTAGAATTTCCAATAAGGGTAATATTTATTCTCTTTCTTTCCAACATCTGTAGTTTTTTGTTGATTTTCTCAAGCTTTGTAGTTATCTTGTAGTTACTAAGCTCATCTTATTTCATGGTTTCAATCTCTCCTTCTCTTGCACAACCTTATGACTAATATTTTTAAATTTCATGTGTTTGGGTTATTTGGTATTGAATATTTTGTTCATTTGTATTTTTTATGATGTTGTGGACAATGATTTTTGCTCTCACACTTCTTTCTTGCACTTCTAGGGTTTTTCACCTAAAAGGAAAAAGAAATGGGAAATGTATACACTCAAATTTAATGTGAATGATATGTATTATGCCTAATTAAGATGCTCTAACGCTCTGATCTGAAAATTAAATGATCTAATGATGCAAAACCTAAGAAAAGAAGATTGTTTGAAAACACAACGTGATATCCATAAATGCCTAAAAATGCAAGTGAATGATGAAATAACATAACATAATCAAAGAGGTGCACTTGGAATATGGAATCTAATGCTGGGAGATTCTAGAATCCTGAAAAATTGGTTACAAATGTTGACTGGGACACTTACGCCAAGCTAGGCGACTTAGTCCCAGATTCGAGAAACTTTGCTAAAACAGGAATCCTCCAAATGGGTGTCCAAAAATGTCAAAATCACTTTCAGGCTCACAAGCGGGACTAATCCGCTAGTAGTGGTGACTTAGTCCTCCTATAAATCATAGGAATTTTGGGACAAAATCTTGTAGCCTCAAGTCTGCACTTACTTTCTTGACTGGTGTTCACACTTGAATCTGCAAAAAATGGGGTAAAAGGTCTCTCCAAGCTTGAATTAGGGTTGTGATAACTTGATTGACTTACAAGACTTCTTGAACACTTTTCAACACTTATTTTCTTGACAAATCTGATTAAAAAGTCTGCAAACACACATGCAAAAGGGGGAAAATGATTGAGGGTTAGAGTATAGGGGTTTGCCTTGGTCAAACCCCACTTCAGTAATCAAACCCGATGAAATGAAATGGAAAGAGAGTGATAAATAAACAACATGCAATTTCATAAACTTACCAAACCCTTGATGTAGAAATCTGAAGATATGCAATGAAGTGCTCCAATGGATGGCTTGATAATGCTTGATTGCTAGAGAATGATTAAGTTAATGAATGCTTGAATGCTTCATGAACTAGGAGATTGTAGGAGGAGATGTAAAATGAGGAGAAAAACCCTTATTTGTACATGATTTTACTAAAATTTCCTAAAAATAACACGTCATAGGCCAACCTCAAGGGTTACAGGACAAAATCCTGCTAAAAATTTAAAATTATTTTGAGTTTTGTGCCAAAAAGGACTAAGTCGCCCCTACTAGCGAGTTAGTCCCACTTAAGCAAATTAAGTGGGTGTCGGGAATTACAGGGAATTAAATGTTTTCCAATGGGATTATCCTAAAAAACACACTTAGAAAAGACCGCAAAGTGTATTAAAGGGTCATTTATACATGAGAAAGGGTTGAATTAGTGAAGACAAGTCTAGAAAATAGTGAAACTGGGTTACAACACTTTGAAATAAGACTTGGTAAGTAATGGAAAGGAGTTATTTAGGTGAATTATGATGAAAGGGTCCTAGAAAAGTGTGAAAGTGAGTTACAACACTTCCCAACACTTTTACAAGACATCCTATAATTCTTAATGATTCTCAAGGGTCCAAGACCTAATGTGAACGTGTTGACCACATTACAACATTAGACCTAGGAAAAATCAAGCCAAAGTCCAAAAGAGAGACTCAACTGAGCATAAAAATGTCAACTATACATTTTTTGGCGACACAGTAAGCCTCCACTTTAGTGAGAGGATGAACTTGCTTTAAACTCTCGCTAAAGTAGCTCAACATGCACATCAAAAGGGATCCAAATGCACACACATTGGTAAGATGAAACATCGATCAAGAGGGACGATCAAGCCCCCAAGGTCAAGATCTCATGACAAACCAAGCATAAGTGCAAAGGAACACACATGAAAGTGATGAAAATGAATGAAAGCTTTAATCATATTTCTAGCTCGTTGTGGATTAGATCTAGGTTGTTTGTTTTGAAAAATAAAATGTGTACTCACTCTAGGGAAATGAAACTCATGGTTGTCCACCGGGTGAGAAGACCTGAATACTCACTCTAGGGACATGAAGCTTCTAGGTGTCCACGAGGTGAGAAGAACCAAAAAGTTGAGAAACATATGCTCGGTTGGTATGCACTCACACAAGCAGGTGGCTATGGGGAAAAGTTGTGTCATTGGATGGGCTTTCCTGCTCAACCATATTAAAGTTATACCTCTTGATAACTTTAATAAGGCGCCACAAAGACAATGTCAGTTCATGCTTCATGAGACAAGAAAAGCTTTGTATGCTTAGAACTCGTGAACAAATGTAAAGGTACCACAGGCATGCAAGTTTTGTTATGTAAGGTGGCCATGTAAAAATGCAAAATGTAAAAATGTAAAATGTAAAAGATGTTCAAATGAGTCTTGTTAAGATCATGCAAGGTCTATCACTTAGGGAACATTGTGTCTAATGTATCCAAGAGAGGACCAATCAAAGAATAGAATATTCACAACTTAGGGGATGTAGTGTGTTGCATCAGGCCACTAAGAGGAATGTAATATGCTAAGATAGATCACACTTATGAAGGACATCATACCCAATGTCATCCACATTGTGACAAACACATCGTATGAAGTGCCAAGGATACACTAAGAACCAAGAACATAAAAATGCAAAATGAATAATTATAATGTATTCCCCCACTTTAAAGGAATTTCTACACATCGTTCTGTGAGCAATTACTTTAAAGTAGTGAATGAAAAATGCAAAAAGGAAACAAGACATGAGAGCCAACTTGGAAAACCTCTATGCCAAGTCATACGTTTCCAAGTAAGGTTGTGTCATGTGAAGGAAAAGGAACAAAAGAAAGATGGGTTTCCCCCAAAGAGGAACACATCAAACACATAAGGGATCTATGGATTTGGGGTCATATGTTCGTTGCTGCAATGTTTTGATTAAAGAGCTCAAAACTATCATCATTCCCCAAAACACATAGAACTAGAAGAATGACAAAGTGAAAACAAAAGAAAAAGAAAATCCGTTTTGGGTCAACATGGAAGAGACATTGTGGTCTCAACACTTTGCATCATCCCCAAAAGGAAAACACAAGCGAAAGGGAAAGGAAAAGGTGAAAGAAAAAGGAAAATATTTTGGGTCAACATGAAGGAGACATTGTAGTCTCAATGCCTTGCATCATCCCCAAAAGGAAAACACAAAACAAAAGCGAAAAAGTAAAATGACCTTTTGGGTCAACATGGAAGAGATATAGGGTGTCTCAACACTTTGCATCGTCCCCAAAAGGAAAACACAAGCAAAAAGGAAATGAAAAGGAGAAATAAAAAGGAAAAGCTTTTGGGTCAACATGAAGGAGACATTGCAGTCTCAATGCCTTGCGTCATCCCCAAAAGGAAAAATAGAAGCAAAAGCGAAAAAGAAAAAGGACCTTTTGAGTCAACATGGAAGAGACATAGGGTGTCTCAATGCTTTGCATCATCCCAAAGGAAAACACAAAACAAAACAGAAAAATTAAAAAGGGGCTTTTGAGTCAACATGGAAGAAACATAGGGTGTCTCAATGCTTTCGTCATCCCAAAAGGAAAACAAAAAAAAAAAGAGAAAAAGTAAAAGGACCTTTTGAGTCAACATGGAAGATACATAGGGTGTCTCAACTCTTTGTGTCATCCCCAAAAGGAAAACACAAAACAAAAGCGAAAAAGGCAATGGACGACATATGAAGAAGAGAGGGACAAATAGAAGAAGTGCACAAAGAGAGGGAGAACATCAAACACATATTCTTGGGGAACACGATACACACATAGAAACACCAAAGAAAAAGCAAAATGAAAAAAAATGCAAAAGGCTAGCAAAATGATAAGAATCAACCATCTAACAAGTCATCTACCTCCCAATCATGTTTAGTGTACTGCAAATGGTTGTGTTGTCAATGGAGGAATTGCAAGTTCTGAACTAGGAGAAGTACCAGTTCTTCACTTGGTGTGAGAGATTTAACATTTAATCTCATGGAAGAGGAAAACAAAGAATTTAGATTGTTATGCATCTCTTCATCTATTTTAGCTATTTCCTCATCATCATCATCATCATTTAGATTAATGACGACAGTGGGACAAATGGTAATTTCCAAGGAAGGATGTATTAGGAGTGGCGATTGTTGTATTTGATCATTTTTTTGTGATGGTTGTAACGTATCCTCTGGTGGTGAGTCAGGAGGAGGAGGGTGGTCAAGTATTGCTTTTGGCAGAGGCGGAGGTTGATTTTCTTTGTTTGCTTATGTTTGCAACTGACGAGCAAGTAGACGATGACGACGCCTACGCTCCTTAGCACCACAATTTCGTTTGATTCTATTTTGAATTTGTTGAGGTGTAAGAGCGGGTTGAACCACCATATGATTCTTTTCTTCCTGAGGAGGAAGAATAGAAGGAACCAAAGAAGATGGGTCAATCATTTTCTCTTTTGATTTATAAACTTGTTTTATGCGAGGAGGCATGACGGGGTTGGTTTCGTTATCTCATGGACATTTAGAGGAAGAAGGAGAAGTGTTTAGTGTTGGTTGCTCATGAGGTTGCATTCTTTGTTCAATTTTGGATTTGGGTTGAAGCATTGTCCAATCAAGGATTGGGATAATGGAAGGGGACGGGGATTGGTTATGGAGGGACAATTCAACAATTTTCTTTGCTTTATACTTTTGATAGGCAATGAAAAATAAATCCTTGCGAGGGGTAATGGGCTCCATGGGTTCTGGCCAAAAGGATTATAAGGAGAAATTTCCTTTAGAATACTAAGGGTGAAAGCCACTATGATGGATGGTGAATATTTCATTATCATGCAGGAACTTTAAAGATTTGTGTATGACTGAAGGAACAACTTTCATCGAGCGAAGCCATGGGTAGCCTAGCCCCAGACGGAACTGATCCAATTGTGGAATGATAGACAATGTAACATCCACTGTCTTAGGTCCTATTTGTAATGATAAAATGATCAATCCAAGCGTAGGGCACACAAAACCATTGTCTGATTTTATCCATGCTCTTGGTTGATCATAGTTATCTTGATAAAGTTCATGTAAAACCAAAAATTCCTTCGTGATCACATTCTCACCACAAGCAGGATCTATGAGTATCCCATTGGTGGGCTTATCATAAATACGTCCAGCTATGTAGAGAGGACCATTGAGAAGATTTGGAAGAACATCTTTAGAAGTGAAAGTAATATCAATATTTTTCTTAGGTTGGCCCTTACGAGGGATAACGTCTATCATTCCTACCATTTCATTAATAGGATTAATAGGAGGTGTATCAGGATGTTCAAACTCTTTATTAATAATCATTACATCATTATTTCGAGTTTCACTAGCTTTGACAAATGACACATTATGTTTAGGCATGGGATTGGTAAAAAATTGTAGATTTTGATTAGGTGGGGCAACAGATGTATTGCCTTTGGCAGCAACATTGGAAACATATAGACAGCCAGAATCAATTAGGTCTTGTACTATGTGTTTAAGATGCTTACATTGTTCTATGTCATGTATGTTTTGTCTATGATAATGGCAATAGGCATTCTATATAAAGGTGGGAGGAAAAGGTTTGTTTGTATCTAATGGTTTAACAAGAGGCAAAGAAATAATTTGTTGTTGTATAAGTTGGGTCATGGTGTTATGAAGGGTGTTTGGTAATGGTGTGAATTGTCATTTTGGATCTCCATAATTGTAAGGTATTGTAGCTTTAACAGTTGCTACTTGGTTGTTGACAGGTTGAGGTGGTTGTTAAGGAGGAGGATTGAATTGTAAAAATCATTTTTTTGGTTTGTGAAATGGTTGTGAGTTGTTTGAAGTGCTAGGTTCGGATTTCTCAGCTCAGTTAGAAGTGGATTTTGCATCACGACTAGTAACTGAGTTGTGATAGTCACAAAGGGTTGTGTATAGATGCATAAAAGAAGGGAATTTCATCATGGTCAACTTATCCTGAATGTGAGTTTTCAATTTTTTGATAAACATATTTTGGAGATGTGAATAAGGAAACTTGACATCTACTGGGGCATACAATGACTGATAGCGTGAAATGAAATCAATGACTTTTTCATCCGCATTTTTTTAACAGTGCATTAAATCAGCCATTGTCTTTTTAGGAGTCATATGGACTTGGAAATGACTTATAAAGGCATCAAAAATTTCATTAAATGACCTAATTGAATGATTAGGTAAGTTTGAAAACCACTCCAATGTTGTGTCCTTTAAGGTCCTAGGAAATAGCTTAGCTAATAGTTTATCATCAAGGACAAAATCACTACACAAGGCTATATAAGCATTGACATGATTAGTAGGATCTCCTTTACCTCCGTACTTCTCAAACCTAGGCATCTCAATTCCTTGTGGCATCGGTGTTCTTAATATTTCCAATGATAATGGGCTACTATGGACATAATAGGTGGGTGGTGCGGCTTGGTTTTGGTTTATGGTAGATATTTGTTGTTGCATGGAAGAAACAGTTTGAAAGAGTTGTGTAATGAGAGGGTCAATGTAAATGGGATGAGGTGGAAGAGATAATGGTGACAGAGTGTATGTAGTGTTGGGATAAGTGAAGGGGACACTAGTAGGGGTGAAGGTGGTGGAGGATGGAACATTCAATGCCACAAAAGAACTAGGGATGCTAGTTGGAATAGTGAAAGGAGTCACATGACTAGTTACTTGTTGCATGGTTGTCACTTGAGGAGTGGTATAGGTAGGTATGGATGCTACGGTTGAAGGAGGAGGGATGTGAGGTCCTCCTTGGTTAACCATAGTGTTTGCTAGTTGAGATGTGTTAGAAGCATGTTTTTGGTATGTCTCAACGATTTGTTTCATAACATTTAAGCCCTCATCACATTTAACATTCGATGAATGTTATCTATAGCAAGAATGGCAGTGGTTGAAATGTTTTCAAGACATAAGTTTTGTTGTAAATGTGTGAGATCCTCATGAATGTTAATGAATTTATCTTGCGGCATGAAACTAGTGTGTGTGTCAACATGCATTGGATGTGAAGGTAAAGGTGTACTAGTGGTAGTATCCATGCCTAATGCACCATTTCCCATACCAGGAGTAGGAGCTCGAGACAACCCAAGGTCCACGATGAGTGTGTTATCGCAAGATGCCATGATTCGAGAACTTCTTCTCACTAAAGTATTATCAATAGGGCACCAAACACTCATACAAATACCACAAGAGATGGGGTGGATGCAAATGCAATGCAATCTAGGTCTAAGAAAATACAAATAATAGAGATTCTATAAACTAAAACTGAAATGCAGTACCAGAAAATAGAAGTGCAGAAATTACCCAGAAATTACTAGAAAATTCAATGCAAAATATGCAAGAGGACTAAGTCGCCTAGTGTGGTGATTTAGTCCCACTGATGATTTTTTTGATATTTTTCAGAATTTTTGAATGCAATTTTATGTCTTTCATATGCACAAATGCAGGGACAGTATGAAATATAGAATGTTTAGTCTTTTTCAATGCAAAAATGCAAACTATTGAGGCTTTTCAATAATGCAATTTTGAAAACCCTAAGATGCAATTTAAACAATGCAATACCTAATGCAATGCAAATGAAACTTAGGATGCACTTAAAATTAGAAGTAAAGATGTTCAAAAGTTGTTTTCACCAAAATGTGGACAATGATTTTGGCTCCCACACTTCTTTCTTGCACTTCTAGAGTTTTTCACCTAAAAGGAGAAAGAAATGGGCCAAAATGGGCAATGTTTACACTCAAAGTTAATGTGAATGAGATGTATTATGCCTAATTAAGATGCTCTAATGCTCTGATTTGAAAATGAAATGATCTAATGATGCAAAACCTAAGAAAAATAGCTTAGTTGAAAACACAATGTGATATGTAGAAATGCTTAAAAATGTAAGTAAATGATGAAATAAAAGAACAATATCAAAGAGGTGCATCTAGAATATGGAATTTGATGTTGGGAGATTCTGGAATCCTGAAAAATTGGCTAAAAATGTTGACTGGGACACTTATGCCATGTTGGGCGACTTAGTCCCAGTTTCGGGAAACTTTGCCAGAATAGGAATCTGCCAAATGGGTGTCCAAAAATGTCAAAATCACTTTTCAGGCCTGGAAGCGAGACTAATCCGCCAGTAGCGGCAACTTAGTCCTGCAAATCTTAGGAATTTCGGGACAAAATCTTGTACCCTCAGGTCTACACTTGCTTTCTTGACAGAGTATGCACTTGAATCTATAGAAAATGGAGTAAAAGGTCTCTCCAAGCTTGAATTAGGGTTGCGATAACTTGATTGAATTTGAAGACTTCTTGACCACTTTTCAACACCTATTTACTTGATAAATCTACATAAAAATTCTGCAAACACACATGCAAAAGGGGAAAAATGGTTGAGGGTTAGAGTATAGGGGTTTTCCTTTGTCAAACCCCACTTTGGTAATCAAACCTGATGAAATGAAATTAAATGGAAAGAGAGTGATAAATAAACAACATGCAACGTCATAAACTTACCAAACCCTTGATGTAGAAATATGAAGATATCCAATGAAGTGCTCCAATGGATGGCTTGATAATGCTTGATTGCTTGAGAATGATTAAGTTTATGAATGCTTGAATGCTTGATGAACTAGGAGATTATAGGAGGAGATGTAAAATGAGGAGAAAAACCCTTATTTATACATGATTTTACTAAAATTTCTTGAAAATAACACATCATAGGCCGACCTCAAGGGTTAGAGGACAAAATCCTACTAAAAATTTAAAATTATTTTGAGTTTTGTGCCAAAAAGGACTAAGTCGCCCCTATTGGCGACTTAGTCCCACTTAAGAAAATTAAGTGGGTGTCAGGAATTATGAGGCATTAAATCTTTTCCAACGAGAGTATCCTTAAAAACACACTTAAAAACAACTGGAAAGTGTATTAAAGGGTCATTTATACATGAGAAAGGGTTGAATTAGTGAAGAAAAGTCTAGAAAAGCGTGAAAGTGGGTTACAACACTTTACAACACTTTGAAATAAGACTTGGTAAGTAATAAAAATGAGTTATTTAGGTGAATTATGATGAAAGGGTCCTAGAAAACTGTGAAAGTGAGTTACGACACTTCCCAAAACTTTTACAAGACATCCTAGAAGTCTTAATGATTCTCAAGGGTCCAAGACCTAATGTAAACATGTTGACCACATTACAACATTAGACCTAGGAAAAATCAAGCCAGAGTCCAAAAGAGAGACTCAAGTGAGCATAAAAATGTCAACTATGTACATTTTTTGGTGACACAGTTGTGAGCATGGGTGTTGGTAGAACGAAATACTTAGTTTTTCCTATTATCTTGAGATCTATGCCTTGTTGGTGTACTATTAATTGAATTACTTGTATAGTCCTTCATTTTACCCTTCTTCCAAGTCCCTTGTGGGTGATGACACAATAGTGTGCCAAAAATTTTGGCCTAAATGGGATGCTCAAAATTAACATGTTTTAGCATGTTTGTGTCAATTATAGGGAATAAATGGTCAAGAGTTTAAGGATGATCTAAACTAACGAGATGTGGTATTTTTTATGTAGACTCAAGCTTTTTTTTTTTTGAAGAATTATTTCTACCATTTTAATAAAAAAATTCTATTTTTTTTATTGAGTGACATTATTCTATAACACATAAATTCCAATACAAATAAAAAAATTCATGATTTATTAGAATTAAAAAAATTCATGATTTATTAGAATTAGACCATCAACTCCAATGTCTAACTGCATAGATATTTAACCACATTTTTAGTAAATATTTTATTTACTATATTAATTCTTGAATTTGTAGCTAATTTTTTTTAGACCTATAGTATTTTTTTACGCATTTCTCTTAGAATATATATATCAAAATTATTTTTACTTTTTTTGTTGAGATAAGGACATTTGTGTGGAGGGAAATGAATTTTGATATTTTTCTAACAATATTTGTTATTATTTATGGTGTCTTGAATAGAGTTCATTATTTTCATGTAATTATCTTGCATTCATTATAAAATAAGATACATATATATGTATAGTGAAGAAAATTTACTTTTTTGTTAGTATTTTGATAGGTATCTAGAGGACTCTTCATTGATGGTTGGATTTAAGCTTAAGGGGTTCTATCCAATGGATTTTGATCTAACCCGTTCAATAAATCCCCCTTAGATGGAACCTTTCTTGGCTTAAATCATTATTTTTTCAAAAATAATTAATTTCAAGCAAAAATCAATGTCCCACAAGTAGGCCACACTATTGTGCTATCACCCTCATTCGCTACTTCCTTATGTGTTGAGTATAATATGTTAAATTATATTTATGATCACTCCACTTATTGATTGTTGAATTCTCCTTTCTATTTTTGATGCTCTATCAATCTCATTATTACATGAGAAACATAAATATTTAATAAATCTTTATCTTTCCTTTTTTTTTAAAAAAAAAACTATGTAACACAATTAAGTTTTAATTTACCACCTCTTAGTATTACAGGGCTACTAGAGGTATTTGCACTATAAAATTTGTAATAGCCAAATGACATGTATGAATTCAACTGAACTAGATCCTAAATATATTATAAAAATTCAATTCAACATGTCTCAACAATGCATACATACAGGATAATGTGTATAACCTACATCTTAGCTACATCAAGTCTAAGAGTGATTAGTCAATGTCAAATAGGTAATGTTGATATAATCTATTCCAACTATATAATATTATCTTAGGTAGAAGCTCAACAAAGTTTACTTGTTTCTATTGTTGTAACAAAGAAAAACAATATTTTCTTGATATACCCTTTATGATGGAAGAATTTAAGGTAGTGTTACAATACATGTCAAATGAAAAAGCCTTGGTATAGATGGGATCTTGTAAAATTATTTAACTAGTTGTTGCCATAAACAATGGATTTCTTCACACTATACATGAAAGCTCATATGAAAAAGGTTCTCTTGGGCTCAAGAATAAATAGGGGCTCGTAAAGCTTCTACCTAAAGGTAAAAATGAGCTCTCAATACTTTTTGGAAAGAGAAATCCTATCTAGGCCCTAATGAAAGTTAGATTAAAGAGTCCAAACAATCCCTTACTCACTAAACTCTCTTTCTTCATCATTATGTCTGCAAGCTAGCATGGAAAAAAAAACATAACACACTCTCTAAGGAAAAATTGAAAAAATTATGGAACTCTTAACTAGTTCCCCTACTAATAGCAACATCTAAAATTGATAGTAGTGATGGAACACCATTTAAGGAAACTAGATTTCTATAAAGGAAAAAGGGCTTAGATTAGAGACCAACTTATTGGATAAAAAATGGTGAGAGGAAAGAAATTTATTCTTTCAATTCCTAAGAAAAATAAATGAGAAAAAACATATAGAAATAATTAAGAATATAAACAATAAAATTTATATGGATACTAAAAGTATTTAAGAAGTTTGTAACCATTTTTTAAATATTTTAACTGATAACTCTCAAAGTGATCCCCTTTACAAGCTTACTAAAGAGATTGTTGGTAAATGTATCCCATCTAAAATTAACAAGGAACAAAAATAGTTTCTTGATAGAACCTTTAAGATGGAAGAGTTTAATGTAGTGTCAAAAGAAATGTTAAATGAAAAAATCCTTGGCATAGATGGGATTGTAAATAAATTATTTGATTTTTTTATATAAAAGAAAAATCCTTGCAATGTACTTGGAAGATTACGAACAAGGTTATCTTGGGCCCAACATTAACAACAAGCTCACAAATATTATACCTTGTAGTGTAGGAAAAAGTATCCCTTTTTCACACTTAATTCAGGAATAATTCATAATAAAATGAGCTTAATTATGCCTTAATTTAGTGTTGTAATATGTTTTTCATATTCACATTAATTTTAGGGCCCTTTTAAACTAAATGGACTTAATTGTGCCTTGTTTTTGGTGTTGTAAGGTGTACCTTTACACCTTCACACTCATCTAGCGATTTATTAATTAATTGAGGTTAATTTACCTTAATTGGCCCCTTTAATTCAAATTCAAGCCTAATTAAATGCAAATTCTAAGGGATAAAACCCAAAATTCATAAATTCTATTACACAACACTTAATTTTGGAAGATGTGTGTCCTAGGTAAGTGACCTAGGACCCATTTTCCATAGGGTGAATGGGTCCTCACTTAGATCTAGGACCCTATTTTTACATAATGTTTAACATTGACTGATGTGTGTCTTAGTTAAGTGGCCTAGGACCCATTCACCCTATGGCGAATGGATCCTCACTTAGACCTAGGACCCCTCTTTGAAATATGTTTTTAGCAGTATTTTAATGATTTCAAATCCATAATTCAATGCCGGCTTTTGATATTTGAATTTTTGGAATTAATGTAATGATACATATAAATATAAGGTTATTTCACTTAGTTTCACCTAGCAAATTTATGACCAAGTCCTAATAGAAATTTTATGAGATCAAGAGGAAATTCAAGAGTATTTCAAGGAATTTCAAGGGTAGATTTATAGAAGATTATTGTAGAAATCAAGATTCATTTCATCATGTCAAATATTTCTTGCATCATGCATGTTGTTTGAGCTAATATGTTGATGTAGTGTTCAAGATCAATTCAAGCATATCAAAGGCATTGTTTCTAATCAAGTTTCACGATCAAGATCTACATTCATTGAGGCCACTTCATGCTAGTTTGCAGATTTGTATTCCAAGGTTCAAATAAGGTTTGGTGAGTTGTTACATATCGTTGTTCATTCATCATTCCTTATTTCATGTCTCATTTCATTTCAAGGTTTAATTACCAAAATAGGGTTTGACCAAGGCAAAAACCCATTCCCAAAAAAAACATTTTTCTCTCTTTGATGTGTGATTGCAAATTTTAGGTTGCAGATCATTTGAAGAGAAAAATTGAATAAAGTTGCAAAGTTGTCAAATTTGTAATTAAATTTTTCAAACCATGGAAACTCTTCTACAATTTTTATTTCTGGTTGTCTGGCAGTGAAGACCTGAAATTTGGAGGTGTAGACTGAGAAGAACATAACCTAGAAAGAATTTTCTAGCAGCCCTAGCCAGGACCCATTCACCATAGGGTGAATGAGTCCTCAGTGAGCTCTAAAAAAGAATCTTTGGTGAAAGGTACACAACATTTTCCCCTTTCCAGATATGCATTTTGATAGTTAGTTCTATTAGTTTTCATATTTTTCCTCTATAGCATACATTTTGAATGAAATTGTGAGAAATAAGACCTTTGTGCTTCACCCCCATATTTTTCTTTCATTTCATACCTAAAGGTAAAAATGCTAATATGATTTTAGGTTGGAGACCTACTAATCCTTTGAACACTACATATAATATTATAGCTAAGCACATAGTTAGATGCATCAATTTTACCACTCAAGAGATTATCTAACTAGAACAAACTAGGTTCCTAGGAGGAAGATTCATTCTAGATAATCTTACATTTTAACTTGGGAGTTAGTTGAATGTATACAACAATCTACACCTAGTAATTTTAGTTGAAATATATTTTGATAAGCTTATGAAAAAAATAGATGGAAACCCATTTGTAAAATGCTCAAATGGCTAGGTTTGGTTAAAGAATTATTATACATGTTCAACTTCTTTTCAAGGATGCAAATACACATTTTTTCATTAATGGATACCTTCATTAAGTCTTCATCTCTAAAAATATCCATCTAACAAGGTTCTTCATTAAGTCTTTATCTCTACATGCTTACAATTGATGCACTTAGAACTATCTCTTACAACATGCTAATCAACAAAAACTAATCAAAGGCATTTTGCTACTCGATAAGGCTATGTTTTTAAAATCCCTTTCATTGATGACAATTATTTTTCCTAAAAAAATAAAGATAAAAATATCTAATACACTCAATATATTAGATGTGCAATGTGTTTCTTTGGGATCACAATTATTCATGAGCAAAACAAAGTATTTCATGACTTCCTCTATTCCTCCATCAATGTGGATTCCTTTGAAATAGAAGTTGATTGAGCACAAATATATCACATATATTTAGGTATCATCTTTGATCTTGGAGTGCCTTTAAAATATATGTGGAAATGGTATCCATAGGAATGATAAAATATTCTATAAATCGATAAACTATTAAACCAACAAATATTCCATAAGAAAATATATGTAAATCTAATAAGAGGCAATAAGAAATAACAAACAAAAAAAAATTATTGAGTACTATTTAATCGTTATTTTTCCAAAGTACAAAGAAGACTATGCTTATATAGATCAAGGTAATGCATGAAAGGTGGAAACTAACTAAAGGTATACATCCATGATAGATGAATCTAACTAAACCTAGACATGCATAATAGATGGAGAAGACTAGATGAACTAGCATGATGATAGGAATGTAACTCAATGTAAAATAGATAAGTGTCAATTAAGTGCATAACTCAAGGGAATGTGACTAATTCAAATAACAAAATAAGTGATATTATCTTAACTGATGCATATAATACAACACAGTAATAAAATAAATGTAACTAAACAAATTGCAACAACACCTCCATAAGTGAAACTTAGGGAGAGATACAAAAATGGATGGATCCTAGCAACTAGTCTTGATCAAGTATCCATTTATTTATCTATCTCTTCTTAAGTTTAACATATATGGGTGTTGGTGAATTTTACTTAGTTAGGATATTCTCACTTATGTATTTATGTCAATTAGTCATGCACCCTTGATTTATGTTTTTTTACTCACACTTATCTAGTCTAGGCTAAGTTACACTCCTATTATGCATGTCTAGGTTTAGTTAGATCCATCTATTATGGATGTTTATTTTTCATTAGTCTTCACCTTTCCTATAATTCCATTATCTACATAAGCATTTACTTCTATGTAATTTATAACAAGAATTGTTAAGTGTTATTTTTAAAACAATTATTATACTAGTTATTTTACTATGCCTTTTATTAGATTTACATAGATTTTCTTATGAAAGGTTTTCAATTTAATAGGTCATGGATCTGTGGAATATTTCATTATTCCTACATGGTATTAGAGCCATGATGTCATAGTCTATTTTTTTTCATAGTAATGGATTGGGTAAGTAGATCTTAGTCTCTAAAAAGTATCCCAACTTCTTCCAAAGAGCTTGTGTGGTGGCTTCTTCATGTACATTATATTGGTTCCCAAGTCACAACTCCATAATCTTAGAGTGATAACCTATTCAATAAAGTTTAGGTTTTTGTCTTCTAGAGGATAGCTTAGTCTCATCAACTAAGTATGGATGACTAAAGTTCAATGCTTGAGAGTTAGTAGTCTCTCCTTTAATTTGTGCTTAGATTAAACCAATGAGGGTGTTCCTAGAGGTGTCCTTATTAGTACATCTAACCAATGATGATGAACATTTCCAAACTACTAACAACTATACCCAATGTATTCTTGGCCCTAATATTTGTCACTAGGATAAAGTCTAAATAATTGCTTGTAAAACCTCTTATTAAGATAATAACTACATCCTTGCATATGCACCCAAATATGATAACAATACAATATCCCTACAAGTGAATCCACTTAACCTTTTAGACATAAGTGCAAGGTGTACATACATGCATATAATGCTTCTCTAATAATCTTATCTATTTCCTGTCACTTAGATTGTCCTCGAGGTTGTAATTTTGAACCATGAAAGCATGTAGTACATCTAATCTACTCCTAAACTACTAAGGAGATATATTATTACTTTGAGGGGTGTTTGACCATTCACCTCCTAGATTGATGCTTGCTCCATTAGGAAACAGTCATAGTAAGAAAACATGAATAAACCTAAAAATCATAAATGAAACAAGATATGTATACACCTAAAAATCAAGGATAGCACTTCATGCAACTAGACATAATTCATAATCCATCTCATAACTATAAATACCCATTTGAAACAAAGGAAAGACCATTATAAAGAGATTATATTGAATTAATTTTTTTTATGAATTCATCTAGCCCCTATTACCTTTATACTAGGAAATATGACAAGAGAGGATCCACAACTAGGTTTGAGCACCCCTTGAATAATTAAAAACTACCATGGAGATATCCATATACATCTACTATGCTCATTTCATAGTATTCCTATCATATTACAAGGCATGTGCCTTCCCCATATAAAAAAAAATTCCATTGGTTGATCCCATAAAATAGATCATCACACACTTATGCAGCCAAGATATTGGCTCAAAGACCAACCATAATTATATTCATTTATCTTGTATATATCATTTTGTTGCCACACACTCTATTTTTTGGGTAGGATCCTTGGGGGTTGCATGTAAGTCAATGCATGGAATATGCAAGTACAACAATTTGTAACACAATCATCCTTAGATTCACGATCAAGTGGCATCAAGAAATAAAATAATCTTTCTTGTGCTTAGAGAATTAGTGTGGTACCACTTGTATGCCTGTAAATGGTAGGATTCATTTATCATGTCAAGTTTTTCCATACCTATTTTCATCACCTACACATGGACTTGTAATTGGACTAACACATCTATGGAGTTTAATAGAATTTTAAAAAGATCTAAATGATTGTATAAATACATTACATTCAATTCAAGGCATTAATGACATCTTGAAAAGTACAAGGAAGTAGGTAGGGCTTTTCAATTAAAAGGTGGGGGTTCAAGGAATTGCATGTTGAAATAGTGTATAATTACCAAATGGGTGTAAGGAAATAGAAGTCATGATGTGAGAAAGTGAGGTCCAATAGAAGAAAAAGGTCCACAAGCTTTCAAAAGAGGAATGATAAAGAAATAGGGATCAAGAATCAAGATGGAAATAAAAACTTCAAAGGTTCACAAGGAATGCATGAGATGAGAAGTAGGGATCAAGAAGACAAGATACTGAGTGCAAGCTTGGGAATGATGGATGAAATGGCCTAGAATTATGCTAGTATTTATTCCAAATATGAGTAGAGATCAAGAGACTGAGATATTGATACCATAATATTGATGAAAAGGAAAACCTAGAAACCTAGCAAGGTTTGGGATTCTAAATTTTGATATATGTGATGAGTCCAGTTTATGACTCAATTTTGATAGTATTTATTATCTCTTTGTTGTAGTTGTCATAAGCTTTGATACTTGGATGTTGACATTTTTGTGATATTTCCTCAAAACCATAGACATTGGGCATAAGCTATTTTTTGTAACCTTTAAATGACATTAACATGCTATATGAACTATCTATGTTGATTTTACATGTGGATTAATGAATGTTACTTTAAGATAGTTATGGATATGCAATTGGTGTGCATACTAATATTGTTATGCAGATAATTAAAGCCTACAAAATTGAGGAAGATTTTGCTCACTGGTCATTTGCCATCAAAGTCAACAAGGTGATTCTTCAAAGGTCAACGAAGGGAAGACTCTCAGTGAGAGGGATATTCCTAGTTTAAATCAAATATTTGTAACCGCCTTGTAAATGATCTTAATTGTTTGTTGAGTGAATATAGGAGTTATTGTTGCGCTAGATCTATGTTAAGGAAAACATGCTTGACCAGATTCCACACATGCATAACCTCCTCTCCACTTTTCATGCTTTCCCTAAAGTGGTGTCCTCTTAATCTATTGGGGTTGACCGCCTTGCTAGGTAGTTAGTTAGTAGTTTTTCTTCCTATAAATAAGACTCAAATGCTCCTTCTCAGAAGGCTGATTGATCTGATGATGTACTTGCATTCTTAGTTTTTCATGTAATACAGTTATATTGCTGCATTGTACTTTTGTCTTCCAATGAATAAAATGAAGATATAAGTTCATGCATCTAAGTTTACATTTGTCTTAAGGGATACTCATCCAAGGGGAGCCACTTGGTGAGCATTCTGTCCTTTAGCTTAGTTGTTACTTTCTGCTTAGTAATTAGTTAAGAATTTGGCACAGTCTATTCCTACAGCCACTAGAATTCCATTTTGTGATTGTTCCTACAACTAAAGAAAATAGAGTAGTCTCCTATTTGTTTGCTCAGATTTTCATTTATGTCATGCATTTCAGCTTAGTATAGTTATTGGTTGATACTCAACACTCATGTTATTTCTTTCCAAGGAATTTATTTTTAGCATTATGTCTTTCTTAGTTGTAGAATGAGGATGGCTACTTTGTATTCCTAGTGCACATACTATGCTGACCCATTTCAAGACTACGTCCCTAGGTTGACAAGTTAAATGCACCTTCACGATGATTAAGATAGCTATTCAGATTAGATGTCCAATATCTGAATCACAGTTGTAAGGGCTTAGTTGTTAGATCATTGTAGGAGGCCAACATTTTTGGGCCGTTGTCGAGGATGGTGTCAAACTAGGGAGATCTTTGGATTCATTGATAGTTTTTCTTGTTGTAGTATTTCTGAAATTTTTTTCTTAGTATACTCCCTCATTTAGGAAAGTAATGATCCACCATTCTTTTTCCAATTCTTTGTGTGATCTAGATGATAGTGAGTTGATACTGTATGCATAGAGGAAGGAGGAGAGATGCCCATGGGAGATTCCTTCCTAACGACCCTGATCCATTCCAGCTAGATGAGCATTTGAATCTGCCAAGAGAAGAAGAAGAAGTACACCCCTTTGCTGATGCATTCCCCAATTTGAGCAGTTTTGAAACCTTTTCTGAAGATCAAAATCAGCTTGAGAATCCTTTTGCTTTAGAACTACATCAGGTAGCCATGGGTGATGCAAACAAAAAAGGACTTAACCAACCAGATTTTCTTTTCCCCATTGCTCATCAGAATGAAGTTGACAACCTTAAACATATCTCTACTTTAGTCCTTCCTAAGTTTTATGGACTTGTCATAGTAGATCCTGATACTTTCTTGTTTGAGTTTGACATACTCTACAGGATTTATGACTATACCACCGATGCCCATAGGCTTAAGCTATTCCCTACCACCTTGAAAGAGGCTGCATTGAGATGATTCATGGGCCTAGGCAGAAATACTGTGGAGACTTGGGAGGACATAAAGACAAAGTTCCTTGACAAGTACAAGGAATATTGCAGGGGCAGTGACATGAGGGGGGATGGCATTTTTATGATGCAACAAAAAGAGGATGAGAGTCTGGAGGATTACATTGCAAGGTTTTTGTTTTTTTTGTAGAAATATCCACACCATACACTTAATGAAGAATCACAAAAGCTATTTTTCCTAAGAGGAATTAATGACAGTTGCACTGATGTCTTAGACTTCATGGGGGGAGGAGATATCACCCAAGTTCCTTGGGAGGATATCAAGAAGATATGTCAGAACTACTCTAGGGAAGCTTCAAAGAAAGGGAGAGCTTACCAAATCCTCTATGGGTAAGTCATCTACCGGTGGAGTTTCAAGAATGGAGATTACGCACTTGTTGGAAGACTTCAAGCAAGACATCATAAACAATCTATCTACTTAGTTGGATACACTTTAGGCCAAGAAGAAACAAGAGGAGGCAAAGGCAATGTTGGCAGAGTATTGCCCCCATTACAGATAAAAGAAGGACTACAGATGAAAGATGGTAGCTAATATTGAAAGTAAGCATATTCCACCTAAGTTCAAGCCAATCCAGGGCGAAGATGACCAAGTCTACTACATTGCAAAAAGGAGGCCATGGGCTTCAAGATAATCTATGCCACCAGATCCACTATCTTTTGCTAGGCCTTATTTTAATTCGTATGCATCAAGTAACCAATGGAAGTCCCCATATTCAACCAATTATGGAGGATATCCACCACAACCTTGGAGTAACCCTTCAAATTCCTGGCCTAATCACCAAAACTCCCCACCTCAGTGGCAGCAACCTCAAGGGAATTGGCAACAATTTCAAAGAAATTGGCAGCCACCTCCAAGAAACTGGCAGCAAACATGTCAATGGAGGGGAGGACAACAATGGCCAAACCAAACAACCAGTTACATGAAACCACCTTCTCAGACCCAACAACCTATTATAATTCCTCCTCCTGCTAGTTCAATTTCAAACACGCCCAAACCTACTCAACTACCAGTTCGACCCACACCTAACCCAAATAACAAACCACAACATCAACCAGTATACTCCGCTGATCCAAATCAATTCCTTGCATATGTTGTGAGTGTAAGTGACATCCAATTGCATTCAGAAACTACCTTTCTAGCTCCCTCAACACCCATTATTACTGAGCTTCCTATGGATGAAGAGGAGCATCTAAATGACCCCATTTAGCCAAATGTACTTAAAAATCCTGAACAAGTCCCAGCTAAGCAAACTGAACAAGAACCACCATTTCCTTAGAGATTGGAAATTTCTAAACAAAAAGAAGAGAAGGAAGAACCAACCTTTGACATTCTAGACCAGTTGAAGCATGTATGTGTCAAGATCCCTCTATTTCAGGCCATAAAATATGTTCTAATCTATGGCAAGGCAATTAAGGAAGCATGCCTTAAGAAAGTGACTGTTCATGTGGTGGGAAAGCTGGCTGACATCATGCTTGGGAAAGTAACTGTTCCCAAACACAATGACCTAGGGAGCCTTGTGGTAGGAGTTGTTATAAATGGGATCCAAATAAAAAATGCTCCGATTGATTTGGGAGCAGCAATAAATGTAATGACCAAGGATATCCTACAGCAACTAAATGTTGCAAGAATGAGACCTACTCCTACCATCCTACAACTTGCTAATAGTTCAACTGTTAAGCTTGATGGTATAGTAGAGGACCTTGTGGTAGCTCTAGACTCATGGGAGTACCCAGCAGATTTCATGGTTCTTTCTCCTAAAGCTACATTATGTGGGTACCCTATTATTCTAGGAAGGCCATGGTTAGCAACAATAGATGCATATACTGGATGTCGGATAGGAGACATGACCATTTCAGATCGAAAGAGCATCAAAAAGCTTATACTCTACCCTCCTACTCAGCCATCCCATGATATGGATAATCCCATATGGCCACAAGTTGGTGAAGAGGCCGAGGAAATTAATTATGTGGTACAACTTATGATGTTAGGCAAAAGCTCTTTCATCCAACTTCAAGAGGAAGATGAAGTATTGTCTAACATAATCCAGAATCATTGTGAAGTAGAGGAAGAACCATCCCCTCATTCTATTGATCCAATAAGGACACTTCTACCCACTCTTCTTGTAGCAGAACTTCCTACAGCAACAGGTATGTCTCCTACATTGCTGCCACATGAATTCAAGGTACCCAACATTAGTGAAGCAGCTATGTTAGAGATAACTACACAAGTGCAAGTGACAAAAGGAAAGTATCTAAAAATCAACAACAAATTAAGTGAAGAAAAACAGTTATCATTGAAAAACTTATTGAAGACCCACCAAAATGCATTTGTGTGGGACTATCATGATATGAAGGGATTGGAACCTAATCTTTACAATCATAGAATATACATCAGAGATGATTGTACACCAGTGAGGCAGCCACAAAGAAGAATTAACCCTACATTAAGAGAAATTGTAAAAGGGGAACTACAGAAATTGCTAGATGTAGGATTTATTTACCCCATCTCAGATAGCCAATGGATGTCTCCATTGGTGATTGTGCCCAAAAAGGGAGGGAAGTGGTGAGTTTGTGTTGATTACAAGGAACTCAATGCTACCACCAAAAAGGACCATTTTCCTCTACCTTTCATCGATCAAGTTCTAGATTCACTTGCAGGAAAGCAGTAATTTTCTTTTCTAGATGGATTTAGCAGCTATAACCAGATCCAAATTGCACCTAAGGACCAGGAGAAGACCACCTTAACCTGTCCATGGGGGAATTATGCCTACTCAGTCCTTCCATTTGGCTTATGCAATGCACCTACAACTTTTCAGAGGGCAGTCATTAGCATATTTTCTAATATTTCTCATGATTGTATGGAAATTTCTATGGATGATTTTACCACCTATGGTGTTGATTTTAATGAAGCATTGGAGAATCTCAGGAGAGTCCTACAAAGATTTGATGACCACAATCTATCTCTAAATAGTGAAAAGTGTTTCATGATGATGTAAGAAGGTGTAGTCCTTGGCCACTACATCTCTCACAAAGGAATTCAAGTAGATCCTGTAAAGATTGAGGTGATTACAAATCTTCCTACACCTACAAAACAAAAAGATGTTAGGATGTTCTTGGGTCATGTAGGCTACAATAGGCATTTCATTAAGGATTTCAGCAAAATAACCATTGTATACTCTTCTCACTAAAGATGTTGAGTTTCAATGGACTGAAGATTGTGACAAGGCATTTTCTGATTTGAAGGCAGCTTTGACTCATACTCCTGTACTCAAAGGCCCCAATTAGGAGCTTCCTTTCCACATCCATACAGATGCATCAGACTATGCCATAGGAGCAGTCTTGGAGTAGAAAGAAGGAGCTATTGAAAATTCTATTTTTTTTGTAAGCAAAAATTTGCAAGGGGCTAAATTCAATTATATAGTGATAGAAAAGGAAATGTTGGCAGTAATCTATTCCCTCAACAAATTCAAGCACTACATAATAGGCTATCAAATCTTTGTGCACACGGATCATGCAGCCATTAGGTATCTCATGAATAAACCCCTGATCTCAGGTAGGTTAGCAAGATGGTTTTTGATGCAAGAGTTTGACATAACCATTGTGGATAAGCTAGGGAAGGCCAATGTTGTTGCAGACTTTCTTTCAAGGTTGACTACATCAGAGGATAACCAAGTCATTGATGACTCTTTCCCTATTGAACATCTATTGTCCATCAGTGTACATACACCCTGGTATGTTGACATTGCTAACTATCTGATCACAGGGAGAGTTCCCCCTCACTTCTCTCCAAAAGAGAGAAGGGTTCTCATTGAAAAATCATTTATTTTTTCATGGATTGCAAGATGTTTGTTTTACACTGGACTAGACCATGTCATGAGGAGATGTGTGAGGGAAGATGAGACATATGATATTTTGCATGCATGTCACAATGAACCATGTGGAGGACATTTTGCAGCCAAAAGGACAATAATGAAGATTTTGAATGCAATATATTACTGGCCAACACTCCACAAGGATGCAAGGAGATATACAAGAAAGTGTGATAGATGCCAAAGGATGGATAGGCCAACCAAATCTGATGAGATTCCCCTTTACCCTCAGGTAGTGATCACACCATTTGACAAGTGGGGATTGGACTTTTTAGGACCCATTAATCCTCCATCAAATGGTAAGTCCTATATCTTAGTATGCACTGATTATGTAACCAAGTGGGTAGAAGTTAAGGCCATGAAGCATGCAAGAGATAATGAGGTTGAATTTATTTATGAGGAGATTTTCACACGGTATGGGGTTCCAAGAGAGATAGTGACTGATCAAGGGGCTCAATTCACCTCAACCCTTGTTACAACACTGGTTAATGAGTACAACATAAGGCATAGGAAGTATACTCCTTATCACCCTCAAGCCAATGGCTAAGTTGAGGTGACTAACAGGGAAATTGAAGCCATTCTAACCAAAACAGTGGTTGTTCATAGGAAGGATTGGGCAAACAGGCTGCCAAAAGTTGTCTAGGCCTATAGGACAACCTAGAAAACAACCATAGGCTTCACTCCTTTTGATTTGATGTATGGAAAGACAACTATGATACCCATTGAATTTCATGAGCATAAGACTCTTCAGACTGCAATAGACTTGGGTATGGATATCTCTGAGGCACAAAGGGACAAAATCATGCAGCTCAATGCTTTGGATGAGATGAGGAAGGTAGCCTTGCAACAAACAGAGGTAGTGCAGAATCAAAGAATAAAGTGGCATGATAAATTTATCAAGGACAACAAATTCGAGCTAGGTAACTGGTCACTGCTTTACAACTCAAGGTATCAGGATAATGTAGGAAAATTGAAGACAAGGTGGCTAGGACCATATGAGATTGTTGAAGTCTTCCCAAATGGTGTTGTTAAGCTCACTACCATTGACCCAGTCATATTTAAGCTGCTTGTCAATGGTCATCGCCTCAGGGTGTATCACAAGCCAACTTCCAAGGAGGGATTCCTGCAGCAATTCACTCAACATGCAACACCTGAACTTCCTACAGCCGAAGGAAACGAACCTAGTGTCCCTCCTTCTGGCTAACTAAGGTATGTCACTTGTCATAATAAAGACTTTCACTTTTGTGGGATTCCACTTCTTCATTCATTCACCCATCCTTACATCCATATCCACCTTTCTCTCCCTTTCGTCACACCACCATAACTCCACTCCATTTTCATTAATTGCTCAACTTATTTTTTAAAACATGACTAGTACTTTCTCCATAATCTTTGCAATAGATCTTCCACAAATTCAGGTACGTGTGCATCAATTTTCTATATCTCAAATTTTCTTTAAGTACATTCATTTAATTGTTGTAAATTAATGTAGACGTTCTCCATGGCATGTAATTATTCCCTTCCCTGTCAAATCATTATAACCATTGTGCATGTGAGGAAACTTTCTTAAATTTAGGTTGGGGGGGAAGTGTGCATACCATGTCCACGTGTTAGTCTATGTTGCCTCATGTCAGCAAAGTTTAAATTGAGCCAACTTGAATTCTAAGTGAGATGACATCCACCACTGCCATTTTTTTCTCGATCATAGCCTTCATTTATTACTCCTTTACCACCTTTATTGCTCTTGTCATAATCCTAAGTCACTAAAGAAAGCAAAATTCAGGTGACATTGGCATTGGAAGTTTAGTAGCATTGTAAGAAAGAGAAATTAGGCTTTCAGACGAGGATTGTAGGAAGAGAAACCTTGCAGAGTAATTGTTTAATTGCAGACAGCTGAACAATGTGAGGTGGGTTAATTCAAAATGAACGCACGGTTCATGGTGTATTATTGCAGGATGCACCTTGCCAGGCCGAGTTCAGAAATTGCAGGTGGTTAGATTATTTCCTCAAGCTTCATAGTTTTGATGAAGGAATTGCATTGGAATTTTCCTGGACATTTTCTGAAGGAAAGGCCACAGTAAAAGGGTTGGAATTAATTGCTACTGAAGAAAGGATTGCAGAAGTTATAGAGTTGCATGTCGATGGTGAAAATTACCCTACTTCCAAAGACGCCAGGTTAGCTAGGGTTGAATTTACAGAACCTGGTAACCCTCCATTGGATATGGAAAAGCAAGGTGCCAAGAGAATTTCTATGCCCGAGCCATGGAAGCAAGTAGTTGTTTATGTTGTAAAGTACATTACCTGTGAAGGTCGTCAGTCGAACCTGCATTATGTGCACTTCAAACTCCTGGATCATATGAGGCATGGGAGGAGAATGAATGTGCCAAACGTGCTATACCACCTTCTCTCAATCATGGTGGTCAAGACCCAAAAAGGTAGGGATAATTCAACTTCCCACCATTGTCTAATCAAATTATTGCTAGAAAAATATTTGCATGATGTGTCTAAAATGGCTTGGGAAGAATTCTTAAAAATTGATCAAATTAGACCAAAGGACGTGGTGGACTCAGGGCTTTGCCTCATCCTCATAGGTGGGCTAGAGAGATTATACAGAAGCCACCTGTGTGCCTCAGCCTTTTGACATAGGTCCTAGTGTAAACTCCTCCCACATTGAATGCAAACCATAGAGATTTTAGTTCTTCTCGAAGTGCATCATCTCAGACGGTGGGCGAAAGTTCCTCTTCTCAGATTCTATTTATATTTTCCTCTTGGCATCCTAATTTGAATTAGGGAACAAAAGAAAGAGGAAAAAATAAGGAAGGGTAAAGCTAAGAAGCAAACTGCAGGAAAGAAAGTTCCAAGCTCTAAGAAATGGAAGGTTGACACTGTTCTTCCTATAGCCAAAGAAGAACATGAGAGCCCTCCTAGAAAATCAAGACCAACTAGGCCAGCCTTTAGTGTGTCTCCTTTGGGAATCCCTAGGACTAGAGAAACATCACAAGAGGACATAGAGGCCTGAATGGGGAAGGTGAACATTGGAGAAAAGGATATATTTGAGGAAGCAACAAATGTAACATTGGCAGACCTTACTGCCATTGTTGAACAAGTTGAAAGTCAAGAGTTTGAGGAAATTAGGATTTCAGAAAGGGGGAGAGTGGCAAGAGTCTTGCCAGACATAGGAAAAGAGGCCCTACAGCCAGAATTGGGAGACTAGTCAAAACCCCTACAGTCAGAATTGGCTGAGCAATCAGAATCCCTGTAACCAATGCTACATGATGAGCAAGCATCAAATCCATGAAAAATTCTAGCAAGAATACATAGGCCCTCTGACTTCTCAATGCACATGGTAGCCATGAATTTATGGAGAGAGATGCAAATGAGGGAAGAGGAATGGAAAGAGGAGAAACGCGGGCTGAAGAATGAAATTCAAAAGAGAGATGAAGAGATTGAAGATAAGAATGCATAAATTGTTGCTTTAAAGGAAAAGGTGGACAATATGGCAGCCTTAGTACCTCAGATATTAGAATGTCAGACTCCTCCAAGGGTCTATGCTCTGTATCTAAAGGATAAGCATCTTTCTTTTAAACTAGCAAGGATTATCTCAAGTTTGAATCCTTCCATTGAGACTCCTCTTGAATTTTTCAATGCTTATCAGATTGCTCCTCCTGAAATGAAGAATTTATTGTGTGAATTCTATTTGCATAATTATGTTGTGACCCAAGACCATGATTGGAATCAATTGTTGTATGTTGGGGATGTCCAATTAAGGGCATTTATCTCTTGGATACAGAATGAGATTAGCTGGGGACAATAGTTTAGGGCTTATAGGAAAATAGAATCCAACACTCCCCTGGCCATCAGGGCTGAATCTAGAAATCCAAGGGACATTTTCTGGGATTGGCACAAAATTCTTTACAGACCAAGCTATGGCAGCAGGATCTTTCCTAAGAGAGAAGTAGTTTATAAGCAATATGAGAAGATAGCAAAAACCACAGGGGAAGTCGTAATGGGAAATTTGTCACAAAGGTGGAATAGTCTGACTGATGAGTTAAAACAATCTGAGCCTCACTCTTTGTAGAACCATGTTGCAACATTGAAGAGGGTTGATAGATATATACATATTGGAAGGACAAAGGGGCAATTCTGGCTTCCATTAACCTTTCAGCCACCTATCCTATTATGTCTTGTGCCAAATTTCAAATATTATCAGTATGATATAGCTGCAAAGAAACAGAGATGGAGCAAATTGGACAAACAACAAGGCTTTAATGGGACCCTAATTCACGTACTACAAGAACTGATGTAGGACAGTTGGTAGTTGCAAACTTCAGGGCATTAACAAAGTAAATGAACAACCCTTCTTCTTCTACTGGAGAACCAACAAAGTCTTAGGTTGGGGGGGGTGACGAGTCCAGTTTATGACTCAATTTTGATAGTATTTATTATCTATTTGTTGTAGTTGTCATAGGCTTTGATACTTGGATGCTGACCTTTTTGTGATATTTCCTCAAAACCATAGACATTGGGCATAAGCTATTTTTTGTAACCTTTAAATGACATTAACATGCTATATGAACTATCTATGTTGATTTTACATGTGGATTAATGAATGTTACTTTAAGATAGTTATGGATATGCAATTTTTATGCATACTAATATTGTTATGTAGATAATTAAAACCTACAAAATTGAGGAAGATTTTTCCAGTTGGTCATTCGCCATCAAAGTCAACAAGGTGATTGTTCAAAGGTCAATGGAGGGAAGACTCTTAGCGAGAGGGAGATTCCTATTTTAAATTGAAGATTTATAACCGCCTTGTAAATCATCTTAATTATTTGTTGAGTGAATATAGGAGTTACTATTGCACTAGATCTGTGTTAAGGTATACATGCTTGACCAGATTCCATGCATGCATAACCTCCTCTCCACTTTTCATGCTTTCCCTAAAGTGGCATCCTCCTAATCTGTTGGAGTTGACCGCCTTGCTAGGTAGTTAGTTAGTAGTTTTTCTTCCTATGAATAAGACTCAAATGCTCCTTCTCAGAAGGTTGATTGATCTAATGATGTACTTGCATTCTTAGTTTTTCAAGTAATACAGTTATGTTGCTCCATTGTACTTTTTTCTTCCAATGAATAAAATGAAGATATAAGTTTGTGCATATAATTTTACATTTGTCTTAAGGGATACTCATTCAAGGGGGCCCACTTGGTGAGTATTTTGTCCTTTAGCTTAGTTGTTACTTTCTGCTTAGTAATTAGTTAAGAACCTGGCATAGTTTTTTCTTGCAGCCACTAGAATTCCATTATGTGATTGTTCCTGCAGCCAAAGCAAATAGAGTAGTCTCTTGTTTGTTTGCTCAGATTTTCATTTTTGTCATGCATTTCAGCTTAGTATAGTTATTGGTTGATACTCAACACTCATGTTATTTCTTTCCAAGTAGTTTATTTTCAACATTATGTCTTTCTTAGCTATAGAATGAGGATGGCTACTTTGGATTCCTAGTGCACATATTGTGCTAACCCATTTCAATCCTACGTCCCTGGGTTGACAAGTTAAACGCATCTTCATGATGATTGAGATAGCTATTCAGATTAGATGTCCAATCTCTGAATCACAGTTGTAAGGGCTTAGTTGCTAGATCATTATAGGAGGCCAACAATCCGACCATGCCTAAGCATGTATGTAAGAAAAGGATCAAAAAATTAACATGTGATAGGGATTAAGACTTGTGGAAACCAATGTCTTTTGGAATTAGAGTGAAAAAGAATGCAAAAATTGACCAATTTTCATTGAAATAATTCTTTGATCAAATATCAATGATGGGAATAATAAAGCTAAGATGACAAAGAGGACACAAGACAAAAAAAAAAAATTAGGGCATGTGCCAACACATTCAACAAAATAAAATCTACCAAGTAGAATCAAATGAGGTCCTTTTCCTTTCTTTCCAATAGATCCTAGTCTTCTTGAGACATTGCAATAGGTTTTTGAAATGGTGGGAAAAGGGGGAGATCTCAAAAATAGGGTGTCCTAGGTCCTTCATACAAAGAAATAAGACACTAACGATGTCCCTTATCCCAAAATTTCATTAAACCTAAGAGATTGCAAGGTATAGATATTGAATATCAACCCTGAGGTGAGCCAATCTAACCTGAATCTCTAGGTTCCTTAGGTTAATAAGATTTGGAATTAAATGAAAATGATTTGATGCACCTAAACCTAATGAACAATATGACCTAGATGATAAAGTGCAAGATCCCAAAGCTACAAGAATCAAATTGATAGTTTGTAGGAAAATATAATAAGGGTCTTGACCTGGCATTAAAATTTAGATATGAGCATTGTTGAAGGACATGTTTACCCTAGGGAAAATGGGTCCTGGGAAGGGTGTCTAGAAAAAGCTTTGATAGTCCTATAATGTTGGATCTTGGCTTTAGTTTGACACAAGTCCCACAATCAGAAAGTCAGAAATAAAATCAAGAATCAAGTTTATGTGGCTTGCCAACAATGGTGACAACTTATGCAATGTTGAAAAATTTCTCTTTGCATCTTTTTTAGTCCTTCAACCTATAATCTGCACATACAAAGAGAGGAATTTTTTTTTGTTTTGAATGGGGGTTTTCCTTAGTCAAAACCCACGTTTGGTAATTAAACCTTGATAGAATGATAATGACAATTGATAAATAGAAGGAATGATGAATGCACACTTCCTTGCTACAACTAATCAAACCTTTAATGGCTTCCCTTAGAGGACTTAAATCAAACACACCACTCCAAGGAATCAGATATTTATTTGCTTGATTTGTTGGATACTTGAACGCTTGGATGCTTTGAGGATCAACAATGCATATTAGCCTTCACAAGATGACATGAACACACATAAGCTTGAAAATTATGATTGGATCTTGAATTTGAATCTATTGCTTCTGGATTTGATTGTGTGGACTCTTTTTTCATCAACGTTTTGGATCACACACAGTAAGCCATCATCAGGATGGAGAATTGAAAAAGATGAGAAGAGATAAGTTGCAAACCAAGCTTGTATAAAAGAGAGGGGAAGGAGGAAAGATGAGGGGGTTAGGGTGAGATGCGCAACACAAGGGAATTGCTATAAAAATCATAAAACAAAAAGATAAGTTGCAAACCAAGCTTTTATAAAACAAAGAGATAAGTTGCAAACCAAGCTTTTATAAAGCAATTGCCTTGTGTTGCGCACCTCACCCTAACCCCCTCATCTTTCCTCCTTCCCCTCTCTTTTATAAAAGCTTGGTTTTCAACTTATCTCTTCTCATCTTTTTCAACTCTCCATCCTAATGATGGCTCACTGTGTGTGATCTGAAATGTTGATGAAAAAAAAGTCCACACAATCAAATCCAAAAGCAATAGATTCAAATTCATATGGATTGTGGAAATCTAATTACATTGATGGATCTTGAATGTTGCAACAAATGACTAAAAAACCTACTCTTGAATGCTCTTGACAATAATATTTGCTCATAGGATTTCTCTTAATAAACTTTGTTACATTTGAATTGATAAAAAGACTATGTATTTATAGGTGTTTATCTAATTTCCCAAATATTAGAATCTAAAAGCAAACAATTGCATATGAAAATTGAATCATTAAAATACTGTCAAAAATATATTAAAATTTGGGATTTGGGACTTAAGGAGGACCCATTTTCCCAAGGGTGAATGGGTCTTGGCCCAAAAATCTAGGACACATTCATTTTAGGGTGATTAAATTATCAATTGCATGACTAAATATAAGTTTACCTTTCGAAGAACAAGCAAAATAGGACTTTGGAATGTATAATATGACAAATTAGGAGTTTAATTAAGTCCAATTAATTAGGGAACCCAAACATAGTGTGAAATTGTAAAGGTATAGAATTTCCAAAACTACAGTTTGAATTTGGATATGGTGGTCCATATATATTTGGCTATAAGCATATCCTCCATCTTGAGGTTCCATGTCTCAAAGTTAGTGCTAGTGAACTTCGACATCTCTATCCTTAATGTGCTATTAGAGGGCTCAAGTTATAAAAGATATAACAAAATTCTATTTACAAAATCAACTAAACTAAATCCTAGGGAGTAATGAGAAGTAGATAGGCATGTTTGAGTTTTGAATTAAGATTCTCATCCAAAACATGTTGAGCCCTATAACAGTTAAATCTAATGTGGGAGGCTTGTAAGCATTAGGGGACATGATAGGATCTTCAAATATTTCCTTACAAGAAGGCCTTCTACCTTCAAAAGGTATCTAGTCAATGTTTAAACCTTCTTTGGAGGGTTTAAAATGGTCATTGGTGGTACCTGATATGCTAGCAAAGGATTTACAACCCCCACATCAATCTTTTGTAGGAGTATTGGGATGGACATCATGTGTTATTAAAATCTCGGTTTCTGAAGTTTAATCTTATGATGATTTTTTTACTGTAATGTTGATTTGGGTTCACCTTCTAAATTTTCCTCTACAATATTGGGTTGATGATTGCTTTCATAGAATAGATAATACATTAGAAATATTTGTAGTTTTGGATAAGTAGGTATGATTCTTCCTTCACCTTAGAATAATCTTCAATGCATCCAATTGGTGATGTGTCTCATATCCACTTTTCTTCTCCCAATTTTGTCAATATAGTCTATGCCTCCTCTTTTAAGGAATAAATTGTTTCCAATTTATAGAATCTTCTAATAAAATGATTGTCCCTTCTAAAAATGAACAAATTAAAAAGAAGAAGATTAAAACTCTTTGTCGGCTATAAAAAGAATAAGAAATCTTTAAAAAGAACCTATAATCTAAAATTCGAACTCTATATAAATATACAAAATTCTATGTGAAACATACTATTTAACCAACTAAAAAAAATGTTAAAGAATATATCCTTAAATTAATTCTAAATTTTGTTAATGAATCATTGCATCCTTTACCTACTATTTTGAAAAACAAAAAAAAAAAGAAAATAACATTTAATATAAAAGAAAATACAAAACAAATATTTAAAAAAAAAAACAATCAAATCTAATAAAAAATGTTTAAAATTGTATATTAAAAATAAACACGATAAACAATATTGATAATTTCTACTAATAAAATCTATTGTAATCTTGTTTAAGGAAGGAGTGAGCTGCAAGTATTCTTTGTAATCTTAAAAAACCCTAAACTCAATCCTAATAATATTGAAATGAAATGAAATGAAATATTTTAATAATGTCCACGAGGCCACAATAGCCTAAGGGACCCAGGAACAACACAAGACCTCCAACAAAAAGAAAAGACCCTAAATAGAATGAGATCTTCGTTCGAGGTCCGCCCTACGACTGTGAATTTTGATGATGTAGTTTGCCGATTTGACCATCCTTTCCTCCTCAAACAAGGTATTTAAGTTATCAACTTGTAAGGTGTCCTCATAACTGGCCCAAATATCTTTATACGCTGAGCACTCCATAACAAAGTTCCATTATGTCTCCACCAATCCCATGTCGCAAAAATGACATTCTTTTTTCCCACTCTTCTTTAGGAACCATCCACCTGCCTATTTCACATCTAAGATGATGTGAGCTAGTCCAATGCTGAGCTATCAACATCTTTGCTCTCCATTTAATATTTGCTCCTATATAGGCCTTTTCTTCATGGTCCCCCTTCGGATTAAATTCTTTGATATAGTAATCTTTTTTTCGCCCTAGTTGTTTTGTCCACATAGCATTTTTGAATTTTTGCTTCACATATTTTTTTATTTCTTCATTTATACTTGGAAAATCATGCATATTCACACCCCACTTTTTCATCCATTTTTTGTTTTGTTTCATCCATGTATTCTTTCTTCTATCCAACTTTTCTTCTACAATTAGCTTAGGCAACGATGGTTCTCCATATTTTGGACCTTCTGCAAGTAACTTAGTAACTGAATCATCATTGAAGCTTCCAAGGGGAAGGTGCCTATCTCCACTAATAAAATCTCATAATGTATTGCAGTTTTGAGTTTAAGGCTACTAACAATTAGGTGCTTTTGAATTCTTTCCACTTGCCTCCATTTCTGATCTGACATGTTGTTGCCCCAAATTTCACACCCATATAGAACCACTAGGGTCACAAGTAAGCCAAACAAAGTTCTCTTGGTTTTCCAATCCCATAATTCAACATTTCTACACCTATTTTGTAGAGAGTAAAGTGCTTTCCAACCCCCTTGGATTCTTTTTGCTCTACAAGTTTCCCAATTAAGCTTGTAGTGAAAATCCAGCCCAAGGTATTTGTATTCATCCACAATTTCTAGTGGTTTTCCTTCAAAGATAAAGCTAATTTGTTTCTTTTTTCTTTGCAGAGAGAAGATCATTATTTTAGTTTTACTAGTATTCACTTGCATCCCAACTCCCTTACAAAAGGATTCAAGAGCTTTGAAAGGTTTTCTTAGCTCATGTGTTGTTTTAGCAATTAGAATGAGATCATCGACATACAAGAGCAATTTTATTACATAATTGGCCAACTAAATACCTTCCCCACCAACTTTTTCTATCCACTCTTCCAACTTGTCAATGTAAAGTCCAAATAACGTTGGGGAAAGCAGGCAACCTTGCTTGACCCCAATGTCGTTGCTAAAGCACTCAAACATACCTTCATTGGTTTTGATTTTAGCTCTGACCTGCTCATACAACCTATGAACAACCATCCTAAGCACCTTTGGGACCCCCAGTTCCTCCATTCTATTCCACAACTTGTCCTGTGGCACAGTGTCAAAGGCTTTTTTAAAGTCTACAAAGTAGCAAAAGGCCTCCTCCCCTTGAATGTTCCATATTTTTCAATAAAAAATGTAAGAGTAATATTGTGATCAATAGTGGAATGTTTCGGTCTAAAACCAACCTGACCCTCAGCTCTTTTGCCTGCCTTCTCAGCCCAACTACTAATTCTACACTCAATCATGCTTCCAAAAAGTTTTCCAAGAAGCAGATTAATCATAATAGTGCGATAGTTTGATGGGTTATTGGTGTCCCCACTTTTGTATAAGGGAATAACAACACTAGTTGTCCACCCTTCCAGAAAACCCTCTTCAATAACCTTGTTGAAGATGCCCTTGATGCAAGGTGCAAGGACCTCAATACCCCATTTTAAGAATTTTGCTTGCAGCCCATCAATATCTTGTGCTTTTCCCCCAGCCAACCTTTTTATGCCTTGATTGATATCTTCAATGGTGAAAAAATTTCAGCGGTAGCCTTGATTGTTGGAGGTCTATGTTTTTCTTGTTCCCGCTCATCTAGTAACTTTGCATATTCCAACCATTGAGAGATTGTGATATTGTTTTCCACTTGTTTTCTTTTTTGTTGTAGCTCCTTTAGAATTTCTTGGGATTGTTCTTTCCAAGGGCAATCAACTCCAGCCTTCTTGTGATCACATACTTTTCTTTTTTGTCCTATATCATCTTTTCATAATCTTTCTTGTTTTCAGTGGTCCTTTCATCCTCACGAAGTTTTCTTTTTGTTATCTTGCACTCTTTATCGAACCATGGGTTTGTTGGGAAAGTAGTTGTAATTTCCCTCTTAGGCCCTTCCCTCTTACACTCATCCAAAGCCTTGTGAACAATGGGGATCAACATGCTCTTGTTTGTAGTGTGATGCTCCATGTTGGTTGATTTCCTTTCATAATCCTTGAAGAGCCTTTTGAGGGCAGCCTTGAAGACATCCTGATTGGCTTGGTTCAAGATGATTCTACCTTGCGAAGGCACTTTCTTTTTGTTGCTATAAATCTCCCCCCCTTGGTGCCTTTCATTATGGGTGTCAAGATTTACATAAATTGGATTATGGTCTGATTTCAACTCTAAAGGACACTTTCCAATCACTAGCTCCTTTATCTTTGATTTGTAAACATGCAAGAAAATGACATAATCAACCACACTTTGCACATTGTATGTTTTGCAGGTGATGTTGCCCGAGTTTGGCCAATGCCTTCATACCATTGCAAATGACCAAGTTGAATAAACTGCATAGCCCCAACAACTCAACCCTGTAATGCGTGACAATGTGCTTACTAACCTAGGAGGTCCTTTCCCACAGATGCTGGTCCTCTTCCTCCAGCCATAACGGATCAGTTTTCTCCTTGTCCTTGCTTTTCAAGTTGAGAGCTTGTATGTTTGTTGTTCTTGTGTTAAAATCCCCTATTAAGATAACCTCTCCCATGCCATTATAGACTTATATCTTTTTTTAGCAAAGCAAAAGGATCATTGCAGTCAAGGTTCCTTTTCTTATAAGATTTGGAGCCTTTTGGAGCGAAATAACAGGCTACCACCCTTATGATAGTCTGATTTTCTATTATTTTAAACCATACACATTGTTTGTTTGGGTCTTCTTTCTCAATTTGAATGATATTGCACCATGTTTCTTTGATTAGGAATGCAACACCACCGTGTCCTTTGCCACTATCCATTCTCTCATTCCAAATGGAAGTTTTTTTATATCCTTCAAAATTTGGGATCTTGCAACCATCGTGCTCATGCGTCTCTGTAAGAATGATTATATCATTTCCTTTTGCAATGGACCCTAAACCAAGTCCTCTTCTCCATGGGTAACCTCTACAATTCCAACTTACCATTGACAACTGATCTTGGGGGGCCTCGAGTTCCTATTTTTGGTGTGTAATTCTCATTCTTTACACCTTTCTTCTTATTGTACTATTGTTAAGTCTTCATTAAAGTATATTTGAATACCTTTATGGAACTTCTTGTTCCTTAACAACCCGTTCTTATCTTCAATGTTCACCAAAGTGACCCTTACATACCTACTCTTACCATCTTCCACCCATTTGCCAATTCTGTTTGCTTGTTGAATGACCCTTATATGCCTACTCTTGCCATATGTTTGCTTCTTGTTTGCTTATTGAATTACAAGACAATACGTGCAGCCTAGGTACATCGTGATTACATCAAAGCTTTGAGAGAATGACAAATGGGTAATGCCGACATTCACTTTTCCAACTAATTCTTTGTCTGGATCGCCCACTTGGCAATACTAATATTTAAACTATTAACCTCCCATCGATATATGTGTCCATTATTTTATGTTAAGATGGACATCGATACTTCAAAGGTATGTTCTACTTACAACACGACAACGCGATGTTAACCTGTTCCCTCCGATAATGCGTATTTTGGTAATCGGTGATTATTAGATTTATATTCTATGAAAAGAAGTAGATGCAGGCTAGGCCAAACTACCTAATTTCTACTCAATCGCGCCAGATCAAAAGAAAATCATTGCTTGCTCACACTAAACAACGTGTCAGATTGCATTGGACTATTGCTTTTAAATGCATCCAACGTGGACACCTGTCGTTGAGAACAGATATTTTTGAGCCACATACATCTTGCAAATAGTTGGCATATATCGGAGGAACAGCTATTGACAGGCTGGAGGTGGGAAAAGTAGGAGATGGGACTTCGTTAAAATGCTCATAATCAACAAGCTTATGTTTTAAACTCCCATTTTATGATGACAGATTGTTTGTTGTTCCTAAAAAATATCTAATACACTCAATATATCAGATGTGTAAAGTGTTGCTTTGGGATCACAGCTGTCCATGAGTAAATTTTAGTACCTCACAAGTCTCCCATCTTCTTCCAAAGATCTTTTGTTGTGGCTTCTTCATGTACATTATGTTGGTTTCCAAAGTCACAATTCAATAAGTCTAGAGTGATAACCTATTCGAACAAGGATACAGGTTTGTCTTGTAGAGGATAAATGGGCTCATCAATTGAGTATGAATGATTAAAGGTAAATGTTTGAAAGTGGGTAGTATCTACTTCACTTTGGACGTAGTTTAAATTGAGGAGGGCATTCTCGGAGATATCATTAACGGTACATTTAATTAATTATCATGAAAATTAATAAACTAACAACAATTATATCCGATGTACACTTGGCCCTAAGATAACTAGTTATTTGTAAAACCTCTTATTGAGCTAATAACCACATCCTTGCATATACACCCAAATATGATAACAATACAATCACCCCATTTAATGATCCCACTTAACCTTTCATATGTAATATATTAGGATAAGTATTTAAGGAAATACTATGTAAAACCTTCTACAAATGTTTAATATCCTAAACAATTAAAATTTGGGTTTAAATATTTTAACCCTATGCTTGCAAACGGTAATAACCCAAGATAATATATTAGGGAAAATATTTAATCACACTTTCTAACAAATGTTTCTTAGATTTAAATACCTAACCAAATATGGTAAAAGCCTAGATTACGTGTATGTTTAGACAACAACAATAATGTTTCCTTCTTAACTAGTGAACCAACAAATAACATATGAAGTCTTGAGTATCTAGCCCCAATTACTACTTAACATATTTATTTTGAGTGTGAATATTTTAACCAGATTTTAGTAGAAACTAGATTTCTATTCACAATTTGTACAAAACATTAATTACCCAAACAATGGATCGAACCATAAGGAGAAGATAAAGTACAAAAAAATAACCTATATTAAATTACCATAAAATCTATTATAATTTGTTACTACAACAATAAAGCTAACTTGAAATATAATGCACACACCCTAAATTAAATGGGTCGTGGATACAAAGAAATGGATGCTAATGCTAATTCCAAAACTAGGTTTGAGCATCCCCTTTGTTAGGAATAAGATTACAAAGAAATATATAGTAAAATGAATGCAAAAATAAAACATAAAATAACACAAAAACATAGAGACATGGATCTATGTTATTCACCTGATATGAGCTATGCCCACAAAGAAAGAACCAGTTGTTCCTTTTTATTTGTCCAACAAAGTAAAGGGATACAACCTGCTACATATCTGTTATATCTTCATCTTCTCTCTATCACAATCTCCACACACACTACATAATTATAATACAATGTCATCATAAAAGAGGGTTTCCTTCTAGGGAAAAATACCAACATAACCTATATTGTCAAATCTATGAGATAATGATGAATGGTCTAGATTTACTATGAAAAACTAATATTTTATAATTTAAATATGTATCTAAAATTTAGCTTCAATGGCACTATTCTCAAACCCCATCAAGAGGATAGCCCCCTTGACCCTAAAAGGGGGGACCCCCTAAAATAAAATGGGCTCCAAACGTGGCTGCAAAAATACCAAAAAATGAACCTTTAACAAGATCAAGCTCCATTACCAACACCCTTGATTAATTAAAAAATTTCATGGAGATATCCATTTACATCTACTATGTTCATTTAATATTTTTCCTATGATAGATTACAAGGCATATCCCTTCCCCATATAGATAAAATTTGTACCAATTGATCCCCTAAAATATCATGAGATACTTATACAACCAAGATATTAGCTTAATGGCCAACCATAATTATATTCACTTATCTTGTATACATCATTTTGTTACAATGCACTTTATTGCTTAGGCAAGGTCTTTGGAGGTTACATGCAAGTACAACAATATAAAACATAATCATCCTTAGATCTACAATTGGGTGGCCTCAAGAAACAAAATCATCTTTTATATGCTCAAATAATTTGCGTGGTGTCACTCAAGTATGCCTATAAATGATAGGATTCATTTATAACATCAAGTTTGTCGATACCTATTTTCATTGTTTACACATAGTTTTGTAATTGGATTAATGCACCTATGGAGTTTAATAACATTTCAAAAAAATATAGATGATTGTACACATCCATTGTAATTAATTCTAGGCATAACGACATCTTGGGAAGTACAAGGAAGCAAGTGCGGTTCTACACTTGAAGGTTGGGAATCACAAAATTGCATTCTTGAATAGTGTATAATTACCAAATGGGTTGAGGAAATGAGAGTCATGATATGAGGATGTGAGGTCCAATGGAAGGCAAAAGTCCACAAGCTTGTGAAGGAGGAATGATAAAAAACATGGATCAAGAATAACGATCCTAGCAAACAATCTCTAAGAGGGATGATGACAATAAAAGCCTCAAAGTTTCATAAGGAATGCATGATTTGAGAAGTAGGTATTAAGAAAAAAAGATACTAAGTGCAAGATTGGGAGTGAGGGATGCAATGATCTAGAATCATGCTAGCAGTTGTTTCAAAGGTGAGTAGATATTAATACTCTTAGGCACCAATACCTAATATTGATGGAAAGGAAAACTTAGAATCCTAATAGGGTTTGGGATTCTAAATTTTGACATATGGCCATGTCCAAGCATGCGCAGAAGAAAAGTTTCAAACATTAACATGTGGTAGGGATTAAGACTTGGGACAGCCAATGTCTTTTAGAACTAAAGTGCAAAGAATGCATACATTGACCAATGACCGTTGGAATAATTCTTGGATCAAATATCAATGATGGGTACTGCTAGAAAAATAAGGATAGACAACTGAGAGGGGGGGTGAATCAGTTGTCACATAATATTTAAACTTTTCAAACTTAACTTAACTTAATCTTAGATCTAATGAAAGAACAATAAACCACAAACAATCAGCACATCAGAAACACAGAGAACACCAATATTTTTTACGTGGAAACCCTGTTAGGGGAAAAACCATGGTGGATGTCAGTCCACAATATTATACCCTATTAAAAGTATAATGAAGAATAATGGGAATGCACATGCATTCAGGCACACTGCCTAGAGCTCACTACTCAAATACAAGAGGGGCTCATCACCCAAAGAAGACACACTGTCTTACAACAATTTGGATTAGATCTCATGGTATGAACTAAGAAAATAGCTTCTACAAAAGCCTCGACATGTTTCACATAAGCGAAACACTCCTTCACACTTTTGCTCAAAATTTTCACACTCGCTATGCAATTGAATGATTAGATCACTATTCGCACACTTGCTCTTTCTCTCGAACTTCTTCTCTCTTCTTCTTCATAACTTCGCACTAACAATCTCTCTTATATATCCTGCAACATGGAATTACATCAACAACTTTGTCGGCCAAAAAATATATAAAATATATACACAATGTCGTCCCAAATTTACAAGTAAATTTTCAATGCAAATCAAACACCGACGGCCACGGCATAATGAAGACTTAAAGCAATATCCTCGAGTGTGCCAAACATTCAAATTTTAATCTCCAAGGATCCACAACACGTTACAACCACCATGTCGGCCAAGAACATAAAAACTCGAACACACAAGAGAAAAATCACCAACCACAAGCACACAGATCAACGCAGATGTGCAACAAAGATAGAGCATGATCTAGAACCAACCAAAAGGATCAAGAATCATCAGAGAAGCATCCACAACAACTGAAATTACTTGAATCACATCAATTTCAATCAAGAACACTAACTGAAGCCATAGAAAAATTGTCGGAATACAATTGTTCATAACATGACTAAATCTTCACGCGGACCTCTGAAACTTTCAGTGGGTAAACTAGATAGACTTAGAAATAAACCCATTAGTCCACGATGACTGATCATCAATGTACTGAGCAAGACACCTTCATGACCTTCACTGTTCCACTGTCAACCTGCAACTCTTTCTTTCACAATTTTCTCAATATCCTCGACATATACAGCCTACAATACATCAATGCTAATAGTGTTGACATCAATGACAACCACATATTAGCAACACAACCACAACATGCAATAGGGTATAATAGGGCTAAGACAACAAAGAACACACAAGAAAAAAAAACTAATTATATTTTAGAGCATGTGCAAACACACTCACAAAATAAAATCTACCAAGTAGATTCAAATGAGACCCCTTTCTTTTCTTTCCAATAGATCCCAATCTACTTGAGGCATTGTGATGGTTTTGAATTTGGATATGGTGACCCATAGATATCTAGCTACAAGCATATACTCCATCTTGAGCTTCTACATCTCAAAGCTAGTGCCAATGAACTTCACCATCTCTATCCTTAATGTACTATTAGAGGGCTCAAGTTATAAAATATATAATAACAAAATATCATTTACAAAATCAACTAAACTAAATCCTAGGGAGTAATGAGTAACTTAAGCATATTTGAGTTTTGAATCAAGATTCTCACCCAAAAAATGTAAAACAATATAATAGAAATCTAATGTGGGAGGCTTGTAGGCATTAGGGGACATGATAACATCTTCAAATATTCCCTTACAAGAAGGCCTTCTACCTTCAAAAGGGATCTATTCAATGTTTAAACATTCTTCAGAGGGTTCAAACTAGTTGTTGGTGGCACCTGAGATGCTAACAAAGGATTTACAACCCCTTATTAATATTTTGTAGGAGTTTAAGGGCAACATAACATTGGTAAGGTGAAATCCAATTTGGATATGTAGATTAGTGCAAGTGAATTCTTGAGTAGTAGATGTAGTGTTGAAAAATGTCGTCAGTGACATTTTCACACTTGTTTGGGCCCTCCTTGTAAAATTGAGCTTAATGATGTCTGGACTTAGTGTTGTAATATGTCTAACATGCTCACATTAGGTCTTGGGCCCTTTTCAACTAATGAACTTAAAATGGTACCTTGTTAAAGTGTTGTGAAGTGTTGTAACACACTTTTGCACTTTTCTAAGGTTTTATTAATTAACAAAACCTAATAAAGCTATTTTTAACCTTAATCATGCCCTATTTAGAGTGTTGTAAAGTATTGTAACACACTTTCACACTTTTCTAGGGTTTCATAAATAATTGGGCTTCTTTATACTTTAATTGATCTTATTTTATATCCACAAGCCTCAATTAATGCATCTTTTCGAGGATAATCTCGACACAAATCAGCATACAATCACAATTCAAGTGTTTTCAAGTTGTATGGCCCAAATTTAGTGATTTGGGACTCATTTTTCACCTTGGGTGAATGAGTCCCACCTAGGTTTTTGGGTCCCGATCCTAGTTTTACACCTTTCTAAGCATTTTTAAAAATGGTCCCATAAATTATGCCTAATGGGCCTCATTCGCCACCTTGAGCGAATGAGTCCTATGTGTCCCAAAATCAAAATTAATTCAAATTTTTAGCAGGATTTTATCCTCCTAGATCTGATGTCGGCTTGTAGTGTTGTAATTTAGGGAGTTCTTGCATAATTAAGTATAAATTTACAAGTTTCTTTCATTCATTTTACACCTATCAAATTGAATGAGCATTCATAATAGCAAATTGGAGTTCACAAGAGCATTCAAGTGTTTACAAGAGCATTCAAGAGTCTTCAAGGGCATATTCTTTATTATTTATTGCAGCAATTCAAGATCCATCATCACGTCAAGGATATCTAGTAGATCAAGCATGTTATTGGGCTAGTGTTGTGATGTTGCATTCAAGATACAAGATTAAGCATTGTTCTACACTTATCTCAAGATCTAGATCTATGTCCTTCATGGCCATTTCATGCTAGATTGTTGCTTTTCATTACAAGACAACATTCAAGGTATCATTGCTCATGTTTCATGTTTATCTTTCATTATTTCATCATTTGGTTTAATTACCTAAAAGGGGTTTGACCAAGGAAAACACCTATTCACTAATAATCAACAAGTTTTTCTCCTCTTTACATGTGTGATTGTAGGTCTATAGATTGAAGAAAAGTGGATTTGAAGCCCTTAAAATTACCAAAATGACAAAGTTGCAAATATCATCAAAGTTGTCATCAAAAGTTGTCAGGACTCACAAAAACTCATATCTAGGGAAAAATATCCATCCAATTTGCATGAAATCGGTGGAAAAGTGCTTATTTGATCCATCTTCAAAGGCATGCAAAGTTTTAGTTCAAGATTCTACTCCTGTGACACTTCATGACAAAATGAGATTGATTCGCCAGAAGTAGCAAATGAGTCCCACTACAGGCATTTTTCAAGATTTTTATAGATTTAGATACCCTTTTTCTAGAAACCAGTTCTTGTGCAGAAACCCAGATCTGGGACTAATTCGCCCAGATTGGTGAATGAGTCCCAGTAGGCCTAAATTTTAGGATATTCAGCATTTCAGGCCTCCATTCAAGCTCTTGTGGGTTTTCAGGTGCTTCTTTGTACTTTTCCAGTTTGTTGAACATCTAATTTATTTGCATTTATAGTTCATTTAGCAAGGTTTTATTCATCGTTAAGTTCAATCATTAGATCTTGCATTTCATACATTTTTCCAAGCCCTAGTTGGTGGTGAAGCTCTCATTAATCTCTAAACATACCCTAGGATACCCTATTGTCAGATCTCTTCCTATGTTCTTCATTTGATTGAGATAACTAAGGTGTCCTTGAGTGTAGCAAGTGTGAAATAGGAACCCTACCCTTGTGCTACATTCCTCATAGGTGGGGAATACTATTTTCGTTGTTTCAGTAGATAAGTTTGTGAATCTACAAGAGTCATTACAAGGGAGAGCTTTAGTTATTCCATGTATTACTATGCCTCCCAAGCTACACATGGGTAAGGAAGTACTCTTTGAAAAGGAGAATCTATTTGGAAAGTATGCATTGATATGTTTAACTCTCTTTAGCCTAATAGTTGATTTCCAACACTTGGAGCATGCACATTCAAAAATTTATAGAATTTGTTTCTTGTGCTCAATGATACTTCGTTATCTATTGTGTGGGTTAAAAAAAGACAGGTATTTTATTCTTTCCAATTTCCTAGTATGGGGACGAACATCATTTGTTATTAAAATCTTGGTTTCCTAAGTTTAATCTTATGATAAACTTTTTTACTATAATATTGATTTGGGTTCATATTATAAATCTTCCTAGATACAATATTCGATTGATGCTTGTTTTCATAGAATTGACAATACATTAGGAATATTTGTAGTTTTAGAAAACTAGGTATGGTTCTTGCTTCACCTTAGAACCATCTTCAATGCTTCCAATTGGTGATGTGTCTCTGACCCACTTTTCTTCTCCCATTTTTGTCAATATAGTGTATGCCTCCTCTCTCAAGGAACAAATGATTTCTAATTTATAGAATCTTCTAATAAAAGGATTGTCACTTCTAAAAATGAACAAATTGAAAAAAAAAAGATTAAACTCTTTATCAATTACAAAAAAAAGCAAAAAAAGACAAAAAATTTGTAGTATAATATTAAAACTTCATATAAAATACAAAAATTCTATATGAACAAACATACTAAAAGGGATCCACGTGGATGTTTTGGATTTAGCTAGAAATAATGTTGATAACCATTTCAAACTTTTGAAATGGACTTTTCATGAAATTAACGAGCTAAAGATAAAAAATTGGGCCCTTCAAAGTAAACTGGAAGATTTGGGAGCTAAGGTTGCGGCGCTTGATAAGAAAGAGGTGGAACGAAGAGAACACGGTGTCAGCAAAGATACCCAGTACCAAGCTGGCAAGGACAGAAATGTTGAAATTGAGTTGGAGAAAATGAAAAATACTGTCAAAATTATTGCTGAGCAAAACAATCGTATGGCCAGACACAACGCCATCATCATCAATGCCATGACTGAGAAATTGGACAAAGCTCAACAGGGGTCTTTGGTGGTTGATCTGGAGGAAATCAATGAAAGAAACCAGGAGGAGGATGCTGGCATTTCTAAGAGAACCAAGGCCAATTTGAAGAGGAAGGCTCCTCCCACTCCGCAAATGATTCAAACCTTTAAGAAGGGTGTTCAAGATATGCAGAACCTGGAGGCTGAGACAGAGTCTGTCTTGAAGACTCTGGGTTAATCGCGACTGGTCTTTTTGTTGGCTTTTCTTGGTTTTTTTGTTTGACCTTCTTAGTCTTTTGCAGGTGGCTGCTGCTTGTTATAAGTTTTTTCCTTTTGTGCAGTGGTTGTGTCTTGGATTTTTTGTCCTTTTCTTTTTGTTGTAAACTTTATGGTTTCAAGTCCCTCAAAACCTATTTTACCCTTTATCAAAAACATAAAAACTAACTAAAAAATAAATATTAAGAAATATAACATTGAATTAGTTCTAAATTTAATTAATAAAAGCTTGACTTCTTTACCTATTATTTTGAAACACAAAGAAGAAAAAATAACAAATAAATAAATACAATTTACAAATAAAAAATCTTTAAAACAGTCAAACCTAATAATTTTTTGTTTTGGTTAAAATCACATAAAAATAAACATTATATTTATTGTTGATAATTTTTAGTAATAAAACCTATTGTAATCTTGATAAGTAGGAGGTATTTTCCACAGCGTGTCAAATTGTGATATTGTTATGAAGATTTAACCATGTAGTTTTACAAGTCAAACTCATTGACCCATGTTTCATGAGTAGTGGTTCACAAGAACCATTGACCCATGTTTAACGAGTAGTGGTTCACAAGAACCCATCTCTCATGATAGTGAATGGTCTACTTAGCACTCATTGCATCTAAGTGATGCTCCCAAAGGTGAAGCATTGGACATTTCTGAGAGGTCACCCATCCCAGTACTACTCCAGCTCAATCATGCTTAACCATGAAGTTTTCCCAAGGTTAAACCCACTTACCTTGCAACCTCATTTGCAAAACCTTCAACAAGTATTGTAACTTATGAACCATTCATTTAGAACCTCTTTAACTTATCAATTGATATATAAGTTCGTATTTTCCACATGTCAATTTATGATATTACTATCAAGATTGTAATCTTAAAAAAACCTAAAATACGTACAACCTACATCGTAATTACATCAAAACTTTTGAGAGAATACAATTGAAATAGTGTATGTCTCCATTTACCCATTTGACATTCAGTAACCAGTGATTTTTTGACTGACTACTCAATGTCAAAATGGGTATATGCCGACATACACTATTCCAATTCTATTCTTTGGGAATACTAATATTTAAACTATTAACTCACCCTCGATATATGTGTCCATTCTTTTCTGTTCACATGGACATCGATAATTCACAGGTATCACATTCGATCTGGCATAGTTTGTAAGACAACAGCTCACTGTCTGTTGGCTTGCCTTTTTTCTTTTTCTTTCTGTATCTCTGTATTTTTGCTTCTTCCAACATAAGAAAAAACAGAAGTTCACAGGTACCTATGTTCTTCTACTTAAGACACCACAACGCCATGTCAACTTGTTTCCTAAGATAAAAACAGATTTTTTGGAGCCACATACTTCTTTCAAATAATTGGAATATATCGAACGAGGTATACTCGTTCACAGGCTGGATGGAGATGGGAGACCTCCTTACAATACTCACCATATAATTTTAATCACCAAAACTTAACCAAACCCATATTTCTACCTAATAAGATTATGTTTTATACGCCCATTTTAGGGATGACAGATTGTTGTTCCTAAAAAAATTTAGTCTAATACGCTCTTCTCTGAGCAAATTAGAGTATTTAATGACTTCCTCTAGTCTTCTATGAATGTGGATTTCTTTTAAATAGAAGTTGATTAAGTACAATTCTATCATAAGATATATGGGCATCTTCTATAATTTTGGAGTGTATCATAAAATATTCTATAAATTCATAAACTATTAAATTAACAAATCTTTTATAAAAAAATCTATTTAAATTTAATAAGAGATAAAAAATAATCAACAAAATAATTTTATTGAATAAGATTTAATGGTTGTTATTTCATCTTACAAAGAAGTATGGTAAAATAGAGCACGGTAATGCATTAAAGATGAAAACTAATTAAAGGTAGGCATTCATGATAGATGGATCTAATTAAACCTAGACATGCATAATAAATGAAGATGACTAGATGAACTAGCATGAGTATATGAGTCTAACCTAGCCTAAAATAGACAAGTGTTAATTAATTGCATAATTCAAAGGCATGTGACTAATTGACACAAAAGACCAAGTGAGCTTATCCTAACTAACTTGATGCATATAATACAATAAAATAATAAAATAAATTGAACTAAATAAATTGCACCAACTCCCTCATAAGGAAAACTTAGGGACAGATAGAGAAATGCATGGGTTTTAGCAACTAGTCTTGATCAAGTATTCATTTATTTCTATATCTCTTCCTAAGTTTCACATATGGGTTGTCAGTGCCTTTTACCTAGTTAGGATATGCTCACATATGTACTTGTGTCAATTAGCCATGTACCCTTGACTTATGTACCTAATTGACACTTATCTAGTATTGGCTAAGTTACACTCCTATCATGCTAGCTCATCTAATTATCTCCATCTATTATACATGTCTAGCTTTAGTTAGATTCATCTATCATGAATGTCTAATTTTAGTTAGTCTTAACCTTCCATTCATTGTCTTGCTATATATAAGCACATGCTTCTTTTACATTGTAACAACAACTCCATTAAGTATTATTTAATACAATTAATATGTTAGCTATTTCACTATGCCTCTTGTTAGTTTTTCATAGATTTTACTGCGGACGGTTGTTGGTTTGATGGTTCATGGATTTGTGAAATATTTCATTATTCTTGCAAGATATGGAACCCATTATGCCATAGGCTAGTTCATTTATGAGTAATGGGGGTAAGTAGACCTTAGTATTTAACAAGTCTCCCATCTTCTTCCAAAGATATTTTGTTGTGGTTTATTAATGTACATTATGTTGGTTCCCAAATGCACAATTCCATAAGCCTAGAGTGATAACCTATCCGAGCAAGGATACCAGTTTTTCTTCTAGAGGATAAGACATGGACTCATCAATTGAGTATGAATGGTTAAAGGTAAATTCTTGAGATTAGGTGGTATCTCCTTCACTTTGGGCTCAGCTTAAATTGAAGAGAGCATTCCTAGAGATATCCTTAATAGTACATCTAACCAATTATCATGAAAATTAATAAACTAGCAACAGCTATATCCAATGTACACTTGGCCCTAAGATTTGCCACTAGGTCAAAGATTAACTAGTTATTTGTAAAACCTCTTATTGAGCTAATAATGCCATGCTTACATATGCACCCAAATATGATAATAGTGCAATAATCTCATTTAATGAATCCACTTAACCTTTCAATATTTGTAAAATCTTGGGATAAATATTTAAGCAAATATTATTTAAAACCTTCTACAAATGTTTAATATCGTGAACAATTAAAATTTGTGTTTAAATATTTTAACCCTATGCTTGTCAATTGTAATAACCTAAGATACAATATTAGGGAAAAATATTTAATCCCACTTTTCAACAATTTTTTCTTAGATTTAAATACCTAACAAATTTGGTAAAAGCCCACATTTTGTCCATGTTTACACAACAATAATAATATTTTCTTCTTAACTAATGAACCAACAAGGAGCAGATGAAGTCTCAAGCCTCTAGTCCCAATGACTACTTAACATATTTATTCAAATGAGTTTGAATGTTTTAACCTGATTTAATAGAAATCAAAAAAAAAATCATAATTTGTACAAAACATTAATTACCCAAAATATGGAATGAACCATAAGCAAAAGATAGGGTAAAAATATTAATTGGCCATAAAATCTAATTTACAATTTGCTACTACAACAATAACCCTAACTTGAAATATAATGCACAAACCCTAAATTAAATGGGTCATGATAACATTATAATACTTTGTGATAACAATATAAATAACATAGGAAGTACCCTCAAAATAAGCTGCAACTACAATAGGTACAATAGCATAAAATTTCATGCTCAATCTTTCAACAACATTGGATCATATGAAGTTGATGCAGTTACAGTCCATGACCATGGCCCGAGCTTGCTCATGACCTTTGATGAAATCATACAACCAAGAAAAAGGGATTTTATCCTCTACCATGTGAAACCAAAGGATTTCCATCCTCTAGCTTCCTTATAAATCTAAGGGTTTTCAACCTCAAATCTAATTGTTCAAATACCAATGCTTAGAACAATGTAAGTTAGGGTTTCAATTTGGATAATAATGCATTATGAAAAAAAAATGAAAAACCTCATAATATATCTCTTTTGGTGTATTGAATAGCTTGGGGAAGAGATCTACCACTATTGCCCCTTGACATCATTAACATTAATGGAATCCTTCAATTTGTGTGTGCAAGGTGGAGATGTAAGCATGCAAAAACCTTTGAAATGGTGACCAAACCTTAACCATTGCATGAATGATACATGGTTGTTATCATCCCCCAAGCTACAAGTACATGTACAAATATACACCCTTAATTTTCAATAGGAGAATCTCATTTGGAGAATTTGTGAGGTCAAATTAGCCATTAATGGTGCTCCTAATGGTGTAAGGTGTACATAAAGCGACTAGCATAAAAAGGACGGAATGCCAAAGTTCAAGAGTTGGTGGTATCATGTGACTATTACCACTTATCGAGGATTGAGGATGATACATACTAATACAAGGAAGTTTGGCTCTCTAAAAAGGCAACAAAAAGGAGTAGGGTGATCCCACGATACTATGTTCCACTTTTTGGACAAAGTAGGACATTGAAATCATCATTTTGAACCAAATTTTTACTTTCTAACACCTATAGAAACTAAATCGTTAAGAATTTGAATATCATGTGAACTAGTGATTTTTGAGATTTCATTTGTAGATTATAAATATATAATTTTTAAAATTTAAGAAATAATTTGTGACTTTTTTATGTAACTTTAAATAAAAAAATTAATAGCTAACAATATTTTTAAAAGTGAATGCTACTTTTGTAAAGCATAACTTTATTTATAGAAATGATAATAGTATAAACTTTTTTGTATAGGAGCGAATTTGCACCCCTCTTGCAAATTACCCTTTTACATCCTCTACTTTAGAAAAATCAAACCCGACTAAATAATTCCACATCACCTATCTTCTTTCCATCCAATTGTCACTTGTCTCTTGTGTCGGTGGGGAAATTTTTGTTGGGGACGCGTGCATGACACACAAACGTTTGTGTGGCACACTATCGTCCCTGACAAATTCCTACCTCTAGAATCCGCAGAGATGTTACGTTCTCCACAAGCAATGAAGCATAACACCTCTGTGCCTTCTAGTAGACCTGACAACCACTCTTTCTCTCCTTTTTCCACTTCAAATGCCTATCTTTCTACTTCATCTTCTTGGAAATACTTCATCTCTTTAGCATTTTTTATGAGCAATTCAACCCAACCTCGACACACTAGTTGAGTTTATACAAATCTTTTCTACGTCTTGTTGCACTTCTGCCACCATTTGAATTGCAACTTGGTGTCCTAAGGGACTGCTTCTTTGTTGTTGTGGCAGTGTAGACCTTGCCAAGCTTGCACTCTCCTCTACGTGCTTAAGGGCACCTCGATTGACAAGGTGATATTGTTTGTTGATTTACATAGCATAGTGTCATTGCTATTTTTTTTTTCTTTCCATTGTTTTCTTTATCATATTTCATATCTTGTGGCTTTCCTGATTTTCCGTGGAGGTGGAAACACCAAAGCGGGAGTTTGACTGAGGCAAACCCGTATACAATGCCAACATTTTTCCCCTCTTGGCTATGTGTAGGTACATGTACATGTGGAGCTTGCTAGAGAATTAGACTCATAGTGAGTTAATCTTCATCACTTTCATCTTTGTCACCTTTACTTTCATCATCTCCTTCATCATATTTTTAGTTATCTAGTTTATTTTGTTATTTATTGTTTTGTTTAGTACCTTTAAACTCCATTTGCTAAACCGATTAGTAGATTTCTGGAATTTTCACTGTACTCTTGTACTTTCTGGTCATACAAATTCCAGTGCCCTAGAGAGATGCTAATGTGTCGCACTGTCATCCCTGACCTGCACTATTTTCCTTGAGTAGAGAGTTGCTTGAGGTACGATTTGGGTTCTACAAATCGGCTTGTTTAGCTTTGTTCAACCTCTCAAGCTAGTAGAGTGACAAAAGCACATGAGAGTGCTCTCCATTCTCTATCCTTGATCTAAGTTGCTTATTCAACTTGAGGTATATTAGGGCAGTCCTCCGCTCTTGACTCTCCATGACCTGGAGCCTTGGTGTGGTTGATCCCCCTCTTCTACATTTTGGTGTTCACCCGACGTGAACCATTTTAGTTTCATTTAGCAATGCTGGAAGACACTTGTATCCTAGGAACATTGTGGGTGTGAGTGTTGTGAGGCGTATATCCTTGCAACCCAACCTATGACCCCTAGTGGTGCAGTTGGAAGGTTCCATAGGCATCACAAAACAAAACCTTAGTTGGGTCACTGTTTAGTTGCAAACCCTTGGGGGCTTTGTGAAAGTTCTATTTGGTATACATAATGGCCTCCTTTTTACATTTTCCCATCCCATTCCTACAACTTGTTAGTGGATCTCATAGCATAACTTTCACCTCGCAAGACTTGTCAATGAACTATAATAGAGAGCCATCTCCCTTATACATCCCCACACAAATCAATGGAAACACTACAAGTGTTCTTGTTGACCCTATATGTCAGGTGAATGCAATTACTAAGGAGATTATGTTGATTAACTTCTTGCACATAGATGGGTATGATGAATCTAGGAGTAACACCATACACACAATGGGATTTCCATTCCTCCCATCAGTTGCATCACCTTGTCAGTCTTAGTTGGACCTAAATCCATAAATTTACTCTTTGACATAATCCTAGATTATGAACCCTTCAAGGTGAAACTAGGTATCCCTTGGTTGGTCGCTATGAATGCAGTTCCCTCGGTGGTGCATAAATGTCTAAAATTCATCCATGAGGGTACAGTGTATGTAGACTATGACACTGGCTATAAATCATTGATTGCACGTGGTGGCTACTCGCTTGATCATTTTTGGCTTTCCCCCGTAGGTTCGCTTCTTCCTAGGATGGATCTCTTATACTAAACCTATGTGAAGTATGAGGGTGGGGGCATAACGCCTAAAGTGATATACCCTACTCCCTATGTCATCTCGCATAGGGCTCTTCTTAAGGCTGATAGTGATGTCTCTTTGGCTTGGAGAAGGGAGGAAGAGAATTGTGCTCAAGGTTCTTCTCCCTCCTCTTTCATTGTCTCACCTATCGCTTCTCCCACCCTGCTATGGTGCCATCAGCGTATGCTCCTAGGCATTTGTTGAAGAACCTGATGGCGCCCACTTGGAAAAATCCCAAGCACTCAACATTTGAACTTCTAGTCTTACCCACGGTGCCTCAGCCCATTCGATATGGTAAGGGGAAGGGTTCCCATGGGGAGTTGTCTATGTCTTGGCCTCCACGGCCTCCTACCCCTCCTGCCCCTAAGTCAGTGAATGGGAAGAGGTCCTCTGTTGAGGCGTTAGAGTTGATTCCCCATGTTGTTGTTTCAACCTAATCAACCTCTCCTTCTTGTTCTCGTCCAGAAATCCTTCCCTCTGCCAAAAATGGTCATGATAGACACTCCAATGATCAAATAGGAGTCCTTAGTTCCATCTCAGCTTCCAACCTCCAACTCCTGAAGTCACAGGAACTACCTTGTGTGTGAGTGCAAGCATCAAAGAAGGGCTCTCTCTGCTGAGCAGACCGCTTTTTAGAGGAAGGAGGGGGAGTCAGCAGTTTCTGCTCTGAAACCTTCTACAATGTCTTCCTCTCCCATCCCCTCTACTTCAGTTCCATCAGCTTCAATGTTGCTTCTAGCTCCTGCTATGAGCATAAACGACCCTCACCCAAAAAAGATGCAGGTGTTTATTGCTCCTTCAATTGAGCCTCCCCTCCTGATGTCCCTCCTAGACATCTTATCATTTTCAAAGCTCGTGGACATGTCAAACACCTCGATGGTGTCCACCGCAGTTTTCTCCTCCTCCTTTGCGCCTTCTGCCTCATCTGTGGGGATCTTGCATCCTCCAACGAAGCAGAAGATGGAGGACAACCCTTCTAGCAATGGGGGTCAAAAGATGGGTCCACCTTCTTTGGAGGGTGGTTCGGCATTAGCATGTGCCATCTTGGTGATGGAGGAAGTCTCGACATCCCCAGAGTTTTTCACTGCTCCTGAGTCACTTGGTGAGCCTAGCAGTAAATCTCGAGCGCGGTCTCCCTCATCCATTGAGTTAACACATGGAACTCCTATGAAGTGCATGTTTAACTCTCTATATGAGGTCCCATCCCTATCAGCAATCTTTGCGAAGTCATTGAATTTCACCCCACATAAACTAAGTCGAGAAGACCGGGCCTTTAATAACAAGTCCAAGGATTTTTGAAGCGCTTAAATCCTATGGGATTTTTCCATCATTGGTCTGCGGGCCTTCAATGCACTTTGATAAACTTTGTAGCTCTAAGGATCTACAAGTTCCTTTGTTCAATCATCCTTAGGAGAGTACATGTTGAGTTATTTTCCTACCCTACGCTTTTGGGATTCACCAGATTGCAGTCTACTTCCTCAATGGTTCAGGTATACATTTCTAAACTCTTCAATCTACTTTATCGAACATTCGTTGACACTCATGCTTGCTAAAGTGGGAGAAAAATGTAGAAGAATGAATTTACACCCCCTTGCAAATTCCCCTTTTACATCCTCTACTTTAGAAAAATACTTTGTGCACTAGATATTTTTTAGAGCCTTTGTGTGGTTGATCCCCCTCTTCTACACTTTTAAACATAGATACATAACACCAATATCTAGTGCACAAGTATTTTTTCATAATTTTTTGTTTTATAATTTTTTTATAACTTTTTCAAGTGAGATTAACAATAATTTAGACATAGCTATAAAATGTAAAAAATAATTCTTAGAATCTAGTAAGCACAATCTTGGATAAGAATAGAATTCAAACTTTTATAGTGTAGGCATTCTCTATTAAATTTTATTAAGAAAGAATCTTTGGCCTATGCAACAATAAAAAGGTTAATAGATTCTCACATCTGAAAGTACCCTTAACCAGAAGGAAAAGAGAGGAGTTGTTGTATTGGATGAATAGAATGCAAGTAGCTACTAATCAAACTAAGAAGGAAAGTAATTAATGTTTTATATTCTTCATTTTAGGTTTCTCACATTTTTATGGGGAAATTTGGAGTTTGATGAGGGTATTGAGGGGCACTCCATCTAAACTAAGCATGGGTAAAAGTACAAACCCATGTCGCACATTATAAAGGAACCGACCAACAACAACAAAAAAATTTGAACTTTGACCACATAAAAGTGGTCTTTATGTTTTGAATTTCAAAATGATGTAAACTATTGAAATGTAGAAATCTTGATGAAGTTTATTCATATTATTTTTCAATTTTTTAAAAATTGTTTTGATTATATATTGTTATCAATTTAAGAGTAGATTTTGGAATACTAAAAATTTCAGGAAAAAGTGACATTCACTTGACGTCAAGAAACAAATAGAAAAAACTTTCTTTTCCCCTAATTTTTTCCTCCAAATAGGTAACTTCAATATCTAGTGCATGGAAAAAAAAATTGAAATTTTGATGTATATTTTTCTTGTAATAACATTTTAAAGTCAAACTTGTTAGAATTTGATAGTTTTCATTTGGCATCAACTATTGTCTATTTTTTAATTCATTTTCAGAAAACAAATTATACCCTTTTGAAGAGGATTCTCTCCTCTAGTGCACCATATATTTTTCAAAAAAAATTAACATGTTTTACTATTTATTTTTTTTAATTTTTAATTAGCCCCTTTTTTAACTCTGACAACCTACTTACATTATTTTTAAAATAAAATATATTAAAACTAATCAAAATATTAAAAAAATTATATATTTGGATTCACCACTCCAAACTCTACAAAAAGGTATTTTTATTATTTTTTAAAAAATAATTATGACTGAAGAAATTTACATAGTTGAAGTTGAAAGTTTTAGAAAATTCGAAGAAAAGTTGAGTTGGCTACCAACTAGGGTGCCACATAGAAAGTTTTGGTAGAAAGGGTTTCAGTAGAAAGTGTTTTGACCAAATCCCCGCACATAAAATGAGCCACATTTTGATGCGGCAAAGGGAGAAATTCAAATTTTATGATTTCGGGCAAAAGGTTTTCTCTTGAAACTCTATGTGTCATGTATAGGCCATGTAGTTTCTGGCAAAATTGGTTTGACCGAAACTGTTTAGGTCAAAACTATTTCGATCAAAAATATTTAGTTGGATGAAAGTGTGACATAGCATTGTACTTTTACCCACATAAATTTCAAAAATCAAGAGGTGGGTTCCCCTATGTAAGATCAGAAGGTATTTTCCATCATCCATGTTATTAGAAAATTTAGGCATTCTATTTATGGTCAATGTGTGGTAGAGGAAAACTACAATGGATTTAATTTACTCTTGAAATTTTGAATCCTCCTCTTATCCACTTGTTTCATCATGAATTAGAAAGAAGCTAGTGCATTATTCAAATTGTCCATAACTTGATCAAGAACTCATTGTGACCTATGATATATTTGAAAGAGGCCTTATGAGATATGATATTTTAGGGTAGCTTGTTTTCAAATTAATCTTTGAGGAATAAGAAGTGGTAAGGGCATGTTTACCATAAAAAGAGGTAATATACATGACTTATATCACCATGCTTCTTGTTGTTTGGGAAAATTTTCCCGTACCAAAGTTTTATTTATCCATGACTGCTCCAAAATTTCCATTAGGGGTGTCTCCAAACACCATATCTTCTACTTCATATGTAAAACTTATCTTTTTAGATTGATCATATTGTTGACAATCACTATGGAATATAGTCATTAAACACATATAATCATGTCAATTTTTCCCGTAAATAATTTACCATATATGTATGTTACAATTTTACATGGTTGAATTAAATTATCTACTTCTTCAATTGCATGATATGATGAATTTATTAGCAACTTGATTATATAGTAAATAAATCAACAAGCTCAATCTACATGTGTTTCTTAATATTATCCCTTTGTAGTTGTTCGGTTAAAACATCAAGCCATGCTTTTGTGTTTCTCTTCTTGTGTCTCGACTTACTACCTAGATTTCATACTCTTACGTGGAAGGGTATTTTTGGATTGTTTCATCTCTCTTTTGATGCTTGACATGATGATAATACCTTATCCATGATACACCTAGAGCAACAAATCATTGATATTATCACAACCTATAGTAATTAAATATGAAAAAACATCTAAACATTCATTTCAAAAGGTAGGATAATTGAAAAAGATTGAAATATATTTCTACCTTCTTGAAACTCTGCCACATAAGCTACAAGGATTTTCCAATCTCAAATCAAAGGAATGTTCAGAGTGTTGTTCTTCCACTATTGATTCTTTTATTAAATTAACACATTCATTTTTATGGCTTAAGAGTTTTTTCTCACTGTAATTTTCACAAATATCCAATACTTCATCAAATTTTATATCTTACCTTTGTGTTATAGATTCCTCTAAAGTTTTATCTCTCTCAACTCTTACAAATCTAATTTATCTTCTTTCTTTTCTTCTTTGATTTGATTGTGCTTATGTATATTTCCCTAGGTTCAATTTCCATCCTCTATTTTTTCGCTCCTTATCAGATTTTCCTAATTCTTCATCTAATTTCAACCCTTCTTTGCCTTATCATTTATGGCCTAGTTCCCAAGATTCTTTGCATGAGAATACATTTTTTTCTTCTATGTTCATTCTTTCTATTATCCCTTTTGCAAAAGGAGATATCTTTTATTTCTAACTAGAAGGAGGTATCTTGTAATATAATTTATTTCTAGGAAATGACTTATTTGGTGTTTTAGTTCATTTGATGGCCTCTTGAAGATTTGGTTTAAATATTATTTTTTCAATTTTGACTTATCTTCTTCCTTCCTTAACTTTCTCATGTATTTGCATAGATCTCTTTTTCCTAACACCCTTAAAAATCCTTCAAAAGGTGTTACAAATTTGAAATCATTTGAATGTTTATGATAATAGTTAAACAATATATCAAACTCTTCTTCCAACACAATTTAGTTCTCTACCATTGAATTTATTCTTTCTTTCTATAGAATGCAATTTTCCTTACCACTTCTTTAAACTTATTCATTATATTTTGGTTCCTATGTATTCCATCTTGTTTCTTTTGTATTTGTATCCTTGTATCAATAAAATGGTCTACATTGTTACCATATATTAGAGATTTTAAGAACCCTCCCATGGTTCACAAGCTAGTAGGAAAACCAACTCTAATACACTATAATATCCCAAGATAAATAATTAAGCAAATATTATTTGAAACCTTCTACAAATGTTAAATATCTTGAACCACTAAAATTTGAGTTTAAATATTTTAACCCTATGCTTGTGAAACATAATAGCTTGAGCCAAAATATTAGGGAAAAATATTTAATCACACCTTTTAGAAAATATTTCTCAAGTTTAAATACCTAACTAGATCACGTAAAAATATAGATTTTATTTATGTTTACACATCAATAATAACATTTCCTTCTTAATTGAAAACCCAACAGGTAACAAATGTACTCTCAACCCTTTAGTGTTAGTGACTATATAAATCTATTTCAGGTTTAAATGTTTTTAACCAAATTTAGTAGAAATCCATATTTCTATTCACAATTTATATAAAATATTAATTGCCTAGACCACAAATCAACCCACAAGGAGAAGACAAAGTATATAATATTCCTTATATTAAATGAGCATAAAATCCATTACAATTTGTTGCTACAACAACCCTGACTTGAAATACAATGCACAAATCCTAAACTCTAGCACACGCCCTCACTTGACTCAAGTTAGAGAGACGAAAAAAGATTGAGGAGTCCAAACAAACTCCTAAGACTAAGAAACCCTCTACGATTAGAGATTGGCCTTTAGTGTGTGGACCTAATGCACCCTTATTGAAAAAAGAGGAGTGTCTGCATGCACATCCTACCTCTTCCAAGAAGGAGGCTGTAAATTTTGATGAGGACCTAGAGGAGTGCCCTCTATCAAAAAATGAGGAAACTGCTTAGTATGGGAAAAAAACTTTGCAAATAAGGATCAATGTAATCCATATTTAATATAAATAAAAAATTCTTTTTTTCCGTTGTTCAAGAACATGAACTTGAATATTTTTCTTGTTGAGAATGGGCGTGTATATCTCTTTTAGATTACATGTTATGTACATAGTATTATGTGTATACAAATGTTTAAACATAAAACCTCATGTTAAGTTATGCTAAATGTAGGTTGTGACATAGGTCAAGTGTTAGTCATCATGGTGACCACTAGACAAGAAATAGGTAGTAGCGGATAGAATAATGAGTTGAGAAAGAGGCTAGATCAAATCTTGGAACTCCTGAACTAACAAGAATCTTGAATGGACCATTTGGAACAAGAGGTCTAAGGGGTGAAGGAATATTAGATTCTGAGGAATGAGGAACCCAACCAAGGAGAGAGGGGTCAAGGAGATCCCAATCAAGGTCAATTAAGGAAGAATTGGGGAAAGAACTAAAAAAGGTAGCACGGCCAAAATTCGATGGAAAGGCCATCGAAGATGGAGTCGAGGCATGGATTATAGAGATGGAAAAATACTTTAGGCTTTGCAACCTGTTAGACCAAACCAAGGCTGCTTGGGCTATGTATCAATTGTCTAGAGAGGCAACTACTTGGTGGGACAACAAGAAGGCAAAGAGGAAACTCCAACCAAGAGAGATCACTTGGGAGCTTTTTCTCGAATCTTTTAGGAAAAGGTGGCTACTGCAACTTTTCTTTGACAAGGAGATGATTGAATTTCAAATTTTCACCCAAGGAAGTATGACCATAGTTCAGTATTGGGAGAAGTTTACCAATTTGCTCAAGTATGTACTACGTACCAATCGGATGAGCGCTTTCAGATTCAAAAGTTTATATTAGGATTGAGACCCCACATTAGAGTTGAGGTGGACCTCCACAATCCCCTTACGATGGTAGAAGTTTTTGAGACTTGGCCACTAAGCAAGAAAAAAAGTTGTAGCAGTTGTCCAATCTCCGCAAAAATTAAAACTTCACGCCTCAATTTAGAAGGAAAAAGTTTCAAAAAGGGGATGAGTAGAAGGGAAATAAGTCCCATCATATTAGAAAATTGAAAAGGGAAAACGACACTCCAAAGAAGAAAGAAGGCAATCGAACAAAAGGGCTAACAATAGTAATGGTTCAACTTTAACAACTTAATCAGAGATACTCTAAGGAGGATAGGTCAGGAGGTCGAAGAGGACTACATGTTGGGTGTTTCACTTGTGGCCGTGACCATTATGCATCTAGTTTCCCTCAGAAGCCGAAGTTACAGAAGGAAGGAAACCAACAACAGACTCAGCAACACAAGATCCATGTGGTGGTGGATAGCAAGCAAAGTATCAGGCTTCTTCGATACAATTGACAAGTAAGCTCTATGGTCGAACTATTTCTATTTTGATAGATAATAGAGCTACAGAGTGTTTTATAAATCCTAGAATGAATTTTAAGTTGCCCATTAGACTTGGATATATGGCAAATTTATGGACAATTTAGTATAGAAATCGAGCTGAGTGGAAAGTAGATTCATGTTTCTTTTGTAGCGAGTTAGAACTTCCCAACTTCCTGACCCAAGTTAACCTTTACGTGGCACCTCTAGGATCCTATGATGTAATCTTGGGAATCAACTAGTTAACTGAGCACAAAGCCATTATAAATTGAGGATAAGATGGTTAGTTGTCTAGATGACTATAGAAACCCAGTTGAGATTCATGGGATACAAAGACCCTTGGAGGTTAGACAAATATCAACCATGCAGCTCAAAAGGGCTCAAAGGAAGGGTTGTGCCATATATGATGTGCATTTCAGTGAACCCAACAATGAGAAGCCATACCTAGATGATTTCCCTATTCTTAGGGAATTTTGAGATGTGTTCCTCGAAGATCTCACCGAGATGCCTCCAAATCAAGAATTTGATTTCTCCATCGACCTAGTGCTTGGAGCTGAGCCTCAATCTAAAGCCCCATACAGGATGACCAACACTGAGCTTTATGAATTGAAAACCCAATTACAAGAGTTGTTGAGCAAAGGGCTCATTAGACCCAATGTGTCTCCTTGGGGAGCATTGGTTATCTGTGTGAAGAAGAAGGATGTCCAACCTTGCGTCTGTGTATTGATTTCTCCATCAACTCCTTTACCTATTACTGTAAAAACAAGAAAGAAAGTAGGAGGTATTTTCCACAGAGCATCAAATTGTGATATTACTATTAGGAATCAACCATGTAGTTTTACGAGATCTTGTGATCCTACTCATTAAACATGGATCAATGAGTTTGACTCGTAAAACTACACGATTGAATCCTGATAACAATATCAAAAAAATAAAGTACTAAAATTTTAAAAAAATACAAAATAAATTTAAAAAATCTTCTAAACAATTAATTCTAATAAAAATGTTAAAATCACATTAAAAAATGAACATTGTAATTGATATTTTCTAAAAGAGTGAGGCTCAAGTATGAAACCTCATAATCTTAAAAAACCTTAAGCTAAATCCTAGTAATATTGAATTACAAGATAATACATACAACCTACATCGTAACTACATAAAATCATTGAGAGAATGACTGACTACTCGATGTCGAATGGGTAATGCCGACATTCACTATTCCAACTCCTCAATCGCCCACCACGGAATTATAATATTTAAACTATTAACTACCCCTCGACATATCTGTCCACACAGACATCGATACTTCAAAGCTATGTTCTTCTTCTACTTACAACACGACAATGTTTTAATATTCTATGAAATAAAAGCAGATGTAGGCCAAACTAATTTCGCCAAATCAAAAGAAAAATCATTAGACCCAAAAACAGATTGCCTGGTATTCGTGGACTATAAAATATTATTATTATTATTATTATTATTGCTTGCTGACACTCACAAACGTGTCAGATGGTAGTGGAATATTGGTTTTAAATCCATCCATCGTCGTTGAAGTTTTTTGAGCCACATAATACCTAGTTGGGAGCGACACTATGAAGTGGGAAAAGTGGGACCCTCTTAGAATGCAAAATTAAATCCAAAGAGGAACGCTACATACCTATTAACTTCCAATACTATGGCATATTCCTAATTTTAATCCCTTTTCTTTGTGCATGGACGATATTTATCGACTTCTAGTTGGAAGACGTCGAAATATTCGAGGGGCTCGTGGACGATGTTTATCTACCCAGATTTGATGGAGTACGAAATATTCGAAGCGATCTTCCAACCAATATTTCATTTCGTAAGTGGAAGCAAAAAAAATCAATTCGGACGTGGTAGTAGGTAATGGATTTTGATATAGATTTTGAAGGTGGTCTTTCATTGGAATTAGGTGGCATTCTTAAGATTGAGATTGGTTACATCGCTAGGAAAGATTGTAATATAAGATGACAGTCCCGTTACGCAATAATTTCTTATCTTTATGTCACTTATTTAGGTAGGTTTGCAATTCCACACATAAATGAAAATAAATAAAACAAATTGTATGGGTGAAGAATGGACACGTACATATGTGGCTGAATGAATGTAATTGAAACGTGTAAGAAGATGAATCTCATGTGCAAAGCAATCAAATGTTTGGCGAAGCTACTTTTTGTAATAATTCACAAGGAAAACAACACGTTACAACTTAAATTAAACTTCACCTACACATTTATTATTTTAGGAGAATGATTGAAACTTATTTGTGATGGAAAGCGTACAAACTTTAGTTCTCACGCTATCCATTTAAATAGAAACATTTGTTATTTAACGACTAAAAAGTAGGTTTTTAATGATTTCGTTATTGCATTGTGATTAGAAAGAATTAATTGAAAAGTTTAGCATTTGAACTACACAAAAAGGAAACCTCACATTATTATAACGAATCCTTTGAGTGCAATGTTTCAACTTAATAAGGAATTTACGTGTTTTCATCCTCTAGGTAATTGTTTCTTAGTTTACAAGGCATGCAATATTATGAGTTTTTATTAATGTCGGTTATCTTTTCAAAACCTACCGAGGGGTATCCCTAGCTTAGAGCATCTTCTATAAACTAAAGATTGAAGGAAGAGTACTTTTTTCTATTATTACATTGGATTAATTAAATATATGTACATATAAAGTATGCATTAATTTTGATTAAATAATATTAATAAGTTATAAATGGATAATTAAAATGATATTTGTGAAATTGAATGTATAAGGGTGGGTTTATTTATTTATGGATATTATGATGATGAATAAATATCTTGTTATATAAAATTCAATCATTTAGATACAAAAAAATAAGTATCTTTCATATGATAATTGTCTAAACTATAGAAAGGCATATAACTTTTTTAGGTCAATCTCACATCTTTAGATTAACTCTACATGACAAAAATTTGATATTGTAAAAAGCGTACTCTTGTACAAATAAGAAAAGCTTAACATACCTATTTTATCCACAATTTGAAAATTATAAGTTCGAATCTGCAACATGAAAATATTACCCTAGCTTTGGAGCTTCATAAATCTCATTAATTTTTTTTACAATTGAAGGAAATGATCAAAACATTAATCAAAACCCTAGGTAAAATGAAATATTTCCATCACCCTTTGCATTGAATGCTCATACGAGAAAAAAATGGTACTGCGAGTCGTCCGTTCCTTTGAATGTGGATTGTTGATTGGTTATGAAGGTTAGATCAACGGGTAGCACATATCCTCACCCTCAATGCATAATGTTTTAAAAGACTCACTTAGAAAATTGTGTTGTGAAGGCAACATGCCTTACAATTGGGAGATGACACATGCACAACTATCATTAGTTATACTTTCACTTGCAACCAAAACTTGGGCCCAATAAAAGAATGCCATGATACTAGAACCTAGTTGTAGTGGTAGACCCGCGTCAACATTGTTGACACATCATCGTAACCATGGGTAGAGAGCATTAACTTGTAACTATGTTGTAAAAAACTTGTGTGCAACAATTAGAAGCAACCATGTAGACCAATGACCATTAATAAAATATTCGATAAATGCCAACAAAGAAATAAAAAGTGGACTTGTACATGAAAATGTGTTGTGAAGGAACACTACACTGAAATGAAATGCCACCACATGTCTTGCAATTTGATAGCACACAATCCATCTCCACTTGCATAAAATATAACCATGAATATTTTGTGTCAAAGAGAAGGTGCTAGCAATGCATCAAACATATATATTTGGTAGGATCCACCAACAATCAAACCAATTGTTGGGGACACACATCACCATAGCACTATCGAAGTTTATGGCGAACTCTTCAACACCCTAGGATCACCTGTAAGACAAAATAACTTCCACAAGAGAGATGGAAAAAATATCATGCTATGATTAAAGATGTCAAAATGAATATGGAAGCCAAAATGAATATAAAAATGCACACATGAAGCCTTGCTTATATAGGCAAGGTAAGAGATAGAATTAGATAAGATCATGACAAGTTTCTTAATCCTATCACATGAGACAGCTAAGTCATAACAACCTAGGACTCAAGTATTAAATAAATGCCAACTAGATAGGATAAGTGACAACTAATGCTTAACTAGAAAGATTCCTTCCTAGGACCTAAGTGGACTTAACATGTAAATATGACCTAGATAGGTAAAACGCCTATTTACACCAACACCCCCCTTAAGTACAATTGAGGGAGTACTTATGCAAATGACACAAAGATGGGTCCCGACTATGAGGCCATGTTAGGTACCCATTACATATGCAAATGCAATCTCTCACAAATGAAGAAAAGGAGAAAACACAGTGGGATAAAACTCCTCCCCTAAAGAGAGATGAATACAATAATGCTCTCCATGAAAAATAAGAGGACAAAACCCCATTTGAGGAAAAAGACCCCCCATAAGAGAGACGAAGAAGAGACTATTCAACCCCCTCAATGAAAAGATACATTACATAACCAATCAATCTCCATCCACACAAAGGATGACAAGAGAGACCATACAATCCCCCATAATGAGATAACTTGTTGCAAAGAAGCACTAGAAGCACACTTGTGGAGTAACACTGGAATCCTTAATCCAACAAGCAAAGGAAAGATAACTTTGATGTTAGAAACCATAATAGTGTCACTCAAGTACTCAAGTTGGAATCATGATAAAGCAACAACAAAACCGATGCTATTAAGGAACACTAAAAAACTCGTAAATTGGCACAACCTTGGAATTTATGAAGTAATAGTGTAGTGTAGAAAAATGTATCCCTTTACATTTTCACACTTGTTTAGGTCCTCCCTCTTGAAATCTGGCTTATTCATGCCTTAATTGGTCCTATTTTTGCATCCACAAGCCTAGTAAATTATCTTTTTCTAAGGAGAATCCTGACATTTAATAAATGACACTTCATAATTTAACATGTTGGTTATGTGTTCTAGATTTAGGGATCTAGGACTCATACGCCCAATGGGGCGTATGGGTCCTCCCTAGATCTTGGCCCCAAAATTCAAAATCCATATTAAATGTGACACTTTTCAAGATGTGTGTCCTAGGTTTTAGAGCCTGGGACTCATATGCCCAATTGGGCGTATGAGTCCCACTTTAGCTTAGGACCTATTTTGATTCAAATTCTTGGTGGGATTTTATTGTCCTTAGTTTCAATTTTCAAATATCGGCTTGTAGTGTTGCAATTTTAGGAAATTAAGCATAAACAAGTATAAATACAAGGTTATTTCACATAATTTCTCCTAGCAAGTTTTCAAGTCATCTAATATTTTCAAGAGAGCATTCCTAAGGAAATTTTATGAGATTAAGAGCATTCAAGAGAAAATCATCAAGCATTTGGAGCAACATTCAATACTCGAGCATCAAAGTCCTCATGCATCATATGTGTTTGTGAGCTAACATTTGTGATGTAGATTTCATGATTCAAGCAAGCATTCAAGACAAAGTTTCAAGCATTCAATCAAGAGTCAAGATCCAAATTCATGATATCCATTTCACACAATTTTGTAACCTTCATTTCAATGGTTTGGTGAGTTGCAACATTGCATCTATTCATTCATCATTCCTTCCATTCATATTTCATTTCTCATTAAGGTTTAATTGCCAAAACAGGGTTTCACCAAGGAAAACCCCCATTCTCTAACAAAACAACATTTTTCTCCCTCTTGATATGTGTTTTCAGATCTAGGTGAATTGGAGCTTGAAGATCCTTTGAAGACAAAGTTGCAAGAATTGTCAAAGTTCTCAAAAATTTGTCTTCTTTACGGAAACTCACTTATAGACCAGAATTTAGACTTTCAAGACTTGAAGATTAGACAAGGAGGAAGCTACTGAAGATCACTAGAGGCTACATAAAACATCATTATGATACTTGCAGGTGGAATCATACAGCCAACCTAATGTATTAGTCCCTAGTAAGGCCTTTCAATAGCATTCAATAGTGTTGGATTTGTGTTCGAAAGATTCAGAAAGATCCTGAAAAAATCCTATAATAGGACTCATATGCCCAGATTGGCATATTAATCCCGGTGTAGCCCTAAAAAGTAGTTTTCAGAGTTTGCAAACCTTGTTTTGACATCATCATTTCACTAGGTACCTCACTGTTCCAATCAGTTTATCAGTCAGATTTCATGTTTTTAGATTTCTTGTTTGCAAAGTGAATTTGTATAAGTATTTTCATTTCTCCTTTTGAAGCATTATTTAATGGTGAACCCCTGTCCAATTACACAAGGAACCCACTAGATTTCTCAATTGAGTCGATTTACCTAAGGGTTGATAGTTAGTTGATTGAGAGATCTAGTTTCCTGATGAAATAGGAGAAGTATAGGGGATTATCACACCTTCATTTTGGTGAACACATATCTCTATCCCTCCCCTCTTTTTCATCATTACAAACAGTTGATTGAAAAATGATTTGGAACTGAAATGAAACACTTGAAGATCAAAATTGCACTCTCCCAACTGTCAAAACATCCAAGTAATCTCTAGGACACCCTTTGGGAAAAAAATGAAATAATTATCAACCTGGGATAGATACAAGAAAAGGTGCATGGATGGCAACACAGAGCTCCTCAATGCCTTTCCAATGCTACAAGAATCACAAAAATCAAAGAGTGTGGCAAAAATTTATGAGCTCAAGAGCCATAAAAAAGATCTAACTTTAAACAAGAATAAATGCTTCAAAAAAATAGAATTTCTAAAAAAAACCTGCACCACTCCAAAATTGGAAAAATCAACTTTCCAACAATATCTTGTTTAAAAAATTTCACCTCTTGGATTACATGTTATAGCAAAAAAAAAAAATCCCTAAAAAAGGACATGAGCAAACTAACTAGGCATAAAAAATAGCCCCCTTGGGGTCGACGGCTAGTTTTCCATATGACCACACCTATTAAAAATTGAAAATTAAAAAGTGTCGCCTAGTGACAGCTCCTGTGCGTCGGTGGTGGCAAGGCCATTGTTGGGGAGGTGGCATTAAGGGTTAGCCTCCTCCTAATAAGTGGTGGTTGGGGGCTAAATCCCCCCACGTCCAAGTAATCCACAATTAAAACTTTCGCACGAACAGCCATTTTAAAATAAAAGTTTTTAAAACCAAACTTTTGTATTAAAATAAAACATATTGTGCCAAACTAAATGCAAATTGTAACATAGTACCCGAAATAATGACAGTCAACAAATAAAAAGGAAATCATAGTACATATGATTACACCAGACCTACGTAGGTAGTACACAGACTTGAATATGTCACCAGAAGATTCTACCGTCTGTGACAACGATCCACACTGGGTATACAATCAAGTACATATATGTACAACTGTATGACCTAAAAAATTCATGCCACAACTAAAAGTCTCAAATTTCAATGATTCAACAATCAATCGTTAGGTTATCAGGCCTTTCAAACACAATGGTGAGGTTAGTTTTCGCCCAAACTGCTTCAAAAAATTAGCTACCCTTTGAATCTAGTAATTGAAACCCTTCCTTCAAAACCTTGTAGATCTGTTAATATGATGAAAATTGATGAAATAAAAGCCAAACCTTTTTTTTTTATGCCCTAGATTTAATGGCGAGGTTCTCAAGACCCCAACTCACACCCAGCAAAAATTTCATGCCAAGATTGGTCCCTCTGATCTAGGAAGAAGTCTAAAACACTGAAGTTTTGATACCATGTAGGAGTTTATGGTGAACTCCTCAACACCCCAAGATCACCTACAAGATAATAACTTCCACAAGAGAGATGACATAAATATCATGCTATGATTAAGGATACAAGAATTTCAAAATGAATATGGCATTGTACATATGAAGCCTTACTTATACAGGCAAGGCAAGATATAGGATTAGACAAGATCATGACAAGTTTCTTAATACTATCACATGAGACAACTAAGTCATAACAACCTAGGACACAAGCATTAAATAAATGCAAACTAGATAAGATAAGTGACAACTAATGCTTAAGTAGAAAGATTCCTTCCTAGGACCTAAGTGGGCTTAACATGTAAATAGGATCTAGATAGGTAAAACACCAATTTACACCAACAAGAACAAGAGTTGAAGCCTATGCCCTGACGCTCAACTAGAAACTATGTTGTGAAGTGCAAGTGCACTGCAATTAACACTCACCACATAAACAACAAGCGGGGGCCACCAAAAGTAAGCTCATAAGCCATCAACGATATGGTAAATATTTTACATGGAAAAAGGAGACAAACAACAATTTGAACAAGAGGCTAGTGAAATGATAACACTCGTCTCTACTCTAGAGACTTTAGGTAGAATTTTGAGTGTATCAAAACTTTAGCTCGAAATAGAATTAATGTTGTTGATTTGCATATATCTAATGATCAAAATTTATTCTAATACTATAAATACATTAATGTAAATTGTAATTCTAGTCATCCTTTCAATTTTTTGTTTTATTAATAATTATCTATTATTTCTCATTAATTTGAATCATTTAGTCGTTGGCACTTGTCTCTATTCTAGAGACTTTATGTACAAATTTGAGTATGTTAGTACCTCAACCCAAAATAGAACTTATGTCATTGATCTGCATACATCTAACAAATAAAATTTATTATAATATTATAAGTACATCGATGTAAATTATAAAATTCTAGTAATCCTTTTGAATTTTTATTTAATTATTTATTTATTTTAGTCAAAAGGTGAAAAGAACCTGAAAAATGATTATATTAAAATATATAAAATATTACAGAAAGACCTTGTCCGTGGCTAGATACAAAGTTGATGATTAGAGACCCATTCAAACAACCACAACTAAAGATAGATATTGAATATTAGTATTCCTTACATACAAACCAAAAACCCTTATAGAAAGTGAATATTTCAAATGCACATGTTAAAAGAGAAGCCAAGCAAGTATGAAGAATAGCACAAAAAACCTTCATAATGTAGAGCAAAAAATTTATTGGGGCATTATTAGTTATAACTCCTACATGTTGGCTTGTTAACATTAATGTGAGCATGATTCGATCTTGTTGCAACTATGGCCACTGGAGTAGATAAAGGGGGAAGATTGGGTTGGTGGGTAATCAAAAAAGAAAGCACATGGAAGACCTCCTCGATCCTTTTAGTCTTTTCCCCGCCAATTTATAAGCAATGTAAACTCAATGAATTGGTAATTGTGATAGAGAAATAATTATTGAGGCGATGTTTAATTGCTTTAAACACACAATTGATGGATGGAGAATTTTTAATATCCTTATGTTTGAATAAACCCCCAATCAATGCACAACCACCATAGATGTCATAATTTTTGTGGTAGAGTGAAAAGACTCTTTAGAAATCATATGATCTTTGACATATTATGTTGGCAAAACACAGACACGCAACTGAGAGGGGGGGTGAATCAGTTGTGACAAAAACTTTAACTTTTCTAACTTAACTTAACTTTAATCTCAGATCTGATGAATAAGAAAATAACCGCAAGCAATTAACACATTAGAGAGACAAATAACACCAAGATTTTTTTGCGTGGAAACCCTGTTAGGGGAAAAACCACAGTGGATGCTAGTCCACAAGATTATGCTCTGTTAGAAGTATAAAGAGAAATAATAAGCGGAATGCACATGCATTCAGGCACACTTCCTAGAGCTCACTACTCAAATACAAAAGAGGGCTCACTTTCCAACAATACAGAATAGGATTAAAATCCAAAGAATACGAATTGAGAAAATAGCTCCTGCACAAGCCTGATTACAATTCCAATTAAGCTCAGAAAACCTTCTTCACACTTTACTCAATATTCTTCACTCTCTACTTAGTAATTGAATGATAGAAACTCTATTCGCACATTTGCACTTTCTCTGGCATACATTCACACTTATGCACACACTAACTTCGCTCAACCAATCGCTCTTATATATCCGCTACATGGGATTTTATCACAACTTAGTTGGCCAGAAAAATAAAACATATTTCCAATGTCAGCCCAAATTTACAAATAAATTTCCAATGCAAATCCACCAAGGTCAGCCACAACATAGTGGAGACCCAAATTAATATCTCCAACACAAATAATTTAATTAATTTCATCACGAAGATCCACAACACACTTCCATCAACATGTCGGTCAGGAACATGAAAAATCGAACGTGTGCAAGAAAATATTTTCAACCACGAGCTCTCCAAGTAATGTGGACGTACCACAAAGATATAAAATGATCTAGAGACATCCAAGAACACCAAGAAACAATAGTGAAATATCTGCAACAACTGAGATTACCAAAATCACACAATCTTCATTTAGGAACACTGACAGAGACCACAAAAACACTGTCAGACCACAACACAGTCAAAACTTCACGCGGACCTCTGAAACTTCTGGTAGATGATCTAGAAACATTCAACAATAAACCATTTAATCCACACCAGCTAATCATCAACGTCCAGAACATGACACCTTCAAGACCTACACAGTTCCATTGGGAACCTAGAACAATTTCTTTTACAATTTTCTCAATATCCTTGACATATATAGCTTCTAGAACACCAAATGCTAATAGTGTTGACATCAATGACAACCACATATCAACATCCAACAATCTCCCCCTTTGACATTGATGGCAACACATGATGTGAAAAATACCATCAACCCAACACACTGACTTCTTCTGCACTTCTCCTCTTGAAAGGATTTTTCACATTACACTTCTCCCCCTTTGACATCAATGGAAAAGGTAACAATGACCTTTCCAAATACATGCTCTGAACCACATATCTGCACATCTGACTACTCCCCCTGAGTAGCAGCTAAGAAACATCAATCCAAATCATAATATAGCAATGAAGTTCTCAGATTGATGCAAGAAAATGCATCTTTTAGTTCTTATCAGGAGGGGTAATTACCCCTAGCATTCCTCTGAGATAATCAAAAGTATCCTTCGACAATGGCTTAGTAAATACATCTGCAATCTATTCTTTGGTAGGCACATACTCCAGTCTGACTTCTTTCTCATTCACTTTCTCCCTCAAGAAATGAAACTTGATTGATATATGTTTAGTCTTAGAGTGTAGCACCATATTTTTTGAGATATTTATTGCACTTGAGTTATCACAGTATATGGCAATAGGCTCTTCATATATCACCCTGATATCTTTCAACATGTGTTTCATCCACAACACTTGAGTACAATTATTTGTAGCAACAATGTATTCTACCTCAGCAGTAGATAGAGAAATTGAGTTTTTCTTTTTACTTAGCCAGGATACTAGCTTCTTCCCTAGGAAGAAAGCACCACCACTAGTACTTTTCTTGCCATCTACATCACCAGCCCAATCTACATCAATATATGCACACAAAGTGAGATCATCATCCTTTGGATACCAAAGTCCAAAGTCAACTGTTCCTTTTAGATACCTAAAAATTCTCTTCACAGCAGTTACATGTGATTATTTTGGATCAACTTGAAATCTAGCAACCATACATACAGCTTTCATAATGTCTGGTCTAGTCTGAGTCAACTAAAGCAATCCACCGATCATTGACCTATATCTGGTTTGATTTTCCTTAGGAGAGTCATCATTTTGTGTCAACTTACATCTGGTCACCATGGGGGTACCAACAGGTTTGGAGTCATCCATTCCAAACTTCTTCAATAGTTATTTCACATATTTGGACTGAGATATGAAAATCCCCTTGTCTAATTGAGTAACTTGCAATCCCAGAAAAAACTTTATCTTTCCAATCATACTCATCTCAAATTCATTCTTCATCTCATCAACAAACTTCATGCATAGATTATCATCTCCTCCAAAAATGATATCATCAACAAAAACTTCTATAATTAATTCCTTATCATTATCTAATTTGAAGTATAAGTTGCTATCAACAGTACCTTTAGTGAATCCAAGCTTTAGTAGGTATTTGTCCAATCTAGCATACCAGGCTTTGGGGGCTTGCTTAAGTCCATACAAAGCTTTCTTCAATCTGCAAACCATATCTTCTTTGCTTGTTAGTTGAAATCCATCTGGCTATTCAATGTACACTTCTTCTAGTTCTCCATTCAGAAATGCAGACTTTACATCCATTTGATAGACTTTATAGTTCTTGTGTGTAGCATAAGCAAGAAATAGTCTAACAGCTTCAATCCTAGCGACAGGGGCAAAGGTTTCTTCAAAATCAATACCTTCCATTTGTGAATACCCTTTACATACCAGTCTTGCTTTATTCTGGACCACTTCACCTTCTTCATTCAGCTTGTTCCTAAATACCCATTTAGTACCAATCACATTTTTGTCTTTAGGCCTCGAAACTAGTATCCATGCGGCATTATTTTCAATCTGTGTTAGCTCTTCCTTCATGGCTTCCAACCAATGTTCATCTTGACAAGCTTCAGTGACATTTTTAATTTCAATCTTGGATATCAGACAATATTCTTCTGCAATTTTTCTTCTATTTTGCACTCCTTTACTCTTATCTCCTATGATTTGATTTTCAGAATGATTCAGCTTTACATACCTTGGAATTTTTGGACAATCTTGAACTCTAAAGCTTTTGATCTTTCTTCTACACTTGCACTTGTCTGTGTCTCCTGACTGACTTGATTTACTGAAACAAATTGAGGTTGTTTCATCAGAACATATGGAATAATTTGAAGCAGATTATGTGTCTAAGTATTCTTCGCTTGGCTTGTAATGTCTTCGTCTGAATCATAACTAGAATGTCTGGATGATTTGACAGAATTCTCATCAACTCTAACATTTGCACTCTCAACCATCTTTCTCAATCTTTTGTTATAGCACCGATAGGCCTTGCTTTTAGTGGAGTAACCTTAGAAAATTCCTTCATCACTTCTTGCATCAAATTTTCCTATATCGTCATCTCTTCTAATATAACACTTGCTTCCAAAGATCTTGAAGTACTTGATAGTAGGCTTGTGACCAAACCATAACTCATAAGGAGTCTTATCAGAATTGTCATTAAAATTTACTCGATTCAAAGTATACACAACATTGCTTACCACTTCACTCCAAAGACATCTAAGAGGCATTTCCCTGCATCATCATTTGCTCGACATCATCCAAAATTTATTCTTCTGCCAACTCCATTTTGTTGAGGGGTTCGAGGAACAGATAATCATTTTAATACTCATGCTCTTTCAAAATAAGAAAGAACTCCTGAATAAACTTCACCACTGGCTAAATCTTAGGCACTTGATTTTCAGACCTTTCTATTTTTGCCATAGCTCAAACTTTTGAACTTCTCCAATGTCACATTTTCTTAAAAAGGAAACCCAAATCATTCTAGAGTAATCAATAATAACCAACATAAAATACCTTTCTCCATGAATAATTTCCCTGACTGAGGGACCACAAAGTCACATGTAGAAGCTCCAAAGAAATTATTTGAATGAAATTGTTTACCTCGAAAGAGACTCTCGCTTGTTTACCCATCCCATACCTCACAGACATATTAGTGTGTTTCACTAAACTTAGGGCATCTTCATCGCTTGAGTAGAACTTATCTTGATAATGTTGTCAAAGTTTACATGACACAACCTCCTATGCCACAACCAGCTTTCATCTACTTGAGCAATTAAACAACTTCCATTAGTAGTATTCAGATGAAAAATATTACCTTTCGTTTGTTTTCCTGTTGCAATCATATCCCCGGAACTTCCACATATCTTGCATCTTCCATCTTTGAACTAAATATCATATCCCTTGTGAACCATCTGTCCAACACTCAACAAGTTGTGCTTCAGGCCTTCAACATAGAGGACATCATTAGTGTTATCCTTACCACCAAGGCAAATAGATCCTCTACCACGAATCACGCCAACATTGTTATCTCCAAATCTTACAACCCCACCGTCATACTTCTCTAGACTCACAAATTTACTTTTATCACCGGTCATATGATGTGAACATCCACTATCAATGACCCACTCATCTTTTTCTTCAATTCGGGTTGCAAGAGATTTTTCATCTTTAGTAGATTCTGTAGCCATGGGATTATCTTCAATGGTAGAAATGAAAGCCCATTCATCTTCTTTTCCATTGTCTTTATCAAACTCATCATCAGTCATTGCTTCTTTAGCAAAGTAGCATCTATTTTGGAATCTATACTTTTTAAGCTTAGATCTAGGAACTCTTTCAGGACATCTTGATGTAAAATGACCTATTTTACTGCACGAAAAACATTTAATAGGAAAAATATCCTCATACTTACCTTTTCCTCTACCTTCTTTTTTCGCAATCAGTGCTTCCAATTCTTCTACCTCTCTTTCTTTATCTTCATGTTGTTTCAGTTCTTCATCATACTTGGATATCTTTCTAGAACTCTCTCCCATATTATATCTTTGTCTGTTACTTCTGGATACAGTGGCCTTGAATGCAGATTCAGTCTTTGGTGTAGATTCACCAAATTCACTTATTTCAAAAGCAGCAAGCTTCCTGATCAACGTGTCTCTTGTTATCATGTTTACTAATCTGAACTCCTCAATAGCATGAACCTTCATTTTGTAGGAGGGAGACAAGGATCTGAGTATTTTAGCCACAATTTCATCCTCATCCACAGAACCACCAACACCTTTAATACCCATCACTATTTCATTTACTCTTTGCATAAAAGAGGTGATATTTCCATCTTCACCCATCTTCAAATTCTCATGCTTTCCTTTCAAGCTCTGTAGCTTATCCATCTTCACCTGCGCATCTCCTTCATACAAAGTTTCCAGTTTCATCCAAATCTCATGAGTTGTCTCCAGACCCAACACATTAGCCATCTCTGAATCTGTTAGAGCACTCACCAAACTTCAATAGCCCTAACATTATTTTTAGCATCTTTGATCTCATCAGGAGTTGAGGGACCATTCTGAGGAATAGTATATGGATCTTTTGTAATCTTCCAGAAAGCTTCACCAACACACTTTAAGTGGCATTGCATTCAAACTTTCCACATTGAGTAGTTAGTGCCATCAAATCTTGGACTGTCCTTCTTGAATGTTGTTGCCATCTCGGATCACCTCAAGCTTTTAGACTTCTTCAGAGGAACTTGCTCTGATACCAATTACTGGCAAAACAAGGACACAAAACTGAGAGGGGGGGTGAATTAGTTGTGACAAAAACTTCAACTTTTCTAAATTAACTTTAATCTCAGATCTAATGAATAAGAAAATAACCACAAGCAATTAACACATCAGAGAGACAAATAACACCAAGATTTTTTTTCGTGGAAACCCTGTTAGGGGAAAAACCATGGTGGATGTTAGTCCACAAGATTATACTCTGTTAGAAGTATAAAGAGAAATAATAAGGGGAATGCACATGCATTCAGGCACACTTCCTAGAGCTCACTGCTCAAATACAAAAGAGGACTCACTGTCCAACAATACAGAATAGGATTAAAATCAAAAGAATACAAACTGAGAAAATAGCTTATGCACAAGCCTGATTATAGTTCCAATTAAGCTCAGAAAACCTTCTTCACACTTTACTCAATCTTCTTCACTCTTTGCTCAATAATCGAATGATAGAAACTCTATTCGCACATTTGCACTTTCTCTGGCATACATTCACACTTATGCACACACTAACTTCGCTCAACCAATCACACTTATATATCCACTACATGGGATTTTATCACAACTTAGTTGGCCATAAAAATAAAACATATATTTCCAATGTCGACCCAAATTTACAAATAAATCTCCAATGCAAATCCACCAAGGTTGGTCACAACATAGTGGAGACCCAAATTTATATCTCCAACACAAAAATACTTTAATTAATTTTTCCACGAAGATCCACAACACTTTTCCATCAACATGTCAGCCAGGAACATGAAAAACGAAACATGCGCAAGAAAATATTTTCAACCATGAGCTCTCCAAGTAATGTGGATGTACCACAAAGATAGAAAATGATCTAGAGATATCCAAGAACACCAAGAAACAACAGAGAAGCATCCACAACAACTAATATTACCAAAATCACACAATCTTCATTTAGGAACACTGACAGAGACCACATAAACACTGTCAGACCACAACACACTCAAAACTTCACACGGATCTCTGAACCTTCTGGTAGATGATCTAGAAACATTCAACAATAAACCCTTTAATCCACACCATCTAATCATCAATGTACAAAACATGACGCCTTCAAGACCTACACAGTTCCACTGGGAACCTAGAACACTACCTTTTACAATTTTCTCAATATCCTCAACATATACAGCTTCTAGTACACCAAATGCTAATAGTGTTGACATCAATGACAACCACATATCAACAACCATATCCTAGACATATACAGCTTCTAGTACACCAAATGCTAATAGTGTTGACATCAATGACATCAAATGCTAAACTTACCCATTTTTACCAACATAGTATTTTGATTACAACCTTGATTTGATAATGCACTTGTAACTTTATTCCCCTCTCTACAGCAACGAGCTATTTTAAAATGATCAAACCAATTGAGAACTTCCTAGAGACTTGTTGACACTTGTCTCTATTATAGAGACTTTATGTAAAAATTTGGGGGTATCAAAACTTCAACCCAAAATAGAACTTATGTCGTTGATCTACAATCATCTGACGTTGTAAATGTAAATCTTTTTAAGGCTATAAATTTTCCAAGTAACTAAATCATTATCTTTTAGTATTTGATATTTTCACCAGCTACATTATGATTTTTCAAAAACTTTCCAGCACATTCGCTAAATAATTAATTGTATAGTTCTGAATATTTATATTATTTCCACCAAACTTATTTATATTTTTTAATACAAGTATAATTTTTCAACAATTTTATTTCTTTTTTTCAAATCTATTTATAATTCACCACAAAAATTAATGTCTTTTGCTAGGATTCACCAATATTTATTAGAAAAATAGAGGAAAAAATTATAAAAAATATATATGATGAATATAGTGAAAGGAAAGGAATAATTGGTTTATAGGTTGAAACAATCATTGTATGGTCTAAAACAATTTCCCATGATATAGTAGCAAAATATTTGATGCCTTTGCATTGAAATTAGGTTTTGTTAGGAGTGAGGAAGATCATTGTGTTTATATTAATATTATTGGCGATCAAATATTAATCATTGTTTTGTATGTAGATGACATGTTGTTTATTGGTAACAACAAGATGATGATTAGGGAGCTCAAAGCTCATATTTTTGGCATATTCAATTTTAAGGACTTTAGAGCTACAAAATATGTTCTTAGGATAGAGATTGGTAGGTATCAATTATATCAAAAATATTTGGTTGAGTCAAAATAATTATGTGGATACCAAATGTTTTGTGAAGGTTTAATATGCACAACTCTAATCCAATGAATATTCCATTTATGGTTGATACTAAGCTTACTTTATACATGTTTCCTATGTCTGATGATGATTTTTATGGAATGTATAATATGCCTTATGCTAGCATTGTTGGTAGTTTGATGTACACAATGGTTTGCACTAGACCATACATTGCTCAACTAGTGGGAGTTGTGATCAAGTTTATGTCTAACCATGGTAGAGAGTATTATAATTTTATTAATAGGGTATTTATATATTCGCATGGAATTTTTTATTACTATTTGTGTTATCATGGTATTGATGATGTGGACAAGTTATTGGATATATAGGGAATTGTTGATGCATATTTCAAGTACGTGACTTGGATAGTTGAAGCTTCACTAGTTGCTATGTTTTATCTCAGTTTAGAGGTGCAATGATTTGGATGAGTAAAAGATAGCCCATGGTTACTTTGTACACCATACAAGTAGAGTATATGGTTGCTACACATGCCTCTAAGGAGGCAATTTGGCTATAGAGACTTGGTACATGTATATTATTTTGATTGCAAGATTGTTAGAAATGGATGTGACAATTAGAGTGTTATTCATTTTGCTAAAAATCCTATATATCATGCTTGTATTAAGAATTTTGATGTTTAGTATCACTTTGTGTGAGAAATGGTTGAGAATGGTAAGGTATTGTTAGAGAAGGTTGACACTCTAGATAATGAACTACATATTCATTTATGAAGCCGATAACATATAAGTTTCTTGATGTAAGAAGGCCACGTGCCTTGATACTTGTACATAGTTTTTTAATTTTACATATTGGTGTTTAGAGTTGTAGGTCCCAAATACTTGATGTTAGAACTTCTCCTAAGTGTTAGGGGTGTCAAAATTAGGGAAAAAATCTTGAACATATGATCTAGTTCAGTAATAATAGACCAATATACTAAGGTAGGTAAGATCTTCAACTTTAGGCTCTATTAGGCCAACGAGGGGCTTCCCTAAGGTGCTATGTTAGATATGACTATAGGAAGTGAACATTTACCCTAACACAAACCATACCCAATGCATAATACACTTCTATTAGGTAATCAATATGTATGTGTATGTTGGTTTGAAATATGTATGGTTCTACACCTTTACAAAGAAGATGAAATAAAACACCAAGTGTCTAAGAATGTGTTCTCGATACCCCTAATGTTGTTGTGTACATCTACATGTGGTAGTGAATAGAATTAATTACAACACAAACAAAAATGATATTAGATTTTATTGTTTTGTGTGTTTTGTAATATCCCTACTAAAGTATTTAACCATTAAAAATCAGATCTAAAAATGGTAAAACAACTTTTAACAATTTGTGACAAATCTCCACACATATTGAACACTAAAATGCATTGGAAACCCTCAAAAGTTGTTTTCTATAAAATAATCAAATTTATACATCAAAAGAGGTATGATATAGCCACTTAGCACCAAAAACAACAAAAAAATAAAATTTGGATCCTAAACTACGACTTCTACACAAATGAGGTGAAATACACATTGTGTTTTTCAACAAAACATTGTCATATTAGACAAGTTTTATGGCTTGGGATATTAATCTCATCAAATTTGATGGTGTGGACTTGAAACGTTAAGTTTAAGTAGTGAACTTGCCAAATAAACTAGTGTAAAATTCTTACTCATTTGATATCACCACATATGATTTTGAGAGGCATTGAGTTAGAGTGCACAACTATTTGATACTTTCCCTTAAAGTACATCACAATTCTTCTTTATCAATAAAAACCAAAAAACTTTAATGATTATAACAAATCAAAATAAATATCTTCATGATTAATTGTACAATAAAATATCAAACCAAGAAATATATTTTTTCTATAAACTTGATCCAAATGATAAAAATATATATTTCTAATATTTTTTTATATTAAATTAAAATTTTAATTTTAATAAAAACAACTAATAAATAAATGACTCGATTATCAAACGGACTTTACTAACAATTTTTTTAAAATTATAGTAATTTAACAACATAACCATAATCATTATTTAAATTAAAAAAAAACTATTAGTTAAACACAAAAGAACAAAATAACAACATGACTATTTCAAATTCTTCTGCCATTAACCATTTACTCAAAAGATACAGATAAGTAATCCACGTCTAAAGTATACGTCTTTTTGCTAGGGAAAAGTTATTTTTTATTAATGTAAAGGCGGGCGCAGGTGATAAAATTAAATCATATTTTGCTCAATTCTAAAGTAGGAAAACAACAGGTGTCAATTTTGTCGGCATACACGAGAAGAATTAAAAATGGAGGGAAATGCAAATATCAAGCAACAACCATTGACAGGAGAGAAGCAACAGTACTGAATTGCATTCCCAATCTAGTAAGATGCGTGACGTAGCCCAGAATACAAGATTTTTTTTTTATATGGAAGAAAAACCGAGGTCATCAAAACCTAAAAAACTTCTTCGTTGCAGCCGACATTTGTTAACCTATTATTTTGTTCGGAGCGTGTTTGCCAAGAAATCAAAATAGCTAAAGCTTTGGCTTAAACCGGAGGAGTTTAGAATCCAAGTCGCTGACTCAGCCACTGCAATGTCAATGCCGTTTAAGTATCTCCCAAACTTCCACCAAAGGGCAGGTGGCGTCAACTTTTCTTTGTTATCTTTGCCAACTCAAATGTCAACGAGACAGATGTTTTGTTGTATTGTAAAACCAAAAATGCAGATGCACTCCACGGGTGGTGTCTGACGTGTCCCAGAAACCCGTGATTATTCCAACAGAGGTGGATCTGCCATCTGGCACCTGGAGAGACGTTGGCCGGCTCCGTGCCGCCAGCAACCCAATTGCACCGGAGTGCTAACGATGCAAAATGAATAATAGTTTGTTGAGCAGCATTGTGATTCAATTGCACGAGAAACAGCTGTAGCGGACGGCCACCATCTACCTTGGGCAGGTGACTAACGAACATGTTCCTTGCCTTTTCAAATTTGTAAATTGACAGCAACGGCTCTTATATAACCACACCTCCAACTACAATGGTACTCAAAACATCATTCACTTTTTTTTTTAATTGCGGAGAATGGGGGGAATAAGCGAGACGGACCTCTGGGTAAGGGGCGCCATTATTGGGTCTGGAGCATTTGGGACAGTTAGCCTTGGCATCACCAAGTCTAATGGCGAGCTCTTTGCAGTCAAGTCCATGGCGGCAAGTTCTGTTTCTTGTTTGGAGAATGAGTACAATATTCTAAGTTGTTTGGATTCGCCATACGTTGTGCGATGCCTGGGGAAAGAGCATGGCTTTCAGAATGGCGTGGAGATTTGCAATCTGATGATGGAGTACATGCCAGGCGGCAGCGTGGCGGACCTGCTCAGTAAGCTTGGCGGGCAAATGGAGGAATCGGTGATCAGAGGCTACACCCGCGGCATCCTCCTTGGATTGGATTACCTCCACAGGCAGGGGATTGTGCACTGTGATATCAAAGGCAAAAATGTGCTTTTGGGATCCGGTGCCGCTGTCAAGCTTGGGGACTTCGGATCTGCCAGGAGGGCGGAGGAAAGGGGATTAAGTGTTCAAGATTTAAGGGGGACGCCATTGTGGATGGCTCCAGAGGTCATGAACAGAGTGGAGCAGGGGCCGCCCTCGGATATTTGGTCCCTCGGCTGCACAGTCGTAGAGATGGCGACGGGAAGGTTGCCTTGGAGCGACGTTTCGAATCCCCTCGCGGCCATGTATCGCATCGCCTGCACAGACGAACTGCCGGACTTGCCCGCGAGTGTTTCGCCTCAATGCCGGAATTTTCTTGAGAAATGCTTGCGGAGAGATCCGAAGCAGAGGTGGACCGCTTCACAGCTGTTGAATCACCCCTTTCTCAATGAGACCGACTGCTGCTCTGAGGTGAAAAGGGTTCCCCTGTCTCCGACCAGCACTCTGGATTTTGAGAGGCCCGATTGGGATTCATGTTCTTCTAGCCTGTCTCAGACTGTTCCAATTTTGTCCTTGGACATTCCGAGGCCTGCACAGGAGTGTGTTACAGAGGAGGAACAGGTGCCGGTTAAAAGGCTTTCTCCCAAGGACAGAATTGCGGCCTTGGCTGCAGGTTGTGAGAGGCCTAATTGGAGTACAAGCTCTCCCAGTGGCGATTGGATTGTAGTGAGATCCAAGTCACCATTATCAAATGTTCTTGAATCAGTTCCAGTAGAATCCAATTCCGGCTTGCAGGACAGCGGTCCGGAAAAACCACAATCCACTAATAGAAGCTTAGTTGTAGAGGCATCTGCAGAACAGGGGATGCAAGAATGTAAGCTAGTTAAAGCAGCCCCTTTGATTGATCAGGTTCAAAAATTGTATGAAAAATCTCAAGAGGACACCGTGGTCCACCACTGCCACGAGGGTCTCCATGACAGAGCACTACCGCGGGAAATTCTGTCGGTGTGTAATAGCACTCGTGAAAAAAATTACTTTTCTTGTAATCGTGTATGTGATGAGCGACGTTGCCCCAAAACATTCGTTGAGGGGCAACGGTACGGTGTCTTCACGGTAAAGTCAGACACACCATACTGTACTTTAACTTCACAATTAATTCCAATTTACTTAATTCGGCCACGTTGGTGATCTATGCCTCTTGGAAACTAAATATCACATCTTTTTTTGGATTTAGCTGTAGGTACCTAGTCCATTCACAAGATTTTTTTTTTCGTTCTAACTACAAATCGTGTAGATTAAAAAATCCCTTATACACTTCAAAACCCTTAATTGTATGAAACTTCTCCTGAACACATTGTTTTCAACCACTTTTGTGTTAACATCCATGACAAAACAATACAAGGAAAGATTCTTCCTTGAGAATACACCTCTTTCACTCATTGTAGTACAATTTCAATATTAATCCCAATCCATTTGACTTCGATACCCATTTTCATTATCAATAATGGGGTTCTTTGCTTTTTCTTAATTTCTCACTTTCCGCTGTGATTTTGCATTTAAATGGATAAGCCCAAACAAAGTGGGGGAATCTATTCAAGATTTGAAATGCACTCCTATGGTTGTTAACAATGGCAAAATGGAACCAACGACTAACTATAATTTAATATAGAACACGATTATTTCAACCTAAAGAACACAAAATAAACCTACATAAATATTAGGTAGAACCACCTACAACAATTTTCACTAAATTCTTTGAGATTTGAAATAGATATACTGAAAACGTGGTGGTACCTAATAACAGTAGTAGTTGACTTAAAACACTTCTTCTATAGTAATTCGTATATCAAGAGATAGAAATGTTACTACTTTTATGTATTCTTTTTCATTGTCTCTTGGGCCCACAAGGCCCGTCTACTCCAAGTCAACTTTTATTGATATAAACAATTACCTACTTTATACTTAGAAAACTATCGATCTGGTATAAGTCACACAGGGGTAGTTCTAACTAGGAGAAAAGTTTAAATTTTGTTTTTATTCTTTTGTTTTATATTTATTTTGACTTTATTATTTTGTATTGATTTAGCATATTTTATGTATAAGTTGATACAAATTATAAAATCAATTTTCTATCGATTTTCTCTCAATCTTTATTTATCTATATCAAATTTCACTATACTTTTTTTATATTGAAATAAGTTGAAAGAAGATTAAAAAAGAATGAAGGACAGTTGAAAAGGAGGATTGTACAATAAAGAGAAGAGACTCAACATCTTACAAGGCAGAACAAGTATCAACTTTTGCAATACCAATAACTAGCTGAAACCTATTGAACAACAACTCATAAGGCAACTTACAATGAATACCAACAGTCATTATCAACATGGCAGTCATCGAGTTGGGTGAAGACATTCAGCTAAGCATACAAGAACACAAAGAGTACAATACATAAGAAATTACACTTTAAACTTGAAAAAATATTGAATCAATTTGGCACTGTGGAGTTCCCCTTTATGAAGCTATAAAAATTGATGATTAATAACCTCCAAGCACTTACTGATATCCTTATCTTTGTGTCTCCATCTCTGTTGTGAACATAAAATAATGAATTGAAATAAGATGTCAGAGTAAAACTTTAAAATGTTTATTTCCTAGGGAAAAATGTGATGAGAAAAGCTAGTTGAACATCTACTTTTCCATAAATACAACAAAACACATTGTCTCGTAGAGTCAGCAACAATGTTTCTATGAAATCTAATACCAAAAATTGTTTCTTTCCAACTTAAAACATGTTCAAACACACCAGAGAAATGACTAAACATAATATTCCACTTCATTTTAGTTCTAACATAGTCCCAAAAAATATGTTTTATGTTTTCCTTGCATTGGCAAAACAGACATTTGGTTCCTTGCATCTTTAAATGCTTTAATATGTCCCCTACACACAACTTGTGATGTAAAATTTTTGATGCCACAATTTGCACATTAGCATTTGCCTTGGATTTTCAAATTTGAGCACCAAGACTTCTCCATTTTTTTTAGGGAAACAACACCATTTTTTATTAAGTCTTGGATTCAACTTCATGTGCGAAAGGAGCTTCAAGTAAATCTTCTTCAAAGGGAACCATAAGAACATATGTTGATCAATCCACACCCAGTCTTTGAAGAAATTGCAATGTAAAGATGTGAAATTTTTATTAGAAGCTCTGTAGGAACTAATGATTTCACAAAGATTATGAAACTCTTAAACTTGTCATTTAGATTAAAGACATTTTTGATATGTTGTCAACTATCCCAATCAAGGGAATTAAAACCCCATATGTCAGTCGTTGTTTTAGCACCGCTGATTGTCCAGTGTCATTGTATAGCGCCGCTGAAAATTCAAACTCCAACGCTTTAGCCATCCCGCATAATTTTTTTTGAATTTAAATCTTAAACAGTGACGTTGAACAAAAGGGCGACACAATCGAGCTCACTGGTCTGGGCACAGAGCGCCGCTGACTGGTAAGCGGCATTGTACAACACCGCTAAGAAATCAAACTATGATGCAGTCACAGGTTGCGCCGTTGGCAGGGAGTAAAAAGTTGAAATTTAATTTTAGCACGTGCATTTTGTCATATGATCAATTTATCTTCTGTTTTCTAATTTTTGACTTCTGTATTTTGCAGAATCTGACTGGTTTTCTTGCTTGTAGGTTGGATCAATTGAAAACAAAAGAAGGAGAAGCATAATAATGGTATTTCGTCAAATCAAAATGTTTTTAAACACTTTAGTGTTTGCTTAACACTCCTAGGAATTGTCATTTCTTCTTGTTTAGGACACTAATTTCGTTTGGGTTTTAAAAAGAATCTTTTCAATTTTTCGCAAAGGCTTAAAATGAATATTAGGATTACAACTTACTAGAGTTTGTTTTTTGGTTAACAATTGAACAAAACAACTCTCATTTCTCTTTTGGTGCTTTAAAAAAGAATTCATAATTGCTTTGGGGATCTAAAATGAACATGTGCTATCTTGTTTTGTGAGGGCTTACTTGAAATAACTTCACTAGAAAAGGATGTATGCGCTTCTCTCGCGCTTTATAGCGATCTTGAGAAACAAAAGGCCTTTTTCGTGATTTTAGGTTGAGATAAAGCAATCACCTCCATACTTCATTTTGGGTTTAAAAATTGAACAAAATCTTGTACGAGTGTGAGTAGAGAATTATTGCGTACATTCTCTCTCTTTGTTGCCAACAAAGATTGATCAAGTTACGGATATTGTCTTTACTCGCTTTTGTTATCCTATAGGGCCTACCTTGGGGAAAAAGTACTCACCCAAGGAAACGACTCAACCGGTAACACTCTAAAGCCAAGAGTATTTCCAACCGGGATATAAATGTGGGTATTGGAGTAAATGTCAATATCACGCGGTTGGCTCCGACAAGATGGATCTGAAAGGGGACTCTTGCCGTATGGGTCAATCTCCACGAATGGAAAGTCCTAATTAAAACCCATGTTTTAGAATTTCCAAAATCCTTTGATCTATTTGTTGGTGCAAGAACAGTCGTTCTGAAGCCACCCCACACTTTTACGGTCTTTTAGTAAAAATGGAAAACATGCCATGGGAGTTTCATGGGTGTTGATGCTTGGCTGCCCTGATTGTCGTTAATGAGTCGTGGAGGGGAGCCAGTGGGGTCAAGCATCTAACCATTCGCTAAAGATAAGCGTAGTTGGACTTGTCCAAATGGGAATCCAACAAATATTATCTTCCACATCCATAGGGTTGTACTTATTCGTGGTTTCAAAATGCTTTGCTTGTTCAAAAACATCTTGGAAACAAACACTTAAACATCATCATCAAAATTTCAAACCCTTTAGGAGACAAATACAATTGACTCAATTCATGTGTTATTGCTTGCCCTTGGGATTCACATCCTTAGAGGTTTCTAAACACATTTGGATTACATCTCAATTTTTCTACTAAAGGTAAACAATAGGTAACCCTTGCCTTGAATTCGTCAAATTTCCACATAACATACTTTGTAGGATTTGAAGAAATTAAGACATTGGACATCTTAGCTTGAAAAACCTAATCAAAGAAAGTGTTTGTGGTAAAATAAAATCAGTAAGCAAAGCTAAAAAAAAATGAACTCTCACATGTGTTGAAACCTCACGATTTTCAAGAAGACAAATCCCAAAACAAAATTCATTGGTTCAAAATCTGGAAATGTATGTCCAAACTGAATTACTTTTTGGTTATAAAGGTCTATAGAAGCATTGCATGTTCTTCAATACAGAGGTATAAGAAAACAAAGAGTCTTTTTTAGGTTCATCTTAGGATCAAAGGAAATCAAAATCTTTTTCACCCATCCTTCAAACATCAAAACAAAAATCATCTCACCATCACCTTTTGAGAAATCTTGAAAATTATCCTTCATGCTAGGCTTTTGGCAAAAAATCAAAATCATCAAATCCTTGAGATAAAATCCTTGAAATCTTTATCAAAATCATCTTTGGCTAGGTATGTGTAGATGCATCCTTTTGCATATACTTAGTCAAAGTTATCAAGACATCTTGTTTAGTTAGGTATATGTAGATGCATCCTTCTTCATATGCTCAGCTAAATTATCGTCTTGTTTGAATAGGTGTGGGTAGATGCATCCTTCTCCCTACACATTCAAATTATCATCCTTTGAGCAAATATATCCCTTAGATAATCATCCAACATCTTAGGGTCTATTTGTTCAAAATCAAAGCAAATCAAAATCAATCAATCAATCAAGGGCAATCCAAGAAAATCAAAAAATCAAAATCCGAAACATATTCAAAAGTTCCAAAAGCTTAGCATTCCCCTCAAGATTTATCAAAATATCAAACATTCACATCATCCATCTCTTACATCATCATCATATCACCTTTCGATCCTCGAGATATCCTAAAAACTTCTCTTTTGTGCATAAAGTAAAGACCAATCCAAGGAATTAAGAGATTCATCTCCCCTATTCTTGAAAATCGATCCTTGTTTTATGGTTCAAACTAGATCTCAATACAAGAAGAAAATGGAAGCCAACAAAGAAACACCTGCTTCAAGTGATCTAAGCCAAATGAACATTGAAATGAATCCCGTCAAATCAAGTAATCCTTTGACTATCTCATCATCACAAAATCCACAAGAAGAAAGTCAAGGAGAAGACCTTACCTTTGGGATGTCGCACGACGAAATAACTGAAATGCTCCAAAATCCAGAAAACCATGAAATCATCAACATCATGATGAGGCTTAACCCTTCACTATACATGCTTGAGCTAGCAAAACAAGGGGCCAAATTACCTTCGGATTTCGACGTGAGTACCATAGTGGAGAGATCTTTACCACCAATCTCATCCACCATCCCCATCTCATCTACACCCCCATCCCAAAACATCACCCAAAACATTCCGCAAATCACAACATCTTTTGCTCCAACCCAACCTAATGTTAATAAGGGAAATGCATTTCTTAATGCTATTCAAACACACCCCCTTGTTAATAATCAAGACTTGGATGCAAACACCATATTGGAACAAAACATACCCTAAAATCCATTACATAATTATTTTCCTCTCACTTTCCATCATGATCCATCATCATCATCTTTCCGTGCAACAACTCAAAATTATCTACTCACAAATCCACAAGAAGAGGGTGACATGTTCGGACCAAGGGGCATTTTCGACACCACAACATTTTCTCAAGAACTCGCACCCCTCACATTTTCACCCCTCCCACCATTACCATCATCATCCACACGACTTCTTGGCTTAGTGCTTCCCCCTTTACCAAGTATCAATCAAACCAATATCCCGAATATCAATCAAAACATCATGCAAAACTTGTCATCGATATCGCAACAACAGATGACAACGACACAAGCAATCGTGACATCATCAACCACCCCCCTAACATCTCAAAGCATGGTTTCTCAAGGACCAACCACCAACACGACAACACCATCCACCACTCAAATCACCAACATGACATCACCACTCACCACCTTCACAAACGCCATTTTGAATCCACCACCACCCCCACCACCACCAACTTCCAACATATCAATCCAAAACCACATGGCATTGTAAGCAACTCAGCAAGCTGCTTTTCAAAGGGGATTCCAACAAGTGCAAAAACAAAAAGTTGCACAATTAGTTTCTCAGCAAGCCGCTCAAGCTGTGCAAGCTGCTTAACCAGCCCAAGCCGCATTACAAGTGCAACAGGTCGCACAAGCCCAAGCTTTATTTTAACAACAACAACAAGCTTCTCAAGCCGCATTGCAAGCACAAAAGGCTTCTCAAGCATAAATTCTATTACAACAACAAGTGGCACAAGCACAAGCCCAAGCACAAGCTCAAGCACAACATGCACAAGCACAGGCACAACTTCTTGCACAAAAATAAGCAGCATAAATGCAAGCATATCAGCAAGCAATAAAGCAATATCAAGAGAACCAAGAAGCAGCCCAACAACAAGTGTTGTTGGAACAACAACAAGCATTATTGGAACAACAACAAGCACAACAGCAAGCACAAATATTAGCACAACAACAACAAGATCAACAACAAGCGTTGTTCATACAACAACAGGTGGAAGCCTACCTAGCTCTGCAGAACAAATAGATACCATTGAACAACACATCAAACAACCCACCCATCCAACCCACAATTGAAACACCCCATAACACCTTCATCCCACCCCCTGATCCGCAAAATGACGTAACGACACAAATCAGGGTGCTCTCGCAACAAGTGCTCGATCTTCAATCAAGGCGAACAACAAAAACACCAAGCAACTTGTGCCCCTATCCATTTGACAGGAGCCTAGTGATGAAACCATTCCCCAAGGGATTTGAGATCCCCAAGTTTAACAAATATCGTGGGATGGGAAACCCTAAAGATCATATCAAGGAATTCCAGGTTCATTGCATGGAAGTCGAATACGACAATACTTATCTGATGCGGCTATTTCCTAGGAGTTTGGCGGGCCACGCTATGGAATGGTTCTCTTTCCTACCTTCAGGAATTAGGACATTCCAAGAAATTATAGACGCATTCATAAAAAATTATGCATGCAACATTGCAATGGATGTTAGTCTAGAAGAACTCTTAGCTCTGAAACAAGGTAAGGGTGAATCATTCGCTTCATTCCTACAACGATGGCGATCCAAGGCCAATCGAAGCAATTGGACCATGCCCGAAGAACAACAAGTTTGCACCATCATATCCAACCTTGACGACCTCTTGTAATTTCATCTCAAGGTACAAGGGATCACCACATATGACCAGTTGATCTCCAAGGCACTCAGCATCAAACGAGCCCTTATGACTCAACCTGCGGGATCAACTTCATACCCCGAACAACAAAACAATCACCCACCCTTCAATTACAATGATAAACCTCGCACGTGGGAAAGGAACAAAAACGTTACTAATGATGGTGTCGTCGATACCAAGGTGTTCATTAGTGCCCCTCGCCAAAATACACCCGCACCACAAATCCAAATCCAACACCAAAACAATCATCACACAATACAACAACCAAACAACAATCTGACAATCAATAATCTCAATGATCAAAGGGGACCACCCCAACACAACAAGAGTTATCCCAAGTGAAATTACACCACTTTGGGGGAACCACTTGAAGTCATAATGAAGAAGTTGATAGATGAAAAACTCATCAAGGCTCCTACCTTTGAGAATTACCAAGAATCGGATGTGAAACCTCCTTGGTATAATGAGAATCAACTCTATGAATTCCATAAAATCAAAGGCCATACCACGAACAGTTGCATGAGATTAAAAAACATAATCCAAGATCTCATCGATAAAAGAATTATAAACGTGGAACAACCTACAGTAAACCAAGATCTTAAGATATACACGAATTTGATGCCTAATCATGGCAACAAACGGAATAACAATGATAAAGGGAAAGGCACCCACACAAACGTAAATTGTGTGCATGAAACAGTCATCACCTCCCTAGATGAAAACTGCATGGTCATCACCATCAAAGGCGCCCATGCCGAAGATTGTGGATTCACCACAAGAGGCGGCAAAGTTACCATCGCAGGATCATCCCAGCCAAACAGAGCCCCTACATCTAAACATGTCCCTAATGGCTACAATGTCCTAGATCAGCTCAAAAGAATTCCAACACAAATCTCCATCATGGAGTTGCTAAAAATCTCATCTGCCCATAAGAAAATTTTTGAAGAAGCATTGGCTTCATCCACTGTCCTCGCAAACCTTGATGCGGAGCAATTCCAAGATATGGTCAGAAATATCATTACGCCAAATCTCCTCACATTCTCTGACCAAGATTTCCCTGCTCAACCATCTCACAACCGTGTGCTCCACTTGGAAGCAATAGTACACAAAAGCAAAGTCAAAAGGGTCTTGGTGGATGGAGGTGCGGGCTTGAATATATGTTCTCTTAACCTCATAAAATAATTGAAAATATCAGAGGATTTTATCAACAAATGAAAGGGTATCACAATAAGGGCATATGATGATCAAGAAAGAGTGTCTCAAGGCACGATCAAAATCCCTATTCAAGTAGGGTCTGCCATCATGGAGACCACTTGTCAGGTCTTGGACCTCAACTTGCCATATAACATCCTCCTAGGATGCCTATGGATTCATGCGATGAAAGCAGTAGCGTCAACTTTCCATCAATGTGTGAAATTTACACATGAGGGACAAGAAGTTACTACCCATGGAGATCCTGAACCCTTTTCCTATTGTAAAATCCTTGAAGCAAAGTACTATAAAATCACCCAAGTACCAAAAAATGATGAGGGTCCATCTACACCATACATCGATCTTGCCACTCGCGCATCCACTTCTGCGACAGAGATACCTGCCACTCCCACCATTCCTACCATCTCTGACATCAAGGTCATCATCCAAGATAACGGTTGTGGAAACTACAAGCTCCCTAATAATGCTTTTGTGGTAGGAGAGTTACCACAATCTCCTAGATCGTGGGGACGTCCACAAATAAATGAAGCCTCCACATCCCAAACATCTCATGTGGAATATCCCACCTTTACAAGATGGGGGGATCTTGGTTGAGAAGTTAGATCCATCTCATATGCTATATCAAGATGAAAGACCAGTAGCTGATTTACCAATGGATGATAGAAGTAAGCGTCTGCAAATGATGCTCGCAATGGGCTATGACAGAAATCAAAGACTTGGACAAAATGACAATGGGCTTATAATACCTATCATGCCAGAGACGCGGCCGATAAAAAATCTTGGCCTTGGATGTACCCCTCCGAGTATAACCATACGTAGTCAAAGTCCTCCAATTAGAATGGTTAATAATCCTCCTCAGCCAACCCCAGCAGAACTACGCTTACCAGTATCTACAGGTAGAGTCATAGATAACTTTACATTTGATATAACCGACGTCTATAGTAGTAGTGATGATGAGGATACCACTACCAACTTACCGAGGCTATTTGAGGATACCACTCTTTGCATGATTAGCACCCTATCTTTTGAATTATACCACCAAAATCATGAGATCCACCTAGTATATCCCCAACTCATCGACTATGACCAACGAGGACCACCAGTTCTTGATACATTTGAAAACGATGAGGTGCTCTCAAAATTCATGGGACTACGGGATAACATTCCAGATGGGGATCACAAAGCAGGGTTCATAATTGAGCTAGATATGCATACCTATTATGGGGAAATGATTGAATCCATCAGTCACAAAAGTGAAAAATTAAGAATAATATCCAAGTCCTTGAGTGAAAACCACACTGTGGCACTCTCTGACCAGAAAAAAGTAAAAAGAAAGGACGCATCCAACGGTGAAAACCTCTATGAGGCGCCCGAGGATGGGGGATTCAATCTTCCTTCTAGAGCTATTCATCAAGAAAAATCAACAGTCCTGGCAGAAAGATGCAATCCAGTCAACCTAGGAACAGAGGAGACCCTACATATCACATTCTATGTTGAATCACTACTATCAAAAGAACAAGAGCTCCTAGCAGCCTTCCTAAGAGAAAGACAGATAAACTTCGCATGGAGCTATGCCAACATGACAGGACTTGATCTAGAGACCGTGGTTCACCACTTAGCAGTATATCCAAAAGCCAGGCCTCTTAAACAAAAACTTCAAAAAATGCACCCTCAGATTGCATTATTAGTCAAAATGGAGCTAAAAAAGCTATTAGATGCAGGATTCATCTGATCGATAGATTATCTAGAATGGGTGTCAAACTTGGTACCTATTTCAAAACCCGATGGGAACATCAGAATCTGCACAAACTTCAGAGACTTGAATAAGGCATGTCCAAAAGATGACTTCCTGCTTCCAAACATTGATATGATAGTAGACATGATAGCCGAACATGAAATGTTGTCACTAGTGGACGGATTCTCAGGGTACAATCAGATTATGATAGCTAAAGAGGAACAACATAAAACAACCTTCACTTGTCCATGGGGGACTTACTGTTGGAACATGATGCCATTCGGCTTAAAGAACGCAGGAGCAACATACCAAAGGGCCATGACATTGATATTCCATGACATGATCCATAAGACAGTCGAAGATTATGTTGATGACATTTTATCCAAGTCTAGAAAGAGAAAAGATCACATAGCAACCCTAAGTGCCATCTTTGACAGACTGGAAGAGTACAAGGTTAGATTAAACCCAAAGAAGTGTGTCTTTGGTGTACAATCAAGAAAATTTCTAGGATATATAGTGTCAATGAGAGGTATCAAGGTATATCCAGACAAGGTAAAAGCAATCCTCGAGATGGAGGTACCAAAAACATTAAAGCAATTGAGAGGTCTCCAAGGCAAGCTCCAATCCATTTGAAGATTCATAGCACAATTGGCGAACAAACAGAACCCATATTCTCACCTACTCCACAAGGGAGTAGCGTACAAATGGGATAACAAGTGTGAAGAGGCATTCAACAAAATCAAAGAATATCTAGTGACACCACCATAATGCCACCAATCCCAAGAAAACCATTGATTTTATACGTGTCAGCAACAGCAGCAGCCCTTGGAGCTCTCTTAGCTCAGCATGATGAAAATGGAACGGAAAGGGCTATCTATTACATCAGTAGAACAATGGTTGGGAATGAGCTAAACTATTCATTCATCAAGAAAGCATGCCTTGCAGTAGTGTTTGCATCACAAAAATTCAAACATTACATGTTGGCACACAAAATAAAACTCATCGTCAAAATCAAACCTCTCAAGTACTTATTATCAAAGGCAATGCTCACAAGAAGAATGGAAAAATGGGTGATGATATTGTCAGAATATGACATCGAATATGTGGAGCAGAAAGCAACCAAAGGCCAAGTCATCGCAGATCAACTTGCAGAAGCACCAATCTATTCAGAGAACCCTCTAGTCTCAAAGTTTCCAGATGAATCTATTTTCAATCTCAACGTAGTTGACCACTGGAAACTGTACTTCGATGGCTCATACACGTAGCATGGGTCAGGAGTTGGTGTCTTCTTCATCACCCCACAAGGGGCTTGCATACCAAGGTCCTACAAACTAGCATTTCCTTGCACCAATAACATTGCAAAATATGAAGCTTTAACCATAGGTCTCATAATAGTAGTGCAGTGGAATATTATAGCTCTCAAAGTATACTTAGACTCCCAATTGATGATAAATCAAGTGAACGATGAATATCAAACCAAGGATGACAAGCTCACTCCATACAAGAATTTGGTGGAGACTCTTAAAGAATCCTTCATTGAAATAACATTTGAGCAAATTCCTAGAACCAACAACAGAGTAGCAGACGCCATGGCAACAATTGGATCCTTGCTCGACATCCCCCACAATGTTCCAAAATATGAATTCTTGATTGAGCAGCTTCCTGTGCTTGCATTCAAGGTACCAGAATTAGAATATGTGTGTGAAATCGTTGGTCTCGACAATCCTTGGTATCACGACATTTACACATACCTCCGTATAGGAGTCATACCCGCCGACTTACCCTCAAACCTAAAACGAACCTTTGTCAAAAAGGCATCTAGATTTGTCATCCTAGGAGACATCTTATATCGTAGAAGCATAGAAGGAACCCTACTACGCTACTTAAACGCTGAGGAGGCATTAACCACTCTAACTAAAGTACATAACGGTATATGTGGTTCACACTTGAGTGGAATGACCATAGCCAAGAAACTGCTGAGGATGGGGTATTATTGGCCCACAATGGAAAGAGAAGCACATGATTATGCCAGAAGGTGTCTACAATGTCAGCAGCATGGGGACCTCATCCATGCTCTAGCTCAAGAGCTTCATCCTATCGTCACACCATGGCCCTTTTCATAGTGGGGACTAGATCTCGTTTAAAAATATCACACCCACTTCATCTAATGGCCACAAATTCATCATAACCGCAACAGAGTACTTTACTAAGTGGGTGGAAGCTATACCCATGACGTATATAACTGGAAAGCAGATTTCGAAGTTCATCCTGAACTATCTCATTTGTCGATATGGTGTTCCACAAGCCATTATCTCAGATAATGGGACACCATTTAAGAATCAGGAGGTTCGTGATTTATGTAAAAATTCAAAATCCAACATCGCTTCTCCACCCCATACTATCCCCAAGGCAATGGCCAAGCAGAAGCTACAAACAAGACCATTCTAAAAATCCTCAAGAAAATAGTCAATAAAGCAGGTCGTGACTGGCATCTGCAACTTAATCCCACCCTCTGGGCCTATCGAACCAACATCCGCACACCCACCGATGCCACCACCGTCTATGGATCAAAAGCGCATCCCCATTGAGATTGAGATCCCATCACTTAGGATATCACTACAAAACCTCATCATGAATGAAGGGTACCAAGTGTCAAGATTGAATGAGCTGGAGCTACCGGATGAGCGACAGATAGATGCTTTGAATCATTTGCAAGTTCATTAGAATAACCTGCAAGGAGCTACAATAAGAAGATCGTATGTGACGCTCCGCTCCGAGAGAACCTGGTATTAAAAGAAAATTAGAAGAATGTCCCTAACCCAAGCAGCAAAGGAAAATTTGAACCCAATTGGCTGGGACCATTCATCATCATAGCAAATTACAAATTAGGGGCATATCAATTATCAACACCCGAAGGGGAACCTCTATAGGAGCCTACGAATAGCTCCCATCTCAAAAAGTTTTATGCCTAAATCTTTCAAGGTATAGAACCAAAAATCCAAAAAATCAGAAAATGTCATGAAAAAATGGTTACCTTGGCGAAAACCTGGCAAACAGGCATCTTGGTAACAACAAAAAAAATTAAAAAATAAATAAATAATCCAAAAAATCAGAAAAAGGATTGAAAATAGTAAAGAGAAAAAATTGTCCTTTAGTGAGAACCACTTCAGTGGCACTTTGGACAAGTACCTTGGTGAAAATCTAGAAAACAAGTGCCTTGCGTAAAATAAACACTTTCCATCCACCAGAATCTCTACGGTTTGATCCGCATTATCCATCCATCACATTTTCATCATCCATCGCGGTTGGATCTCCATCCATCACTCATCCACCCGCATTCGCACCATAGCTTGGTCTTGTTTTCATATCATGATCCCTCCTAGTACGACTCAACCCATCCTCAAGGTCAGCTTGTCTTTCCTTTATCGGAGTAGTCTATTGCATCACGTTGGGGGCATGTTCTTATCGGATTGGATTCGTGTATGTTCTTAAAGTCCTCAAAATCAGAAAATCCAAAAACATCAAAACATATCAAAATCCCAAAAACATGTCAAAAATCCAAAAACAAAGTCGTCCAATCAAACTACGTCGTCTCTGAGCTTGAACATAGGCAAGGTTGATCTTTGATCATCCCCCGAGACATTTAGGTCAGTCCTTTAGGAGTCTTTCATAATAAACTGACATTTCATCATGTATATCATCATCTTGTAAATCGGCCAACTTGTCAGTCGAACTACGTGGTCTCTGCGTGTATAACGTAGGCAAGGATAATCTGTTGATCAGCCCCCGAGGCCCCTAGGATAGGTCTTTAGGTTAGTCTCTTGGTCAAAATCTCAAAAAACCCCAAAACATTGGAAAATCAAAAAATTAAAACATTTGCAAAATCTTGAAAAATACCAAAAATAGCCTCAAAACATTATAAAACATCCAAATATTTAAAAAAATAATTCATCTCATCTCGCTTGCACCCGCAATAACATCACTCATAATAAACAATCGTCATCCTCAATCTTCGATAAGATAATCAAAAACAAGTCTAGCAGATGAAAAGTGAAAACTCAAATTGTCAAAGTCTTAGGTCTAAGTCAGTACGTAAGCAAGTTGGTCAACTCTTTGTGTCGATAACCCATCATCCAATTGGTCCCATATCAATCATTTGAAAGAACGCTTTGGATAAACGAAATGACGTGCCGCCATCCACTAACATGTCCTAGGATGAATCCTTCCTACAATGGGCATTATCTTTTGGCAATAGTTTCGGTTCTTATCCTTAGAAAACACATCCCCTTTTGGTTAGCGGTATTGAAGAACATCAGCTTGTTTGTTTACTTTGTCTTTATCCTTTTGACTTATCTTATTGCACTCATTCCAAGGACTTCTCGATGATATCCGAACAAGAGGATTTAGAGAAATAGGAATGGGGCAACAATCATTATATTTTGTCTTCTATGCTTGTTGGACGTTCTTGTAATATAACCTTGGTGAATACTTGCTTTGTTAGGTATGTATGGAGGAGGTTTTGGGCAACTTTTTGACTATTGCATTGATAGGTTATACCTTTCTGTGTTTTGCTCCGAGGTATTTGAAACTTCTAAAGTGCATCCTAGCAAGGTTTTCATATGTCAGGTGTGAACAAGGATACTCCTATCTACTTGTCAAGTCAAAGTCCATCACACTAGGTACAACACCATCCTGGTTTTCTATACCTTGATGCATCGTACCACGTGTGTTATCAAACATAAGAAAATTGGCCCTTTGAAAATCCCAATTCCTCGGCAATAAATCAAAATCATCATCATCATTTGCATTTTTATCATCTTGTGCCTTGTTGAAATGACTTCTTCTCTTCTTGCTCATCGCACTAACAAGGTACTATGATAGTTGATCATCACTGCCATCATCATCGTCATGGACCCTACATCCACAAATCATTAGCATATTGCATAAACATATCATATAGGAAACATATCCATTGCATTTCCATCATCATATAGACATGTTATTATAAGCATTTTGTATAGATAAGCACATCCATTTTTATTACATTACATAACATTGCATTTATCACATAAATCATAGCATAACATTCATTTGCATTTCATAACCATTTCACATTACCACCTACTACATAATCATACATAATAGGCACATAAGCATTATAAGATAATCCATTGCATACATACTTGCACACATTACGTTCATATTACATTACGCATCATCATACCATTTTGCATTAACATATCATTGCATCATATTAAATGCATCACATACATTACATTATCATTTAATATGTTTAGGATAATAATATTTGTTATTCTAAGCATCTTAAAAAACCATCTCATTTGCATCATATCACGACCATCGCATTCACATTACATCATCCATTTCATCTCATAAATAGCATCATAAATCATTCATTGCATAAATCATTACACATCATTATAAGCATAAATAGGAACATACAAAATTCATTACATACAAAGCGTACATCCATCCATAGTCATTTCATATATAAGCATAATTCACGTAGCATTTCACGTATACACCATATCATTTTGCATATTACATTGCATATCACATATCACATCACCATTTGCATCAACATAAATAGATCATATAGACAACATCATTGCACATCACATAAATACATATGCATTTCATAAGTTAACATAATATAGACCTGTTAGTCATAATCATTACATAATGCATACATCATATAACATCATAAACATCATTGCACGACATATAGAAATAAAATCATCCATGCATAAATATATGGTACACATCACATCGCATCAAAATTATCATCATATCATATATATCATCAATAATATAACTATCATAGTACAAGAATAATCGGATCATTGTACATGTATGTCAATCAGTACAAAAAGGCCCATCGGGCTATAAAAAATGAGCCCATAAGGCACAAAAGTGTCATCTCGATCAAGGTCTACCCATGTATGTTGCCCTCGCCCCTGTCACCATGACCCTCTACTGGTCTGTGGTTGGTCCACTGTGAGTACTCTGGGACCCATCCTGCTCTGGGTACAGCCTCATGATAATGCAGCCGATAATACTCGGCCTCTCGTACGACATCCCTATAAGACCGAACTGACACTATACTCTGAGAGGAGGAGGCTTCCATGCTCTCCAACTTTTGTCTCCTGCCTAGCTCTGTGGTTGCCTGTAAATCTGCGGCCTGTCTCTGTTGTATGGCCTGATCCCTCTCGGCCCTGAGCTGACCTATCTCGATTCTAGCCTGATCTCTCTCGACTGTCACGGCCTGGACCTAAGCCTGCAACTGTGCAATCAATGTGTCCTGGGGATCCACCTACCCTGTCGGCTACACTGGTGGCTGCACTCGTGGAGGCTATACCGGAGGCTAATCCTCAACCCCAGCTCGTGGTGGTGGACCTGCTGGCACCTGCTGCTGGTCTTGCATCTTTCTTATCTGGCTGCACTAGGGGCCCAACCGGCTGGTCCTATCGTACATCACCCCTCCATCCTCGTCCTCCCCCTTTGCCTCTCACTGTCCGCTGATCGGGGACTGCTCCTGGTATAGTCAATCGTAGGGGAGGCCAAAACTAATCCTTGTATGCATGTGTCGTGCCTGGATCAACAGGCCCCTAATCATAAGCCCACAACAGAGCTACTAACTATCCACGGCCTCCAAGGAAGGAATATACCGCCCCCATGAAACCTATGTCATGGTGCGGGTGAAGACGGCCACATAATCATCATCAGGACGATCCTGGGGCTCACCAAACTGACGTTGCAAGCACCCGGGCAGGTATCTCTCGATCATCATGTGCTCTCGCCCCTGCATGTACTGATCATGACGGGCATAGAACAGTTGATCTACATCGCCGGCCCATCCAAGCCGACCAAGATACGGTCGCCATGTAAACACCTGCATCTCGTTGAGGACCCTCCTCTAGTAGGGGATCTCGTGCTCACCTATCTGTGTAAAGGACACACCACCTCTGTAGCACCACACAAAGGGATCGTCTAGCACCATCGAAACTGGAACAACGCGTGGACATAGAACTGCAATGTGCTCCCATGCCCAGACATGAAGAAGTGTAATACCTACTATGAGTGCTCTATCGTCCATGTAGACATACTCGTGCAGGTCTCTGTACAAAGAGGCAAGAAGAACAGGCCCCCATGCAAAATGAACTGGCCTATCACGAACCATGCGCTCCCAGCAATGCCCCCAACCAAAACTGAAGTATCGGCCTCGTCTGTCTGGGGCAACAAGACCCAAAATAACCACTACAACAACTAAGCGAAAGGGAGGTGCTAGGGTCCTATGTCGCTCCAGCTCGATCTACCCCTCGCATATAACAACATCCTCTGTGGTGTGGACCTTGTGGCAGGCATTACACCCCTCCATATCAAAAATGACCCATCGACCATGAATCGGTAATTGAAAAATACGTCAAACTTCCTCCAAGGTGACAGTGGCCTCACCGGTGGGAAGGTGAAACGAAGAGGTCTCGTTGTGCCATCTCTCGGCCAGCACTAATAACATCCCTAGGTGAGTACGGATGGGAATTGCATAAGCGATATACCACAGCGTCATATCTTGAAGTCAATCCTAATCTTTGTCGCTGAGATCCCACAAGTAATCGAACAAATCTCGCAACCTCTACTCTCGGGAGTAGAGCTCCCTCCCCACGTCCTGCATCAAGGAAGGTCACCATGTTAAATTTTTTGAAAAATTCTTCGTCTGGCACCCAAGAAATCACTCCAGCGTCAGAATCTGTGAAGGCGTCACAGTTTGATTCTTTTCAAACTCCAACGCTAGGGCACAAAAAGCTGAAATAGCACCACCGCGGTGCACTTTCCCTCCCAGCGGCGCACTTTGAGCAAATAAAAGACTGCCGCATTGCACTTTGCAAATCACCTTGCCGGCCAAGAGCTCAGCGTCAAAGTTTTCAAACTCCAAACTTCACCGTCGTGGCGCAATATCATACCAAGTGGCGTAGTTTTATTTTTCAGTAGCACTATATAGCGCCGCTGCAGAATGACCGACTTTGAAAGCATTAAATAAGCACAAAAAACCAGAAACAAAGTTCAAGTAAGGGTCACTTACTGGGGCCCCGATGTCGGGTGGCCGCTGGTACGTCCGAACTCAATCAGAAATGTGCAGGGGAAGTTGCCGTTGTGCCATATCGTCAGGAGGTCAAAGCTCAAATCTCAAGGTTGCTAATGGATGTGTGTGAAAATGAGTTGAAAGTGACCCCTCGGGCCCCTTTTAAGCCTGAAAATTAGGGTTTTTTTCACCCTAATTGGCTGTCCTGCTAGGGTTTTGGACCCTTGAAGCTATTCTTGTCTAGTTGAGGCCTATTTTACATTGTTTTATTGCGTTTAGACACATTTTTAACCTCCTGGAGCCTTTTCGGACCTGTCAGGCATATTGTCCTCTTTTTTTCACGAGATCACCTAAAAATTGAAATTTTCGTCCAATCTCTCGAGGGGGCAATATAATGGCATGTTTTCTCTTGCCAAGCAGCAGCGGGGCAAGATTTTAAATAACAATTTTTTTTGGTTTTGATCAAAATCATTTATTCTTTGAACCAACGCAACAAGTGCATTGCTTCAAAGAGGGGCAAAATGTAGACACGTAAAATATATCGATTGACATTGTGTATTTGATCCCAACTACTAACATCCTTTCATCCTGAATCATCCCTCGGTCTAACCATTTAATCAAATTTCTTTATTTGATTAAATTCATCAATTTCCTTCCCTTAATTAAATAAATCATTTTATCTAATTAAGTCTCTCTCTTTTGTTAATTAAATCAATCCATCTGATCTAATTATCCCCATTTAATTAAATAATTAATTTTATTTGGTTAAATCTCTAAAGTCTATCTATTAAATTAAATAAATTAAAACCTTATTTGGTTTAATCTAACATCATCCCTATTAATTAAATAAATCAAAATCTTTATTTAATTAATCTCTTATCACATTTCATCTCATATTTGATTTAAATAAATCCACAAATCTAAGTCAAATTTGTCACATCACCTAATCTCCTATTAAATTAATTGACCCTTGATTAATTTAATTCTAATTCATGTCCCATCCTCTAGCTTTTCCCACTTGCACATGAAAATAGATTTAATTGATTTATTAAATCCTCTATTTTCCTCAACAAAGGATCTTTTGGAATATTCCTCCAAGTTTGAATTCAAATTCCAAATTGACATGTACATCCAACAAGGCATTTACTCCATCTTACATGTCCCTTTCCTTGAGCCAAGTGGCATTTATTGCATTTTCCATTCCCTCTTGCAAGTCATTTCAACAAATTTGAAATTCAAAAATATGCATTTATTGGCACAATCCTCAAAACTTGCACATCCTCCATCCACTCATAGATTGACAAGTGGCATCTTACCATTGGATGAATGTTAGTCCCACATTGCTCAAATTTGGCATTCATCCATCTTGGCATTCTATAAATAAAGAGCTCATATCCTCATTTTATCATCCAAAATTATGCAAAGTTACCATGCTTAAATATCTATCAAATTCCATCCATCAATCTTGAATCTTAGCTAGGTTATGCAGGTTTTTAGCTTGGAGCACTCAATCTTCATCAACAAAGTGGATCACTCATCAATCATTATCAACACATATCAATCTTGCATCATAGGAATTGGGAAAGGGCCAATTTTCACATCAAATTGGCACCAATTCCCCCATGGGATCATGAGTTTGCAAATTTAAATTAGGATTCAATCTATTTTGTTGTTTTCATTGTGTTCTTCATTATTTATTTTCCTAATTTGAGTTTTGTAAATGGATTTCATGGGGAATCCTTGTTCTTGCTTGCAATCTCTAACTTAATGTGTTTGTTCTCATTGTTTTGCAGGTATTAGGATTGGGGTTCACACAATTATGAACTCAGTTTTATGATGAGCCAATTTAGACCCTAACACCTTGCAATACAAATTTAGAGCCTGCCTAACATTCTCAATTTCTGGTGCAAAATTTTGAATAAACAAAAAATTGTCATCAGTAAAATGGGAATTAATGACTACTGCATTGTTAGGAATGGAAACACCCTTGATTAAACTCATTTGATTATATTTTTGCAATAGATAACCAAAAGCATCAAAAACTAGAACATATAAAAATGATGATAATGAGCAGCCCTATCTAATTGAACGTTGTAAAGGAAATGTATTAGACATAGCCAAATTGATCATCAACTGAGCGTTCGCCTCATTGAATAGCATTTGAATATGATTAAAAAATTTGGGACCAAATCCCAACCATTGCAACATCCTAATAATAAACCTCCAACACATCCTATCATAAGTCTTATCAAAATCAAGTCTAACCAGAAGAGCATTTTGACCTGTTTTTTGATCCCATTCACTTGTTTCCTAGGCCAATATTAAATTATCAAGTATAAATTTTCCACCAAGAAACCCAGTCTACTCTAGTCCAACAATCTCTTTTACCAATGGTTTGATCCTATTGGCTAGGGATTTAGCAATAATTTTGTAAGAGGTATTGAGCAATGTGATAGGTCACCACTTAGAAATAAGGTTAGCATTTTTCCCTGTCCATGGAAACTTGATTAATCCTTTGTTAATATCTGGTCCCAACGATCCTTGATTCACTGCTTCCAAATAGACTAAGTAAAAATCTCCCTTAATATGTTACCACATGGTTTGATAAAACTCGATTGACAGCCCATCAAAACCTGGGCTTTTATTAGGGGCCATAGAAAAATAATATGTTCCAAATCATTAATAGAAAGGTATCGATCAATGAAGTGACTATAAGCTTGATCCACCTTCCTAGGAATAATATATTGGATGATATATTCTAAAATCAATTGGACGTCATTCTAATGAGATTCCTTCCTAAAAAATTTCTCATAAAAAATTTTGAAACATGTTTATGATATCATTTGTGTTCGTACAAGTCCTTCCATCCTCACCCTGTATTGGTCCAATGAACTCCTTTTTATGTTTATAATTTAAATAATTAAAAAATACTTGGACCCCTTGTTACCCTCTTTTAACCAATGTAATCTGGCTCTTATCTTAGCTCCTTGATCCTTATGCATATCAAATTTACATAGCTAAGTTTCAATAGAATCTGTGGAAGCTTGGTTAGAAATTTCATAAGGGTTAAAGTTTAAAAACTTCTTGTTCAACTCCAGCTTACCATGTAGGGATTTCTCTTTATGTTTTCCCTACCAAGCCAATCTCTTGCTAAAATCCCATAAAAAATCAACACATTTGGAAATGACAATCTACCACCATATCCTATAGGATTCACCTTCTTTCTACTTAGGAATGGAGTTCCAAATTCCAATCAAAGCATCCACACACGAAGGTATTTTAAGGTGGGAAGTATTGAGTTTAAAAGGCAACTTTGACTCCACATTTATAGATACATTGCTAGTAAAAGCACAGATAATAGGAAAATGATCTAAAAGAGTGGTGGAGTAGTCAACTTTCACTAAAATCCCCTCAGGTTCTTGGAGTAATTGTAGGTTAGGAGAGATATAAAACCTATCGAGATGACTACGTTTCCTATCAACACTCAACCTACAATTAGTCCAAGTGAACCAATTAAATTTGTGACTTGATCTGTTTTTGCAAATAGGATCCATAACCCCAATAGAGTTATGACACAAAATCCATTTATCAAAATCTTCATTACTTAATTTAACATGATTAACCTGGAACTGCAATCAATATGATGTTCCGCCATATTTAAATTACCTCCTATCACCCAATCAACATTAGGAAGATGATTAGACATCCATTCCCAAAGATCACATCTCTCTTTTGCAATGTCAAAAGCATAGATTGAATGGAAGCCAATGGGTTGTCCATTGATAAAGAAAAGGATCTAAATGTAGCTATGTGAAGGATCTTCACCTTTATCAATGAAAAACTTGTTAATCCATGGGGCTAAGCCAATAACAACCCCCCCCCCTCCACCTTCCCTATGCAGCGTATGAAAAAAATATGCATCTCTCCATACACTGGATAGGGAAGAGACAAGACGGGGACCATTACACTTAACTTCTTGTAAGAGAACAACATTTGTTTTCCACTTGACAATAGCATCCTTGACCTCGAATTTATGGTGAGGGAGAGACAACCCTCTGACATTACAAGATAGTGTTTTGAAATTCATGACTAATCGAGGTTAGAGGAGTCCTCCACATGCGAAAGCACATCAAAGCAATTAGCTAGCACAATAGGCTGACCAGAATGCTCATTTTCCTTTACTGTTGAAATAGGAGACCTCGATCTATGTCTAGCAAGTGGTGATAAGGAATCATGTTGCATGAGAGGAGATTGAGATCTCTGTCTCCTAGAATGCAAATATAATTCCTTATCTGCACTAGCAATGTTACAGTTGGTAGGTGGAGAGAAGGAATCATGTTGCCTAAGAGGAGAAAGAGACCTTAGTCTCCTAGAATGCAAGGATGAACCCTTATCCACACTAGCAGTAGGAAGCGATGAGGAAGTGTTATAATTTTGTGAGGAAACCTTACTAGAAGGATGATTAGAAGACTTGGAAGGTTCTTTCCTTTTCTTGACCATTTTCCAACCATCTGTCATAACATCTTTGTAAGTAGGTGTGCTTTCATCCTTATTGTTATCCTTTGAATAGACATCAGCTTGTTGTTTCAATTGTTGGACTGTATTAAGTATCTTAGCTTGAACATTTTGCAATGGTAGTGTCTTTGTGGTAGTTTGAGAATTTTGCAATGGTTGTGTCTATGTGGCTTATGTTATATTAACTTGAGCATATCTTTTTTTAGGACAACCTCTAAACAAATGTCCCTCTTATCTACAGAAAAAACAAGCATTCAAGTTGTTTAAATAAACCACTGGTTGAAGCATTTCAAAATGTAGCCCAATTAGTCTGATGTTCTTGGGTAGTTGATTATTTAAATCTATTTCGACACAAGCCCTTAGGTGCACCCTTATGCTGGAAAACTTATCCAAGTTATTCTTACACCAAAGCACCCTCCTTAGGTCTGAAAGAATCTCCCTTTTAGGAAAGGTCTGAAGGCAAAGTTTAAGAATGACAGTTCAATCCACATGGGTTACTTAGACTTAGAAGCCCCTCTAGATGAAAATCCAGACTCTAGTCTTACAAATAGCAAATTTGTCCACAAATCACCAACATCCCATAGTGGAGGATGACCTAAGCATGGTCTCCAAATTTGAATTTGCACACTACATAACCCTTCCCCAAACCTCTTAGTGCCTCAATTTCCCAACCCCTACTCTCCCAATTTATTCTAGCCCATTTATAAAAAATCACTTTCAGATGGAATGCCTATGAGAAAAGACAAAATCACAGATCTAATCTGACATTCAACTATGCTTCTACCTCATCGTCAAGAAGCAAACATTCCAAAATCTTACTTGCATTATCGAACACTTGATCTTGCATATCTTTATCACCAAGGTCCTTTGTCCCACCTTTCTCTTCCACAGCTACACTGTCCCTTGTTCCTCCTATTGAAATCAAGTTCTTGCTGGAATCTTTTGTCGAAGGGGCTACACCTTGTTGGGCGACACCCAATCCATCCCATGGCCCAACTTTATGTGCCTCTACTTTCAGTCACATTAGAAAGGAGAGTTAAGTGCTGATACCGCTAGAAAATAATCTTCCAAAATGGTCCCTAGAAGCACATGATACTAGAGCCAAAACCTCCACCACCGCGGTAGGAAAGGGCCTGGAAAAAATAAAATTAAAAACAAAAAATGACAACAACAAAACAAGTGATTCACAACTCCAAATCATCTGTTTTCTGCTAGCACCTCATTGAATGCACTAGAATTTTTCCTTAGTAGACCTTCAATCTCCGATAGAAGGTAAAAACACCACAAAACTTAGCGATTTTCAAACGCTAGTTGCTTGCCTTGTTGTCGAAACTTTTCACAGATCAACATATTTGTGTCACAGGAATTTAGCGAGTGAAAAAATATTGCAAACCCTATTCATTTGCACACCGCTTCTCATCCAAAACTTTTTCACCACATTTCACTATACTTATTTATGCTTATTAAATTCTTAGTATTAAAGAATATATTTTGATTCTAATGATGACAAATTCCCTCAAAATTCTAATAGGTTGAAAAAACTACAACTCATTCTACCCTCCAAGATAAATCTCATTAGTTAGAACCTTTTATGTTGTTTCTAAAATTTCTTACTACCATTTTCTAGCCATGTAGTGTCTATACTTTGTTATAAACATTTTTTTGCATGTGTTTCCCATGGTTGGGTGAAACCTTTAGTTTTTTTTGTAGGTGGTGATCATATATTTTCTTTGGTGGCTATGAAATTACCTCTTATTATAAATTGGAGGTTTATAAAAATTGTCTCTAGGGGTCGTGTAAGCACCTGACGCAAGAGCATCCAGGGGTAATAACAATCTTGCATAGCCAAAAATATTGTTATTTCAATTTTGTTTATTTTTAATAAGGGCTTAGAGGTTAGGAGAATGAATATTTTGATTTGCAACTTTGTAATTTCCCTTGGAATGAAATTATAATTATAATTTTGGTGGGAATTATGAATTTATGAATATTTTCTAAGGCAAAATTGGGAAAATACCCCTCTTGGGTGTCCAACTCTTGTTGGGGGCATTTGGGTGCATGTGCTTGCATGTTCAATTGCATGCCTAGCATGTAATTACATGTTTGAGCCACAATATTTGCATGTTGTTGCATGACTATATTTGGAGTCGTCGGAACCACTGGGAGTCAAAGAAGGTGTCTTGATTGACCAAGATGATTGGTCAAAAGTTAGACACCCATGTGAAAGTGGTGAATGCAATGAATTATTTTATATTTTATTTTCTTATCTCTCCTCAAGTTGGGCATTGGAATTCTTGGTGGTTTATGGAGGTTGTTTTGGGAAACCAATGGAAGTTTCTTCTCACACAATTTCTATATAATGATGCCTGCTCATTTAGAGAGGGTCCCGATTTTGGAGAAGTTGTGGTTGCATACCCAAATGTTGTTAGAATGATGCCAAAATGTTGAAGACATTATGTTGTAGATTTTTGTATGTTTGAAACCCAAATTGCAAGGAAGCCCATGAGCTTCAGATTGATGTAATCATTTTATGATTTAAGAAAATAAGAATGTTGTTGATTTTCTTTCTTTAAATCTGAAATTTAATGCAATATTGTAGTCATCTTGCAAGTCTCTTTGTGTTTGTTTGATTTCAGATTTGTAAGGGAAGTTTCCTTCATTAGTGGTATCAGAGCGAGTGTTCCTGAGAGTGCAAGCAAAAGCACCAATTGGAGGAAGTTTGCACTAGGACCTGAGGGTGGAGAGTATGTGGATTTTGTTTGTAGATGGATGTGCAACTTGCAAGAAGAAATTTTCAGAGGGTTTGAGGAACTAAGGTTCCCATGGTTGTAAATAGATCGCTGAAGGAGGTAGTTTACATAATTAAAACTTGAAGATTTGAATATTTGTGTTGAGGCTTTGTGAGGCCTTGAAAATGGAAAAGAGAGAAGAAAATGACTTTTGTCATTGGATGGATTTTGAGGATTCCTAGACTTGATAAAATCAAAGAGAGAATTAGAGAGATAGAACAAGAAGAAATAAGAGTTGGAATGATAGAATTGCAGCAACAAGTGGATGAATTAAGAAAAAAGATTGAAAGGAGAAAACAAGAAAAGAGAAGAACTGAAGGTAATTTTGATTATCCTTCTAATGATATTTTATTGCAGGAAAGAAAGAAGATGTAGTAGGGTGTCAAACAAGTGGCACAGAGGAAGAAGAAGAGGATGAATACAAATAAACTGATGAACCTAAAGCCGAGGAATTTCTATTGGAAGACACGAAGGATGAAATTACAGAGGTTGCAGTAGCAACAAAAGAGTTGAGTGCAGCAGAGGACATTGAAGAAGAGGAAAACCAAGTTGCAGCAGCTAAAGAAAAGGTAAAACTTGCATTTTGTGAGTTCATCGATGATTTTGGTTTACATGTGAATGATATGAATGGGATGGATAGATATGAGGAAATTGAAAAAAAAATTGTAGCAATAAGGAAAAGAGGAATATCAAATTTTGATGAGGTTAGAACTAAATCTGATTTGTGTTTGAGTGATATGACGAGTGACAACAAAGAAAGAATCGCAACAGTTAAAGTTGCAGCAGAAGGCAATGAGGTAAAATTAGATTTTAATGTATGTTTTTATGAGGGTAAGAATGTAGAAATGGATAAATTTTATGTAGCAATGAATCAATTTGAGAAGGTTGAAATTGAGGAACACGAGGTGAAGGTAAAAGAGGAGTTTTCCAATGATTCTTTGTTTGAAATTATTAAAGATGAAGATTCCTTGGTTAGAGAGCCTGATTATTTGTTAGAGAATATGGATGATGAATCTTGAGATTATTGTTCTAACATTGTTTTGAATGTGGAAGATTCGTTTGCAGCAGCAATATGTCTTTCTAAAGGCATAAAAACAATGACATATCATGTTCAAGACAAGGTTGAAGTTGCAGTAGTGAATGGAACCAAGGTAAATTTCAATTTTTCTAAATATTATTAGAAGGATGTGAGTGTACTGAGGTTGCAGCAAAAGAGAATAGTAAATCATATTTTATTGAATTTTATAGTGATGATGATTTTCAAGTTATGGATGGGTTAGTTCAAGAAGATTTTGCTAGTGATGTATGGTATTCAGAGAAGGATTTGTGTGGTATTGCAGAGTTTAGTGCAAGTGCAATTTGCTGGAGGTGGTCGGACTATGGTGGGTTGAATCCCACAAGATCAAAGGAGAGTGTAGTATACACTTGGAGGAGGTGGTCGGTTTATGGTGGAATTGATTCCACATTTTGGAGGTTCAGTGAAGAGCAGAGTTGTCACAGAAGGAAGCTTGTTCCAATTAAGTGTTGGAAGAGGAGAAAGAAGAATCAATTATAGGTACCAATTTCAGTAATGGAGTTGGCTAAGAATTGCTTGTAATCTGAAAGGGTGGTACTACCACTCAACTCCATTTTTTAAATCCATATTCACAAAAAAATTCCTACCACAAGTGTCTGATGTAGGAGCATCTAGGGGTACTAACAATCTTGCATAACCAAAAATATTGTTATTTCAATTTTGTTTATTTTCAATAAGGGCTTAGAGGTTAGGAGAATAAATATTTTGATTTGCAACTTTGTAATTTCCCTTGGGATGAAATTGTAATTATAATTTTGGTGGGAATTATGAATTTATGAATATTTCTAAGGAAAAATAGGGAAAATACCCTTCTTGGGTGTCCAACTCTTGGTGGAGGGCATTTGGGGTGCATGTGCTTGCATGTTCAATTGCATGCCTTGCATGTAATTGCATGTTTGTGCCACAATCTTTGCATGTTGTTGCATGACCATATTTGGAGTTGTCAGAGCCACCGAGGGTCAAAGAAGGTGTCTTGATTGACCAAGATGATTGGCCAAAAGTTACGCATCCATGTGAAGGTGGTGAATACAATGAATTATTTTATATTTTATTTTCTTAAGTGATCCCAGAATACTGGTTTACAATTTCCTGGAGATCCTGATTTTTGTTGAAATCACATATTTTTAGAAAATATAATGATTTAAGCCTTGAAAATTTCCATTTAAATGATTCCAATTGAAGAGGGTTTGATTGAACCACCTTAGATCAAACCCCCTTGGATAGAACCCCTCTATTTTTAAACCATTCCTATAACAGGGTCTCTTTTACACCTATCAAAATGTTGATAAAAAACCACTTTTGATTTACCTTTTGGGGATCAAATGAGTTCATTTAAATTTTATTTTTTTTAAGTATGTATTCCTTATTATAAGCTTCCCAAAAAGTATAATTTTAAATAAATTTAATTTTATTATTTATTTATTTTTTTCTTGTGAATGTAGGTTTTTCACTGAAAATCAAGCTCTCGGTTCTACACATGTGGAAAAATAGCAGATTATCAAAAAAAAAATTGAAAAATATTAGTGCACAAGATATTTAAGTCCTTGATCCAACAAAAAAAATTAAATTTTGATGCACACAAAAAAAGTTACGCGTTATATAGTTCGCCTATGTCTGAATTGTAATTGGTTTTACTTCAAAACTTGATTAAGCAAAAAATATTCAATACAACACTATGAAACCCATTGGAAGCACTAGATATCATAGTTACAAATCTAAATTTGAAAAAAACAAAATTTTATCCTTCATGGAAAAAAAGTTATGCATTATACGGTGAGCGTCACTCCTTAAAAATGTTGTTTACTAAAAAAAACTAGTTTTCGAAGGAGACGGAAAAAGAAGTGCAATTTTATTCCAAAAATTTTGAAAAAAAATATATTTAGAATCTATAGACAAAATGTCACAAATCACTAGTTTGCATCATCTTCAAATTCCTCACGATTTAGCTGCTATAGGTGCTCGAAAGTGAAGATTTAGTTAGAAAAATGATTTCAGTGTTCAGTTTGGCCAAAATTTGTAAACCAGTATTGTGGGATCACCCCTTATCTTTCCTCAAGTTGGGTGTTGGAATTCTTGGTGGTTTATGGAGGTTGTTTTGGGGGTTTCTTCTCATATAATTTATATATAATGATGCTTGCTCATTTAGAGAGGGGGGATTATGAAGAAGTTGTGGTTGCATACCCAGATGTTGTCGAAATGATACCAGAATGTTGAAGACATTATGTTGCATATTTTTGTATGTTTGAAGCCCAGATTGTAAGGAAGCCCATGAGCTTTAGTTTGATGTAATCATTTTATGATTTAAGCAAATAAGAATGTTATTGATTTTCTTTCTTTAAATCTAAAATTTAATGGCATATTGCAGCCATCTTGCAAGTCTCTTTGTGTTTGTTTGATTTTAGATTTGTAAGGGGATTTTCCTTCATTAGTGGTATTAGAGAAAGAGTTCCTGAGAGTGCAGAAAGAAGCACCGATTGGAGGTAGTTTGCACCAGGACCTGAGGGTGGAGAGTATGTGGCTTTTGTTTGTAGATGGATGTGCAACTTGCAAGAAGTCATTTTCAGAGGGTTTGAGGAACTGAGGTTCCCATGGTTGTAAAAATATTGCTGAAGGAGGCAGTTTACAATAATATTGGTGAATATTGAAAGAGGGTTTTGTAAATAGATCACCGAAGGAGGTATTTTACATAAGTAAAACTTGAGGATTTGAAGATTTGTGTTGAGGCTTTGTGAGGCCTTGAAAATGGAAAAGAGAAAAAAGAAAATGACTTTTGTCATTGGATGGATTTTTGAGGATTCCTGGACTTGAGAAAATCAAAGAGAGAATTAGTAAGAGAGAGCAAGAAGAAATAAGAGTTGGAATGATAGAATTGTAGCAACAAGTGGAGGAATTTTAAGAAAAAATATTGAAAGGGGAAAACAGGAAAAGAGAAAAGTTGAAGGTAATTTTGATTATCCTTCTAATGATATTTTGATTGAAGGAAAAAAAGAAGATGCAGTAGGGTGTCAAACAAGTGGCATAGAGGAAGAAGAAAGAGGATGAATACAAAGAAATTGATGAATCTGAAGTTGAGGAATGTCTATTGGAAGACATGAAGGATGAAATTATAGAGGTTGCAGTAGAAACAAAAGAGTTGAGTGCAATGGAGGATATTAAAGAAGAGGAAAACCAAGTTGCAACAGTTAAAGAAAAGGTAAAAATTGCATTTTGTGAGTTCATCGATGATTTTGGTTTACATGTGAATGCTATGAATGGGATGGATAGATATGAGGAAGCTGAAAATTTTGTTGTAGCAATAAGGAAAACAAGAATATTAGATTTTGATGAGGTTAGAACTAAATCTTATTTGTGTTTGAGTGATATGACGGGTGATAGCAAAGAAAGAATCGCAATAGTTAAAGTCAGCAAAAGGCAATGAAGTAAAATCAGATTTTAATGTATGTTTTGATGAGGGTAAGAATGTAGAAATAGATAAATTTTATGCAGCAATGAATCAATTTGAGAAGGTTGAAATTGAGGAACAAGAGGTGAAGGTAAAAGAGGAGTTTTCCAATGATTATTTGTTTGAAAGTATTGAAGATGAAGATTCCTTGGTTAGAGAGCCTGATTATTTGTTAGAGAATATGGATGATGAATCTCGAGATTATTGTTCTAATGTTCTTTTGAATGTGGAATATCATCTTGCAACAGAAATATGTCTTTCTAAAGGCATAAAAACAATGATATATCATGTGCAAGACAAGGTTGAAGTTGCAGTAGTGAATGGAACCAAGGTAAATTTCAATTTTTCTAAATATTATTCTAAAGAAGGATGTGAGTGTGTTGAGGTTGCAAAAAAAGTGAATAGTAAATCATATTTTATTAAATTTGATAATGATGATGATTTTCAAGTTATGGATCATGGGTTAGTTCAAGAAGATTTTGGTAGTGATAAATGCTATGCAGAGAAGGGTTTGTGTGGTGTTGCAGAGTTTAGTGCAAGTGCAATTTGGTGGAGGTGGTCGGACTATGGTGGGTTGAATCCCACAAGGTCAAAGGGGAGTGTAGTATACACTTGGAGGAGGTGGTCGGTTTATGGTGGAATTGATTCCACATTTTGGAGGTTCAGTGAAGAGCAGAATTGTCACAGAAGGAAGCTTGTTCTAGTTAAGTGTTGGAAGAGGAGAAAGAAGAATCAATTACAGGTACCAATTTCAACAATGGAGTTTGCTAAGAATTGCTTGCAATCTGAAAGGGTGGTACTGCCACTCAACTCCATTTTTTGTATCCATATTCACAAAAATGTTCCTACCCCAAGTGTCTAATGTAGGAGCATCTAGGGGTACTAACAATCTTACAAAACCAAAAATATTGTTATTTCAATTTTGTTTATTTTCAATAAGTGATTAGAGGTTAGGAGAATAAATATTTTGATTTGCAACTTTGTAATTTCCCTTGGGATGAATTTGTAATTGTAATTTTGGTGGGAATTATGAATTTATGAATATTTTTTAAGGAAAAATTGGGAAAATACCCCTCTTGGGTGTCCAACTCTTGGTGGGGGGAATTTGGGGTGCATGTGCTTGCATGTTCAATTGCATGCCTTGCATGTAATTGCATATATTCTCCTCATTTTCTTTTCTATAAAAATATCTTCTGAATCTTATTCAAAAGTGGTAGTAAAATACAATGATTGTACAACAAATCTTCACCAGGGGAATCCCCCTCTGATCTCGAATATGTCTCAATCATAACAATATCCTCTTTCTATTTTTTACTTGTCCCTCTCATTGGTCCCTTCTTCCAGAGACGATGTGATTGCCTCCTAGATGATGTGGGCTTCTACTGCCCCTTTGCAAGTGTAGAAGAAGAATTTCCACCCTTTTTTCTTTTTACTTCTGGTGGCCTTTTTGAAACAACAGTTTTTATCTTACTTTCAGTTGTAGCCTACTCAATAGAGGTTGTAGGTTGTGTTTCTTGCGAACCCTGCTCTTCCGGTTCACCCATGCTACGGATAGGTGTTGCATTAGGAGAACTAGATGGCATTTCTCCCTCAAGAGTAGCCTCAATAGGTTCTTCCATTCTTTGTTTGTGGCCCTTGTTTTCTTCATTAGGTAATTCAAAAATATTATTGATATTGCAACAATTAAGAAAGTCTTCCCAAGAAACATTTTTGGAACTAAACCCTAAGGCTCCTCTTTACCAGTAATGTAACTAAGCAAAAATGAGACAATGTTGACTAGTTTCTTTTCCTTTTATATTCAGAAGACATTCTTTTTCGCAGGTAGTATAAAAAGGGGGACATATGCATGCATTTCATGGCGTAGATGACTTAACAATTTAAAATTGACTATGTACAACAATGAATGTCTCCCATCACATGTTAAGTCTTTAACTATGTAAGAAGCTATTGAAGCCTAGAGCCAAGGAAAAGACAAATGTTTGGTACCTTTTGAGGAAGAGCAAAGGCAATGAATGTCTCCCATCACTGTGTTTTGGTATGCATGATATTTATGTTTATTTTTGTTTAAGTTTTTGTAACTGTTATAAATATTTGTAAAAGTTTTGCATTATTCTCCTCTCAAGATTAGTGTAGGAAGTTTTTCTGCTACCTTATCTTCCTTACAAGCGGTATTAGATCATGATCACCTTTGGTTTTAGTTGTGGGTTGTTGGTATTTTGGAACTAATCCAAATTTAAGTGGGAGCTTGTGCAAAAGACACTTTGTGATCTTGTTGCAAAAAATTTTAAATGGAAAGTTCATCAGGGAGAATAGTGGTGGATAAATTTTCTAGAAATAATTTTGAGATGTGGAAATTGAAGATGGAGGATATGTTGATAGATCGAGATCTGTGGGATGTTGTTGATGAGAAAGTTTCAAGGCCTGAAAATCCTACTTTGGCTACTCAATATGATGTTATGGACCATAAAGCCAAGGGTTTAATCAGATTGTGCTTGGAAAACTCTGTTTAATCAATTTCCATGAAGATACCTCTGCATAGAAACTATGGAAGAAGCTTGGTGAGATGTATCAAGCCAAATATTTAGTGAACAAGATTTTCTTGAGGAAGAAATTGTATTCCTTGAGAATGGAAGAGGTTGGATGAATCACAGACCACTTGGAATCATTCAATATGTTGGTGGCTCAATTAACATCGATTAGTGTCAAAATGGATGAGGAGGAGAAATGTCAGATATTGCTTTATTCTTTGCTCGATTCATGGGATTCTCTTGTTATGGCTATTGGGAGTACTTCTATTGTATTGAAGATTGAAGATGTGGTGGGTTCTTTACTTTCTAAAGAGATAAGAAGGAAGGTATCCATCATTGTCAATGAGGCCCTAAATGTTCATGGAATACCTAAGAAAAAAGGAAAGAATGAGAAGCGTAACAAATCCAAGTCCAAGGGGAGATCTAAATCTTCTGTGAAGTCCAAAGTTATTTGTTGGAACTATGATAAGCCTGGACATGTTCATAAGGACTACAAAGAAAATATTTGATCGTGATTTTAAGTATGAGAAGGAAGATGGTGATGCATTCATTGTAGTTTTAGCAACTCGTGCAGGTAATGATGCATGGTTAATTGACTTAGGTGCATCTTTCTATATAAAATTTAATAGAGATTGGTTTTCTGAATATAAATAATTCAATGGAAGTAAGGTGTACTTGGGTGATGATTCTTATTTAAATATTGTTGGTTGTGGAAAATTCAAAATCTATTTTCCTGATGGTAGAATAAAAAGGATTAATGGTGTGTTGCATATCCCTATATTAGCACGAAATTTGTTATCTATGAGCAAACTAATAGATGTGGGTGTGCAGGTAGTGTTTTCTGATGCAGGATGTAAGATGGTTAGAGGTTCCATGGTGATTGCTAGAGGTGTTAGATATGGCACACTGTATAATCTTGATGCATGCATTGTTGAGTGTAATAGGTGAGGGTTTCATTTTCAACAGATGGTCATGGCTTCTAGGTACCCAAGGTTCTCTTTCTTTTGAATCAAAGTTACTTGCAGAGAAAACTATGTTATGGCACTAAAGACTTGGCTACGTTACAGAAAAGGGTATAAGGACCTTGAAAAATAAAAAACATTTTTGAAGGTTTGTCTGATTGTGATCATGAACTTGATTTATGTGAGCATTACATTTATGGAAAAAAAAACCACATTCATTTTTACTTGAGTTCTCATAAATCTTGTGGTGTATTAAATCTTATTCATTCTAATGTGTTTGGTCCTATAGATGTTCCTTCAATTATATATTATATTTCATTTATTGATGATTGTAGTAGAAGGGAATGTGTATACTTTCTAAAGAGTAAATATGAAGTTTTTAGTCGATTTAAAGAATTTAAAGCAATGGTTGAGTTGCAGACTAGAAAGAAAATAAAATGTTTGAGGATTGATAATGGCAGTGAATTTTGATCTAATGATTTTGATAGATTCTATAAAGATTGTGGTATTCATAGAAAAAAGACAACTTTGTATTCTCCACAACAGAAAGGGGTTATAGAAAGAATGAACAAGACACTAATGCATAAGGCTAGGATTATGTTGAGTGGTGTTGGTCTAGAATGAAGGTTTTAGGTTGAAGTTGTTGCCACTGTCTTTTACCTAATTAACAAGTTTCCTACATCAACTCTTGTTGATAAAATGCTTATAGAGGCATCCATTCGGGTCACAAACCTTCATTAAGACATCTTAGATTTTTTGGTTGTGAGGCATATGCACATATGCCAAAGGAGAAGTGAACAAATTTGGAAAACAAGGTTATGAAATTATGTATCCTCATTGGATACAGTTATGGTGTGAAAGGATAAAAGCTTTGGGATCCTATTGCATAGAAGGTAATATATAGTAGAAGTGTCATTTTTAGAGAAACAAAATCTTCTTCTATTACATGCCATCCATAACAAAGAAAATAGGAAGATGTGATTCAATTTCCTTCTACACCTGAGAAAGTTGAATTGAGGCCCATGGATAGACAAGAAGTTGAGGAGAGCTCATCAAGCTCTGAATATTCAAAAGAGGAGGAAGAACCTCCAACTCAACCTGTTTGTAGGTCTACAAGGTATAGAAAACCACCTAAAAGGTATTCACCTGATGATTGGAGATGTATTTTTGCTTTGAATACTATCATGGATGAACCTAGAACTATAGAAGAGGCATTACGTATGAATGATGCAAAATCTTGGAAGATTGTTATGGATGAAGAAATGACATCTTTGAAAAATAATGATACATGGGATCTTGTAGCATTGTCTGAAGGACAAAAACATGTTGGTTGCAAATGGGTGTTCAAGAAAAGATTGGTTCAGATGGAGGTATGGATAATTACAAAGTACTTGGTTGGTTGTGAAAGGTTACTCTCAAGTTGAGGGTATTGATTATGGTGAGATATTTTCTTCTATTGTGAAAATGGCACCCATTAGATTTTTGCTTGTTATTGTTGCTACTTATGGTTTAGAGGTTGAGAAAATGGATGTGAAAACTACTTTCCTTCATCATGACTTGGAGGAGGATATTTATATGACACATCCAAAGCACTATGTGGTGAAAGGTAAAAGTAATTTGGTTTGAAAATTGAAGAAATCTTTGTATGGCCTAAACAAAGTCCTAGGATGTGCTACCAGAAATTTGATGCATATGTTTTGAGTTTGGAATTTGAGCATTCTAAATCAGATCATTGTGTTTATTATAAAATTGATGGTGATCGTTTCCTTTTTATTGCATTATATGTTGATGATATGTTATTTATTAATAAAGGGAAAGGTATTATTTTAGAAACTAAATCTCAACTTGCTACTAAATTTGAAATGACAGATCTTGGTGCAGCTAGGCACATTCTTGGGATGGAAATTAGAAGGGATAGAGAAAACAAAAAGATATGTCTTGGCCAAAGTAAGTATTCCATTCAATTTTACATAGGTTTAACATGCAAGATTGTAGACCATTGTGTGTTCCTTTCATAGTTGGAACAAATTTATCTATTTCAAATTGTCTAATATCTCCATTAGAGATGGGAGACATGAGAAGAGTTCCTTACCAGAGTGCAATTGGAAGTTTTATGTATGCTATAGTTTGTACTAGACCAAACATTTCCCAAGTAGTGGAAGTTCTTTCCTAAAATGAAGAAAAATGGGTGTAAGAGGTTCACCAAGATGGGCTGATGAACCAATTAGGGACCTATTCTTCCTCAATTCATTAGGAAATGAGATCCACATAATGAAATGACTATCAACTCTTAGGTAAATCAATTTAAAGTGTGAATCTACAAATTTCCTTTTTTGCAAGGATGGGGGTCTTGGTCAAACAACACTTTTGGGAGAAAACTTAAAAAATAGTAAACTAACTCTAAAATGAAATCTATAACTTGGATCTAATAGATTAAGCTCAATACTGATGGAACCAAAAATCATATCATAGATCAAAGAAGGGCGAAATGATGTTTACCAATCACTAAAAGTGTTTTTTTTAAGCTGATCTGGGACTCATTCGCCCAGGGGAGAATGGGTCCTGAGTTAGGGTTTGTCTGCAACTTTTGGAAGCCTTTGCTACAAATCCGAATCTCTCAATTTTCCTAGGTTACATGTTCAAAATCTAGAAATAAATTTTGTAAGTGAGTTTTTGTGAGATAAAAGTTTTTATGACAACTTTTTCAACTTTGACAACTTCTTCAATTTTTTTCTTCAAGAGATCTTCAAGATTTCTTCCACCTAAATATGCAAACAAAAATCAAGAGGGAAAAATGTTTTATTTTTGGAAAATGGGGGTTTGCCTTAGTCAAACCCCGTTTTGGTAATCAAACCTTGAAATGAAACAAACTAGCATGAAAGGAATGATGAATGAACAACTCAATTTCACAACTCACCAAACCCTTGAATAAACCTTGGAATGTAGATCTACAACTTGCATGAAATGGCTTCAATGGATGTGGATCTTGAACCTTGAAACTTGATTTGAAATGATGCTTTGAATACTTGAATGGATCATGAAACCTACATCACCATATTAGCTCCAATAACATGCATGATGCAAGAAGACTTTGATATTACAATTGGATCTTGATTGCTGCAATAAATCTTCAACAAATCTTCCTTTGAATTCCTTGAATTGCTCATTAAAACTCTTGAAAACTCACTTTAGCTCTTGAAATTGAACACTTGAAAACTTAGATTGCTTAGATGAGACTTAGTGAAATAACCTTATATTTATAGATAAGTAACTTTAATTTCTCAAAATTCAAATATCACAAGATGGCATCTGAATATAGATTTGAAAATGTTAAAATACCACTAAAAACATAATTTAAATTTAGGTCCTACGTCTAAGGGATTTTCCCATGGGAGAATGGGTCCCAGGTCCCTAACCTAGGACACACATTGCTTAATGAGAAGTGTTATGTTAAGGCATTACTGAATGTTAGGTTTCCTCTTTGGAAAATGTAATAAAATAGGCTTGGATTTGAATTAAAGGGGCCAATCAAAGAAAATCAAGCTCAATTAATTAAAGGATCCCTAAATAAGTGTGAAAGTATAAAGAAATACATTTTACAACACTAAATTAAGGCATTATTAAGTTCATATTTATTAATAGGGCCCTAAACTTAATGTGAATATGTAAAATACATATTACAACACTAAATTAACATAATTAAGTCCAAATTAATATTATTCCAAATTAAGTGTGAAAATGTAAAAGGGATATACATTTTTCTACACTAAATTTCCATATATATGTCTAATCCTGGTAGAGTTCATTGGGATGTAGTTTTAAAAGAGTCTTCAGATATTTGTGTGGTACCTCAAATCCCTTATGTTATCATATTAATTTGAATGAAGATGATATTTCCCTTGTAGATTCATAATAGGCAGGTGATATTGATAGTAGATGATCCACCAGTGCTTATGTGTTTACTATATTTGTAGGTGCAATTAGTTGTATGAGTGAGCAATAGTTTTTGGTTGCTTTGTCCACTACTGAAGCTGAGTAGATGACATCTACTCATAATTGTAAAGAATCCATTTGGATTAATAGATTGTGTTCAGATATTAGAATAAAATAAGGTGCAGTGATAGTTTATTGTGATAGTCAGAGTGTGATATGTCTAGCTAAGAACCCAACATTTCATGCCAGGAACCAAGCACATTGATGTAAAGTATCATTTTGTTAGAGATATGGTCGAAGATGGTAAGTTGAAGTTGGTTAAGGTAGAGACTTTGATGAATGTTGCTTATTTTTTAACTAAGCCTGTGAGCACAAAGAAGTTCAAATGGTGTTCAGAGACTATGGTCCTTCCGACCCCTAGCAATTAAGTGACAATGTTTACTCCCTCTCGTTGCCCTTGTAAGGTGTTCAACAAGTGGGAGATTTTTTGGGAAAATGTGTCTCAACCTTGCAATTATATAAGGTTTATTGTTTTGATTAAAGGTAAAAGACAGGTTTTGAAGGGGCCCAGAACCCTATACAAAAGAGAGCAGCTGACAGAAAGAAGAAACCATTAACCAGCAATCATCCCAATGACAACAAACACACAGCCAAGAAACAACCAAAAAGACGGAAACAAGACAACAACACTACATATTATTCAGGATCTCCACAACTTCCATTTCATTCTTAGCCATCTTGTGCACATTCTCCACAATATCTGAAGCTTCAATAGAGGCACCAGCCTAAGCTTTCATTAAGTTCCTAGTTCTAACCCCCAACCCACCAGTCTTTACCTCTTCACTCAAAACAATACCTTTACCCATGACTTTCTCACCCTCACCAGCCATAGTCGACATCTTACTAATAGCCACAACATCATCCCCAAAGACCTTCTCCTTTTTCTTTTTCATCAGGGGGAAACTAACCCTAGCAGAGACCGGAATGTCCACAACCGTAGGAGCATCACCCTTTTTCATAACAACATTCCTAATATCATCATTTTTTTCCTCAAGAGCAGAAAATCTACTTTCCCAATTCTTCTTCAAATTAGTGGTTTCCTCAGCAACAGTATAAGCAACAATATTCAGGGACTCCATCACATGATCAATCTGGCTTTAGATAGAAACATCCTCAGCCTTGTTAGCAACACCTCTAATTCTTATATTATTCCTATTGATCTCATGAAAAAACCATTTAAACATTTTAAACAAAACATTGACAGAATCACAGGTCGAGCCTAGCACATCAATCTCCTCTTTGTTAAAATTCTCAATACGCTTTCCCACAGCCACATCCTCATCAGAAGTACTAAGAGGAGCTTTCTGATCAGAAACATCCTTACCTTTACCAACAGGAACGAGAGTCTTCAACATCCGGATGGAGCAAGCAATTTCCTCTACAACAACCTTCCTTTTCTGCAACCTATATGTTTCCTCTTTACTAGTACCCACCTCAGCAGCACCGACACCCCTTTCCTTACCTTGCTTCGGTAGCACAATCATAGCACTTGGAGGAGCCTCACCATAAACACCACCAGCCAGGGTTAGAGAGAAACCCTTCTCTAGAGGAGGGTCCACACTTGACACTTTTCATTTCCGGCTTCCATCCTCTGCAACCTACACAGTTTTGGATGCTAGGGGAGGAGAAGAAGCTTCCCCATAAAGGTCACATTTCTCCTTTCCCCTTCTAATAAGAATCTCCTCCACCTCATCATCACTGCATGTCATGTAGCCCGCTTTGTCCCCCAGCTTCTTTTTACCACTTTTACCCACAATAGGGGAAATGGGGCCCTCCTCCAGGGATGCATAAGAATCTGGAACATAATCAACATCAACATCCCTATCCAACTCTGAATCCTCATTTAAAATAAGCTTCCTCCTCTTAGACTTCTTACCACCCCTTTCATCCCCTGAATCCATCTCATAGCCTTCTCAGGGCATAGCAGTATTATCCTGCAAGGCATCAGGGGTTTTATGCACCTCATGGGCTTTGGCATGCTCAAAAATAAGAAGAATCAACCCCACATGTAGAATGGGGTTCTTGGAGTTTTTCAAATGCTCCTTAATCCCCAAATCCAATGTCATAAGCAGATAATAAGGGAAGGATACCCATTTCTTATGCCAAAAATGGTTAAGCAGAAGAAATGATAAGTATTGATCGCAATATACCTTCCTTCTAGAGATACATACCTCATTATTTCCTCAGCTACATCACGCCAAAGCGCTTTCAAAGAGCTACATAGATACCCACTACTTTTAGCAAGCTTCAAGTCAACCACTTCATTCTTTTTGAAGAAAATGGCCATCGCAGTCTACGCTTCTTTCTTATCCCTAAAAACCTTCATACCCCGCATAGCCAGGCCAGTAATTTGGGCAATAAGTTCTTCATCCACCACAATATCCCTTCCTCCCAAGTTCAGAAACCTCTCCTTCCATCCTTGAACAACTCAATCCGTGACTTAGGGATTATTACCATGCAATTTTTCCATGTACAAAGTAAGGCCACCCTTCTCAGGGACTTCCCAAACCTCTTTCTTTAGCCTCACAGTATCACAAGACTTCAGCTTAGCTCGATTTCTATCCCCGCCCATGGAAAAAAACTTGACACACAAAGACCAAGCACTCAACCAAAAGAACTTGCGACAAAATCTAGAGCCAACCAAACTAGCATAAATTAATTGAAGACTCTCGAAACAAAGGCAAAAAATGCCCAAAATCCGTGTGAAGCCAGCCTCCGGATAGAGATGCAATAATGAACAACGAGCCTTGTAAAAGCCACCACTTCTAATCAAATCTTTAACATCCTTAGTCATGAAGATCAAGCATGTGAACAAGGACAAACAACCTTTCATTCACCAAAAGAACCCCAAAATATTAGCATTCATTATTAACAATGGTCGAGGCCTCAAACAGAATTGGATCATTTATCTCCCATTCCTTACTATCACGAACACCATAGTTGGCAAAAAAATCCACCAGCCTATTTCCTTCTCTCATAACGTGGGAAATATAAACATTATCAAAAGAATTAATAATATTAATAGAATCCCTAACCATAGCCTCCATGGTCCAAGAAGGAAGGGAAACATTCTTCAAATTATTAATAAAATTCAAGGAACCACCCTCCACCTAGACCTTCCGATGCCCTTTCCTTTGTGCCAACTTGAGACTATGATAAGTTGCAACCACCTCCGCAAATATATAAGGTTTATTGTTGATATATATATATATATATATCCTAGTTACACCGATAGGTATAATATACAATGGTAGCATGAGGTGGAGGGGAGGAGTGGAATGTGTGTTAATGTTAACATTTTTTTGTTAACAAAAATTCCTAAATGGCCGACATACATTAAATTAATGATATATTATAAATCTAGACCATTAATTATTAGGTTTCAAATCTAATGGTAGATATTTTTTTGGCTTATTTTTCCCTAGAAGCTAACCCTATTTTATGAGGGCATTGTATTACGACTATAGTATTGCACGATGTATTCTGAGAGTCTAATAGTAGTCGTGTTGTCTTTGGATCTCTGGTGGTAATAATCCTATGAGAAGCTTACTTTGCAAGTATATTGTAATCTTTGTGATTTTTGAATAATATATTAGGCAGTTTTTAGAGTGTGGGGTTTTTCTCCAGAAAGAGTTTTCCCCACGTAAATCACTATGTTGTGGTATGCATGATATTTATGTTTATTTTTGTTTAAGTTTATGTAACTATTATAAAGATTTTAATTTTTTTTGCATTATTATCCTCTCAAGATTAGTGTAGGAAGTTGTTCCACTACCTTAGCTTCCTTACACTAAAGTTTGATTTAAATTGTATAAAAGGTATAAAAGATGTATATGTCTTAGGAATGTCTATGAACTTTGATGGATTTTAATGATAAAAGACATAAACTAATGAAGGAAATCTAGCCATAAATTGATCATATATATATCCTTGAGACCTAGATATTTTCCTACTAAATATCATCTGTAACAATGAAACCAAATTGGTAAAGAGATAAATAAACATGAGGAATCTTATATTATAAAACAATAAAGAAATTATCACCTGCCTTTCAGATTTCATTGACTCATTAATGCCTATAGTTTTAACTTTCCCATGATCCAATTCAAGAGTAGAACTAAGAATAATATGTGTAAAATATTAATTTAGAGTTTTTATTATATTTTTATGAATTTAGATTTGGTGGGTACAATTTTTGTGAATCCTTTTGTGATTGAAGAATGGAGTAAAAATTTGGAAAATCATGTGTGATCATAAAATGGTCAATATAAATGTTGGGAAAATCATACCATGATAAAAAAAAAAAGTGTGTTGTAATTCTCAGGGTGATTATGGACCTATGATTAGTATGGCATTATATTTATATTGAAAAAAACAGTCATCATAAATGATGAAATTTTAATGCTATTGGTGAATAAGTCAATAAATTAAAGCATGCCTCCAAAATTCTAGGTGATTCCTTTTTACAAATACATAGGTTATTTTAGAAAAATATTAATTACAAATTCCTTATAAATAAATTGGTACATATTAACATGTATTTGACATAATTCATAAAATCCTAGCGATTTAAGCCTTTGCTAATTGTAATATATTCACCAAATTTAATTGGAATAAATGAACTATTCACAAATTGATGAAGATTTTACACTAAAAATTATTTATCTTATACTAGTTAAACCCAAATCTAATTGATTATAATGTATCAAGGAGGAAATGCATCAACATAGCTTACTATGGTAGATAACATTTATAAGAAATAAAACTGATGATTCTAAGTTATTCTCTCTTTATACACATGCACACACATATATTTGCACTTGCTAATACTTTGTAGCACACAAAATGATACTTTAATCTCTATTAGTTTAATTCTATTTTTAATTAAACAAGATATTTCTCACAAAATAACATACAAATATTGTTAGTGAGCCTTGGATACTATATTATAATATCTTTTTGGCATTATTAATATCAATATAATTTAATAGATCTACTTTAATCCACTTAATTCAAATAATTTATTACTTAATAAAAGTTAATAATGCATTATATAATTTTTTAAAATAATCCATAGTAAATTATATTGTCTAATATGCATATTTTAAAATAAACAAGGTAAAATAAATTACATTTAGTAACATAATATATATATATAACGATATACTAAATAAATATTTAAAGAGAAAATATCATGGAAATGACAACCTAATAACACAAGTTACATTTTGTAATGTAGGAAATTTGACTCTAACACAAGGAAAGTTAGGTTCCTTTGAGAGAAAGTTTCACTACAAACACTCAAATTAAGTTAACTAATTAAAATTCTCGAATGAAAATAAAATGGTGAAAATATACAAAAACAAAAAAGTAAATAAATTGTACTATTTATAGAAATGAAAAGTACATACGATAAGGAACTTGTGATTTAAATCATGAGGTTTCAGACAAGGACACCAACATGTAGCATAGACATCCTCACATCATGTTGTCCAACACAAATGCGAGCAGAAAGTCCCAAAATGCATAGTTTGAACACTATAATCCACCTAACTTACAAACACAACAACATGAGAAAATTGCTTGGGGTTGTTTGGGAGTTTTCCTTATTCAAACCCTTTCTTTAGTGTTTTCATCTCCATAATAGCCAAGATAGATAAAAATATAAATGATTTGATAAGGGATGTGATAAATCCCCAAGATTCTCAGAGATACAAGATAAAAAGAATGATATTACCTACAAGGCTTGTGGGAGCCAAAGAGAGAATAAGAGAGTTAAGCGAATGTTGTGAGATAACTTGAGAGAGTGTTGTAGCTAAGTTGTAACAAGTTGTAGAGGTTGTGTGTGATCTTGAGAGTGCCAGAGAGAGAGATCCAAGAGGGTTTCCAAAATGAAAGATTAGATTGAAAAATGATAAGAGGAGGGGAAGAGGATAACAAAACATTATAAATCATCTTGAGCTATTTTCATTGACCTAGAAAGGTGACAGGTGGAAAAATGCTCAGAAATAGCCTTTGAATGACAAATTGTCATGGGACACTAGCACTACATGCATATGTTCATGCTAGGTGCTAGAGTTCAAATAATTTACACAAAAAAATGACAAGAGAAAAGAGAAACATAAGGCTAACACAAAAATAACATAAAAAGGTGATTGTTGAAAAGGAATCTTGAGCAACTTGAGAGGGAAAAGGCTAATGCAAGGGCTAAAATGAACCTACACAAACACTAAGGGAATGAACACTAAAGTGGGCATAAAAGATAGTGTGAAATTGCAAGAGTATGCAATTTATGACACTACACATTCTTGCACTAGTTGAAGTAAGCTATCTAAATAATGACAAATCCCTAGACCTAGACCTATGCCTTGGAGAGCCAATTTTTTGGCCCTATCAATGTATCTCATAAATGGAATTAGAGACTTTAGGGTTCACTTATAATATATATCATGCATAGTATAGAAGGATATTATGTACCTATTTATAATATTAATGTTTTTATAATGTTATAAATTGCATACCCTATTCAATTTCCACACTAATAGATTGTACCCATTTTAGTGTCCATTCTCTTAGCATGTTTTAGGACTCAATTTAGCCTATTTACTAATCCTTTCTCCCTTTCTACTTGTCAAAATCATTTTAATTTTATTTTAACCAATTTCCTATTATTTTATCATTTTTCATACATTTGATTAATTGGGGTCACCACCCTTTTAGTCACCTTCAACATAACTCTTCCCTCTTAAACACTTATCCACCATATTAAACACTTTTGCATTGTGTTAGATACCTTTGCATTTTATATGATGTTATTTTAGTCTTGGAAGTGTCTAGATGCTATCAAAATTGTGAAAATATTGTCCAAAATAAAAATTGTCATGTGTTTTAAAATGGTCGTTTTTTAATAAAAAACCTAAATGATTGCATCACTTTTCTACTCTCTTTTTTATAAATTAATCCTCTAAGGAAAAATCTAACTCTTAATAATTCGCCAGGGGCTACTTCTCTCGATTATTATGTTTATTCTCTCACTCTCTCAAATCTTCTATTCTTATTCTACAACTTGTCAACATATTCTATAATTTCTCTTATTTTTAAGCTCTCTCATGCAAAGAATCCATTGGTTCTTCATTTTTTAATATTGAAGCTTCATTAAATATATTTGAAGGATATTTGCAAAGATATTACATTGTTCCAAGTATAGACACCTAAAATTTGACCTTATCTAACCACACTTGACTTTACCCTATCCTAACCATTGATTAAATAAATTTTATATATTTATTTAATTAATGTATTCTTCACATCCATGTTGCCGATATTAGCATGGTGTAAAGGTTTATCGGTGGCATTGTTGTTCTTGCCGCCAAGGTTCAAACCCCGTTGGGGTGAAATTGTTGAATGGTTGTATCTGGTTCATAGCTCCAGTCAAAAGTGTTTACCCCTTGAATAAAAAAAAAAATTAATGTATTCTTCACTTTTATCCCCCATATTAATTAAATAAATTTTTATTATTTATTTAATTAATTTATCCTTCACCTTTATCTCCCACTTAAATAATTAAATTAATATTTACTATTCATTTAATTAATTTATCCTTCACGAAGAGCCGATAAGTGCGTGGTTCGGTGGTCAAGTCGCTTGGTTATAGTGATGGCCACTAGGGTTCAAACCCTCGCTGGGCCAAAGCACTTGCAGGCCTTGTGCCTTCATTGGGCCATTACACTCGTGGGTTTGGTTGTTTCTTGTGGTTTCTTGACCCGATTCATAGCTCTAGTCAAAAGCGTTTACTCCTAACAATATGGGTGTGTTACACCTTTTGTAAAATAATAATAATAATTTATCCTTCACTTTTATCTCTCACTTTAATTAAATAAATATTTATAGTTTATTTAATTAATTTATATCCTTCATCTTTATCCCTCACTTTAATTAAATAAATATTTTTTTATTTAATTAATTTGTCCTCCTATATCACCCTTCTCCAATAATTAATTAAATATTATTATTATTATTATTTAATTAATTATTAAGAGTCATATGACTAACTAAGACCTTGTGTAGATTCATTGAACCTAGAAACTTACCATAAAAGTAAAACTAAGTTTGCATCTCATCCATCCATTTCAAACTACATCTCCAAATATCAACGGATTCACATTAGGATATTTCCCTAATGTACCTCCTAAACCTAGCCTATATCCCTCGTGTGACACTTGTCACATGACTACAACTTTAATCCAACATCCAATCCTTAATCAATCATAGCCATCCATCAACCAATCTATCTTGGCCCTTGATTTCCCTCTTAGAAATTCTATAAATTAGAGGCCTCTCATCCCATTTGAATCTCTTCTTATCCTATTGTTATGTTATTGCATTTTCTATCTACTTCTTCCATAACCTAGCTAATCTTCCATTATCTTAGTCTTATGCTATCCATTTGATCATTCATCATATCAATCCTATCATCATGTTGTTGGTTTGATAAGAAACCAAATTCCTCCATCAACACATCAAAAGAGCACATCAAGTGGAGCTAGGGTGCACTCTACTTCATCTCTATCTAAGGAGAAAGAAGGGTAAAATTAAGTGAAGGCATTGTCTGTGGTGTTGCATTATATTCTATTTTATTTACCTTTAATCTTTTCTTGTCTTCACCAAGTTTTTATATTCTTTTTGAAGGTTCTTGTTCCATTTTATTGCATACTTTTGAAGTGGGTTCCCTCCATCATTTGACCTATTTCAAATATTTTATTAAATTGATTATTTATTTTATCTCTGCATGTATTATTGTGATCATCTAGTGATTCTTATTTATATTATTCTCATGTCATATTTTATTCCATTTACATGATTTTTGATGTAATCTAAAGGATAAAATAAACATTATTTCTCTTCTTCTATACTCAAAAGAAGAAAACGGTGTTGTATTTACTCTTATTAAACTCTACCATTTTCCTTTTTTCTTCTTTCCAAAATGGTTTTCTCCTCTTGTAGTCAATATTGACCTATGGAGACTATCTTCTTCCAAAAGTTAAAATTTATATAAGATCTCCTCTTGAGTCCTCCATTGATTTGAGGGGTCTTCCCATTTTATTTTATAATTTTATCATTTGCACTTAGCATAAAATTTGTTTTAAAATGTTATAAGTCCTCCCTTGGATTCCCTCTTGACTTAATTATTTCTTCTAGATTTGTCTCATAGATTCGTTTCCAAAATGTTTTTATTATACTATCTTAATCTATTTTGAACAAACTTATATTACCAATATCATCTTCATATATTAGTTCACTAATGTTGGATTTCATTTCCTTTTATATTTCACGTTAGTTAATAGATATTTTAGCTTTATTGTTACCTCACACATATTGTTATTTATTTTCATTATCAACAAATGGCGATTCCATGTCCTTATTTCCTTTGGCACACTAGCATAGAGATAAATCTCCTTAGATTTATTTTATTGTTATTAATATATTTTACTTTTTTATTTTAATTCTAACCTTAGTCATATCTAGGCTAAGCACACACATGTATAAAATCTCTTGACTACTCATGGAGGTCAAAATACCAAAATAGGGGCTTGACCATCTTAGCAAGCTCTTATGTACTCTTAACCTTTTATGTCCTTTATTTGTTTCAAACTCTCTCGTACAAAATAAATATTTTATTTTATGACTGTGTATTCTTAACTATATCTTATGATTCTATAAATTTATCTTTATTTATTTCAATTTTTTTATATATGATGGTGTAGAGTATTTCACTCTCTCTTATACATTTTAAAGGTCTAAACTTACTGAATTGTTGCCTTTTTAATTTTCTACATATAGAGGAATCAAGCATTATTGTATTAATGTTCCTATATATGCACTAGCATACTGACATAATAAATTATTCCTTGCATCATAATCAAGTTTCAAAAAATCATTATACTAATTTTTATATTATTTATCCCTACTCATGTTCTCAACAATTTCCACTTTAGAAGCATGGTGTCTAGCTTAACCTAATTCTATTTGTACAAATAAAGAATATAAATGTATTATTTAGATTAGTTGTTCAATTTTACATTTTTTTACTTCTTTTCTTAAGGAAAGTAATTGCATTGGTAGTTTGATTAATACATATTAGAAAGATTCACCTCCATTTAACAAAAGGTAGCACTTAGAAGTTTATCTTTCATTTTTGTGAACACAACCATTCAACACCCTCACCTTCCCTTTCTTCTCCCTTTTATTTACTTCCAAAAATAAATCCAATAACTAGATGTATATTTCAAAATTCCCCATTCTCTTTTTCCCTTGATCTATTGTTCACATCATTCTATCTACTTTTCCCAAATCTATTTTCATCTTCCCTTACATCCCATCCTCCACATATTTCTTGATTAACCTCTTAGTATGTATTATTGTTGTTCTTTCTCTTATATTTCTTATGACCATATGCTGATCACTTGTAATTTAATGTTCTTTCATTTATCTATGGTAACTTTCATTTTCCCACTTCTCATCTTTCTCTAGCCACGTCTTCCAAATCGTAGAATCCCTCACAAGAGGTTGATTCACTCTCTTCCTCTCTCATTACATGTGAGTATTCTCTTACTCTAGTTAATGATACATTTTTTCCACATTGATATTACACATCTATTAATTATATTTCTTTTAGAGCATTTGATAACTCTTCTTTGAGTAATGATGAGGATAATGAATGCATAGATTTACCATATCAAGATGCATCCTTCTCTTACTCTGCCCATCATAATATTACTTTGAGCTATGAACCCATTCTTGATGATAATATTAAAAATTTGATAGCATAATCAATCAATTTCTCAACATTGGTTGGCTGACTTTTCTTTAATAGTAGGAATTGATCCTTCATCTCATGGTTTTTTCCACTAAAACTTTTCTTATATTAGATCCCTCTCTCCTTAACCTAGAACCCTCCATATACATTTCTCCACCTTCTTTGCATCCACTACCCCTTCCATATGCCATTTCCTTTCCTAGATGCCTAGCCATGCATTTCTTGTAAGCCACCTTCTCCTCCTACTATAACATCCCTCCTAGCTATTACTCCACCTTTTTACCTCTACCCCTACATAATATATATCATTAAATCCTTCCAACCCACATGTTACTACCTCATCCACTTCACATAATATATCCCATGCCTATTTCAAGCTCTAAGAGATTTCATATAACTTGGACAAATATCTGTTTTTCTCTTACGAATCCTACATGTGCATGGATATGCTCTCCTTTGTCATTTGATATCATCACTACCCTTTTATTTTTGGTCTTAGGATGCTTCTTAATTACTTGGAGGATTTGGACTTATTATGATCAAAGGAGATAATTATGTACTAGCATGCTCACTTTCCACATTTCTTCACTAACCAAATGATTGACTCACACTTTAATTTATTATGGACCTAGATTATATTATTTCTATCTACACCAAATACTTATATTCATATCCCTACAATTATTGCTACCTCTTTTTTCCCTAATCACACAAGTGTTTCTCCATCTCATGCTAATTGAAACCACATTTCTAGTTATGGTGTAAATTCCCCTTCTTAGCCTCTTCCTTTCATTTGTGTGATTAGACCATTTGGTTCATCTCAACCCATGCATTCTTAACCTTTCATTATCCTTTCTATTGCTAATGTCATTACTAGTGCTACTTCCACCAATCCTCCCCATATTATTGGCCTAGTCATAACCAATTAATGCAAAATATGGGGAACCGTCAAAAGCATCTTGCCTATGTTTCATCTATATTGTAACCTATGAGTAAACAATATTCTCATCATGGTTAACTTTTACTAGAAATTATCACCACACTATTCCCTCCTTAACTGAAAGTTCCTCATTTCAATAAATATAATGCTAAAGGGGACCCTCAAACTCATGTTTCTACTTTCATTGCCACCTATAGTGATTTATTTTTTTATGATAAATTATTGTGATTATTCCCATGCCCTCTTAAGGAAATTTCCCTAGATTGATATAATTTAAATAGTTGTCATGTTTTAAATAATCTAACAAATTGAAAAATTGTGATCCTAGCTTGGAAGACGTTGATAAAAAAAATAATTTCAATAGGTGGAGGCCAAGGCATATAGGCCTCTTATAAAATATATTATTCTAAGTTTTTAGGACGAAGATGGCAAGGGATAGGGGGGAAAGTTTTGGGGTTTTTTTGAGCGATTTTTGTTGATGGCAAGGGATAGTAAAGGGAACAACTATATAAGTGAAACCTAGGAAATAGGGTTCCACCTTTAAGAGATGAAACTATGGTTTAGGGCCTATTTCACTTTAGTTCATTCAAGGAAACCTTAGAGATCTCAATCTAGAGATGGAATTAGGGAAAGAGAATCTGCAATAAGGTGTCCTAGGGTGTGATTAAAGGCAATAAGGAGGTTCACCACCAAGCAAAGGCTTGGAAAGACAAGCAACATGCAAAACCTAACAATGTAACCTAGAAAAAGAACTCAAATCAGAATAGCAAACTGGAGAAGGACAAAGGGGCAACTAGAAAACTAAAGATGCTCGAGACAAGGTCTGAAATCCAAAAAATCAGACTTTTAAAGCATATTGAGACTCATATGCCCAAGGTGGTGTATGAGTCCCACCCTTCTTTTCCAGGGTGAGCAAATGTCAGGATGTTAGAAAATTGAATGCCTTTGTTGATTTTGTCGGGATTTCAGTCGAAATAAGCCTTGTGATTCAAAATAAAAGGTCTTAGGGGCCTATTAATGATGATTTAAAGGGTCATTAATGCAAGGGTACTAATATAGGTTCAAATTAAGTGTGAAATTGTACCATCTCCAAGAAGGGAGTACAATTTTCTACACTACAATAAGAAACAGGGAAAATTTCAAATATATAAAGAAATTTCAAATATTCATATGATAAATTTGATAAAACATTCATCGTACACATTATAGATCCTTGATACATAACATTTGTATTGAGTTAAGAGTTTGCATAAGAGTCGAACAAATTAGCAATGTCAAAACTTTTAATTGTTTTCATAATTCATTATCAATATGCATGTGATATTAAAAAATGAGTATACAAGTTGCATCAAAATGCTCAAAGACTACAAGTTTCACTTTCAACTACAATATGAAAATACAAAAACAAAGAAAGTTTCATTTTATTTCCTCCTAAGAAGAGCTAGGGCATGGGAGTTGTTGACATGTGAAGTCAATTTTCTTTATCTAGCATTGATTAAATAATTTTATTAAGCTACTTAGACTTAATATTTGTAGTCATTCAACATCTCTGTGACATATAATTGAATGATTCACTTTCTATTTTATTAATGGTCAGTCATCCCCAAAATATTGGACTTCCCCTATTATTTTTTCAAATTTGAAGACAGCCCTAAACATCCCCACATCCCCATTTTTTTTCTGAAAACAGAGACGCCCCAAAAACACTGGAGATGCATCCCCAAATTTCCTTGCTTATAAAGCATACCGAACCTTTTGAAGATTTAATAATCTTCAAGTAAAATGTACTTAGAACTCTACTCTCTTTGATAATGTACGCTACATAAACACCACTTTTGTATAGAAATGAAGTGATGAGTAAATAGTAGAGCATCATATCCTAGTTCAGATCTTAATTTTAACGCTTTGACAATTTGCCAACCTGTTAAGTGGTTAAAACATCCATACTGATCTTAAGTAGGTCCAACTTCAAATCTCAACCTTGGCACTTAAAAATGCCAAAAACAATATATCATTTTTATGAAAGTTAAGCAGATTTCAATAGGGGAGAGGATCCAAACATGTTTCAATAGTCACCATAGTAGTTGTTTATATAATGTCCAATATTTTTATCAATATTGGACTAATAGTTGTGACTTTAAAGTTGTTAGTGTTGATGATGACTACCCATAATTAAACAAAATGTATCTCTTTGATCTAAAAAGCAAGCAGTAATGTGATTCCAAATCAGCGCTCAATAAAACATCCTGTGAATCCACAAGTATTAGTCTCACTTTTTTTTTGGGCCTTTTTGGACACCTTAACAAAAAGCATGCTGATGTGGCATCATATTTGATGATGTGGCCCTGAAACCTTAGTTATAAGTAGGGGACTTGCCAAATTAACTGCTGTAAAAAACTGGGAGTGATTTGAAGTTTCCACATAGGATAATTAGAAGTGCGAAGTTAGGGTGCACAACTACCGAGTCCTCTCCCCTAAATACTTCTCTTCCGTTCTCTCCAAATGGCCAGGAGATACAATCTACAGAATCGTCCCTGTTTTCTTTTAAATGCAGAGCAGGCAATCGGAATCAAAAGTGAGGTGGACAAAAACTTCAGACTACAGCTATCAAACACTGCCATGTCAGAAATTTTTTTGCATCTCTTGGTGTAAAGTAAGCTATCACTTTTAAGTGGTAGAAATATCCAACAGTACTTATTTCAGAGGACACAACTGACACCCCTCAAGTGGTGTGTGATATATTAACATCAGTCCATTAGCTTTACAGTAGGTACTGGACCTACTAAATTTATTTTTGAATTGATACACAGTCCATTTAATTTGGCTACCTTTTGGTTAGCTTTACTTCATATCTGTCTTTGTTTTCTTTTTATATATTATGTTTCCTTACATGAGCCCTGTTAATGATATTTAAGAGGGGAGGAGGGGGCAATAGCGCTGAAGTCACATAAAAGTAACAAAAAAAGGTATGTTAGCCAAGTAAGGTAAATCAGAAATAATTTTAAAAGCAAAACTAGCTACACAAGCTCTGCCATCACAAACAACAATTCCTCTCAATATAAGGCAGTCACATAAATAGCTGTGTAAAAATAATGCTTCTAGATTTGACCTTGCGATCTGCCAATTTGCACTGGAACAACATAACCAGCAATATAGATGATGAAGGAGAAACAACGATGTGTTTTTGGGAGAGATGTTAGACTAGACACAATAGTTTGCAAGAGATAGAGTCACTAATATTCAATAGCCATGCTTTTGGATAATACTTGTATAATTCCTAGTCTTGCTCTATTACATGCATACTACTCCCATGATGTTCAACCACAGTGCTGCTTGATGATCAACATTCCTCTATTTCTGAGCTCACCTCGTTAACACGATGACCGGATTCTACAATTGGATTCCTATGCATCTCTTAGACCGAAAGAACATTCTTAGTAAAGAATCTGTTAAATTCTGCAGATCTACAAAGACAATTGATCAAGCACAGGAAAACGAATTTGCAGAAACCGGCCTCTTTGTTATTTTTCAAATGCATATATTTACAAATATATAACCACCATAGGAGAAGAATCCCAAGAGGAAAATCAAGAAACAACAGAGAGTTTCCATTAGTTAACTTATACTAAAGCAAGTAATAGTAGAGTCATCCCAAGTTGGAACAACAGTTGGATAAGTTGTTAATTGTGTAACTAAAAGTTGGAAACAACAGTTACAAATTGTTAATTGTGATAACACCCTCTGTTAAGTCTAACTAAGGAGACAAATCTTAAAGAGAGGAAAGAGGATAGAGGGAAAACCCTATGGGAACAAAACCGTCCCTCAAGCAAAAATGCTAATAATGCATGAAAACTAATATGTTGCAATGTCCTCCCCCCTAAACGATCTCGCAAAAAGTGAAAGTCTTTGTGAAGATGTCAACAATCTGTTCAGAAGTGGCACAATACTTCAAGTCGATGAAGAATGCTTGAAAACAAAAGATGACCCAGTGTCTACAAACATGTCTTCCCTTGGGAAGAAACAAACCCATAGATTGATGAAAAAACCATGCCATGTCCAACTAAAAGGAGGAAGGATGAAGTCTCAACATGTGTGTCTTTAAAAATTGAGTAGAAGTCTCCAAGCTTGAGTAAGCCACAAAATAATCAGTCAAAATCAACCAAGAAATATAATAAATCAAGTGAAAGAGGAAACTCATGAATGTCAATATCCAAAGACAATGAAGATGGAATAACTACTATACTGAAATTGTCATCAAAGAGGAGAGAAACCCCCTCAAATGTGTCCTCTAAATCTAAAATACGAGTCTCCATAAACAAGTTTGAAACTCATGTCAAGAGATCATCCCAGAAAGTTGAATCAAGAAGACTATGGATGCCCTGCTGCAAGAAGCCATTGGAAGCTTTCGAAGAAGCAACATAGAACTCAAAAGTAGCAAAAAATGCAAGGACAAAAGAGTGGTCCTCAAAGAGAAGACATACGTCCTCAATAGTGTCATCTAGATCCAAAATGAGGGACTCTACAAACAAAAAAGAAATGTCTGGTAGAAATTGGTCCCAATGGACTGAAACCAAAAGACATAAATGATCTCGCTGCAATGAATCATTAGAGGCTCTCGAAGAAGCATCTCTAGAATCTAAATCTACAATAGGTACGTTGTTGATGGGGAATCAATGAACTAATCATCCATACAAGATGTGTCCACATTAGATGAGGTAGCATAAGTCTCAATATCATTGATAACCTAGTTTTCCAAGGAAACATCACTTTCAGATGAAAATTCAATGTCTCCATACAACTGTTGGATGATGATCCAAGCAGTAAAAGGGCATTCAGTGTGCTCTATCTGATGTAGAGTATCCTCAGAAATAGTAAGACATATTAGTCCATAGACAATGTCATTATTATTAAACCATGCATTCTTTTCATCACAGTCCATCATAGTCACTTGACTCATGAACGAGTCCAAAGAGATAGGGTAGTAGATCATGCTCAAGGCGGTGATTCTTTATCCCTTGTTTCCAAGACAAAAATTTCTTTGAAGTTAGCCTATACAAGTCTGTAATGTCTTGACATGGCCTTTTCAATAGAGGTGCAAGCTTGGATCGGGCCTCCAATCTCCACCGCAGAATCAGACTAGATGAATAGAGTCAATCCAACCGTAGCCTCCCAATTACAAATCACAGTAGAGATATCAGAAATCGCAGAGGTTGTGAGAAATAAAGGGCCTTGTGCAGCTTGTAAAAGGCAACTCCAAACTCACACGGCTGCCCGTGATTTGGCCTGCGTGAGAGGGTCTATTCAAGACACCGATAGCAAATCAAAGAGCATGGGCATGGGTTGGATGCGACCTGTAGATGAAACAGGGGTGTTGGTCTCTCCACCGAGCGATCTCCTTCACCAATCTTCAGCCTGCCTCCTCCTGCGCCTTTCACCAAAGCTGCCTCCTCCTGTACGACATGCACAATAACTTGCAGCCTTTTGATGCTCATGTGATGCTTGTGGGCTGCACTGAAGGGAATCGGCTTGGGGTGGGGTCGATTTGAAAGAGAGTCGGCTTTCAACAAATGATTTTGAAGGCCCTGCAGAGATTCAATTGTTGTTTAAAGCATTTGCCTATGGCCTGAAGATGCCTTTGAACTGCTTTGATACCATGTTAAATTCTGTAGATCTATTGTAAAGAAAATTGATCAAGCACAAAATAAAAAATAAAAAAATAAAAAAATTGCATAAATCGATCTCTTTGTTTTATTTTATTTTTTTATTTTTTTTATAGATTTACAAATATATAACCACCGTAGGAAAAGAATCCCAGGACGAAAATTAGGAAACAATAGATAGTTTCTGTTAGTTGGCTTATACTAAAGCAAGTAACAGGAGAGTCATCCCAAATTGGAACAACAGTTGCACAAGTTGTTAATTGTGCAACTAAAAGTTGGAAATAACAGTTACAAAGTGTTAATTGCGCTAACAGAATCTAGTATTGAATTCTAGAAAAAGACCAATCTAAGTATGAGAAAATGCCTAGGAGGTTTCACAACAACTATTGTATTGTTGTGAGGTCTTTCAATGTATACAATCCAATAGTCAGGCTACATTGGACTTTAAAAATACATCATTGGGCCCCTCTACGTGTAATCCAAGTTAAAATCGACTTGACTCAATTCTAACATCTAGATAAATATCATATTATTTTTACTAAAAGTTGTTCTCAAGGTAATTCAAGTAAAAAACATTGTGCATGTATATCCCTGTTCATCCTATCAAGAAGCACACGATTTCTTTTTAATTGAGCCTTTATTTATTCAACAATTTTCAATTGTTTTAGTTTCTCCTCTCTAATTTAATCTATCAATTCTTCTATTCCATTATTACAATCATATGATGTGCTCGGAGAAGAGGAAAACTAGTAAATAGGATATGCAATATAATATGCATTGTTGTCCCTTCTACCAACGACCATATCATTCATACTTCCATAATTATATGGTCTATACATGTTTCTCTATTTTTTAATTATGTCACTATCATCTAAGTCTTCAAAAGTATATAGTTTTTGATCTAAGTCTTCAAAAGTATCATCTAATGTTAACTTGTGAGACTAGATAGGTAGGTTTGAATGACTTACCATTATTTAGAGTTTCCTATAACGAATGTATTTGTGTCCTAGTGGAAGTTTCTTCTTTCTCCCACTAGTACTTGGGTTGCTTTCTCCTCGCCATCATAAAAAAAATATTTTAATTGTTAATTCTAAGTTGACAGACAAAGTAGCCACTCTTCATTACAAAGAAATAAAAGAAAGGATTTCCAACAATTGAAAATTCAACATACCAAATAAGGATTATTTACTTGTTGTGAGTTGTAAAGGTCATCAGGATAATTCCAATATTTCATATCCTTGGCAATGATATAATTTTGTTGGCATAAGTGAATAGAATGTCAACTTCAACACACAAAAAAATACAAATTGTATACTACTAGCAACAACAATAAACCACTTATATTTTTGTATAAATAATGTCATTTTGTTGGTGATTTGAATTGTAAGTCCCAAATTTCTAAAGATGAATAGTCTCCCAAGACCCAAGGGTATCAAACCTGGGAAGAGTACCACAAAATATATGTCCAAGTTGGGCAACTAAGGACCAATTTTTGAGGTGGGTAGGACCTCCTTCACTTCAAGCTATACTAAACCAATAGGATTTCCCTAAGGTTCTTTAACAAATATCACCATAGAAACTAAACACTAACCTTGGTACAAACAATACCCACTACATAGTGCACCCCTATTTTGATTGTCACTTTGTGCCTATATGTTGGCTTGTGATACTCAAGGTCAAGCACCTTATTAGATCAGATAATCTACCACATAAGTGTAAATGAATGTGTTTTATTATAACCCCTTATGATGTTATATACATTCATATATGGTAGTCAAAACACATTAAAATAGATAAAACTAAAAATATGTTTATATTAATTTGTATTGAGTGTGTTTGGATGATGGGTATTGGGAGCCAGTAAAAAACCAATGTCTTTATCCAATTGGGTAACAAAGTCTTTAAGTCCATACAAAGCATGCAATAACTAAAACCAAAGGTGATACCTTAATCAAGATACCACAAAAGACTGTGTTTTGAAAAATGTACACATAAGATAGGATCTACACATACATTCAGAAAAATAATATATAGTTTTATAATACTAAATGAGGACCTACTTAATAATCCACATGAACACACCCATACATATTTTTTATTATTTTGAAAAGATACCTTGTAAAATATTTATAAGCATTTTATAGTCATCTGACTAGCCAACTAATAAAAAACACATTAAAAAATGAACACTACACGTAGGGGGAAACTCAATCAAGGTTTATTACACCTTTAATCACTCAATATAAAAAGATTACAAATATAGGACAAAACTAGATCATTACAATAAAAAAATACAATACCCATATTTGGAAATTGTGAACCCTAGGGTTCTACTATGTAAGTGTTTCTCTCTACTATTCTCCTCTCTAGTATAATTTCATCCAACCCCTTTTAACAATGAAAATCAAGGTCCTTATACCCCACTACAAGTTGTACCAAAGTGGGAAAATTTCAAACTTGTAAGAAAATCTAATATATATATATATCCACAATAGTTGTATGGGGCACCCATTTATCCACATTATCTTTTTCATCATTTTGGTATCTTAAATATAGCTCAATAATGTCCTTACATATCCACAAAGTATAGGGATCCATATTCCTTTAACTTGTAACACTTATTTTCATTAATGGATTCCATGAAAGGTGAGAGAATAGGTGGAGTAAATTAATGACAAGTATCTAGGAGAGTAGATATAGCGTCATTACATTTGGTGCTCAAAACCCTTTTTGAAATTTTGTTAAAAGCACGATATAGGATCCTTTGGTATCTATTATTTTATTTTGTAGACCTTACACAACACCAACCTTTTCACTTTATTGGCCTCTAAAATATTGTTGACATTGTGGGTGAAAATAAAAAATATCAAGCCCCAAAGGTGGTTTAAGAACCACAACAAACCATAGACAGACACGCGTCTCTTATTTTAATATTTTTTTGTGAATAATTTTGGTGCTAGAACCTCCTTGGGAAAATTTAATTGGTTGTAAAACCACATCAGATCTTTGTCGCTCAAGACTCTGGCTTTTCTTCTTCGTGTCAAAGATTGACTAGGAACTTAAAACTTTGGTGGAGGTTATTGGTTCTCAATCCCATAGAAATCTCTAAATTATTTAGGTTTATTATATTTATAGTGTTAGAGGTTTTCCACCCTATTTGAACTTCTTTAAAAGCTTCATATACATCTACTTTGGAGCTTGTAACCTCATCAAGAACATTGGTGCTACCAAGAACCTTGTCGAGAGTTAAGACACTTGTTAGAAACTATGTCAATAGCTTCAGAGGTCAAAGGTTGAAGGAAATTACCATGTGCCAAGATTGAAGCATCAAGGAATTGAGGAAGGCTAGGAAGTTGTCCCAAAAGGGATGAGAAAAAGGGGGAAGACTAAAATCCCAACTCAAATAGATGTTAAAAAAGGAGGAACAAAGTTTCAAGATTTTTGGGATGGGTGGAAAAAGGTACCTAATAAGGAAAGGTGAAATTCCAACTCCAATAAGTCATGTAGATAAAACTAGAAGAGTTTTAGACTTTTAGGGTTGAATGAAAAGGAGGGTTTGAATAAGGAGTGGTCAAAAGTATGACTCTAAAAGAGAATTTTTGGAATGCAATGGATCAAGTTTCAAGGAATGAAGATGTAGCACAAGTGCCAAGGGATGGGATGGATGAGGAACTCTAAAAGTTTGATGAACTAATAATATCTACAGACATCATTGGGATTGCTTACATCAACGGGTGCTGCCACAATAATGGGTTACACTTTTTGGGACATCCTGATTTTTGCCTGAAATCACATATTTTTAGAAAATACAATGATTTAAGACTTTAAAGGTTCCATTTAAATGATTTTAATTAAAGAGGGATTGAAAAACCCCCTTAGATCAAACCCCCTTGGATAGAACCTTGTTAGATTTAAACCATACCTATAATCGAGTCTCCTCTACACCTATTAAAATGCTGATAAAAACCACTTTTGATTTACCTTTTGGGTGATCAAATGAATTCATTTAAAATTTATGTTTTGTAAGCACTGTAGCCCTTATTATAAGCTTCCCCAAAATTATAAATTTAAATATGTTTAGATTGATTATTATATTTTTTTTAATTTCTTGTGAATGTAGGATTTTCAATGAACATCAAGTTCTTTGTTTCACACATACGAAAAAATAGAAAAATAGAGAAAAAAAATTCTAAAACATACATGTTCACTAGGTATTGACGTCCTTATTCCAACAAAAAAGAATAAGTTAATTCAAATAAATACAAAAAAATTTATGTTGGCCGAAGTACATAGGAGCAGGAGCAGGAGCAGGAGCAGGTCAGTCCAAATTATAATTACTAGATATTGGTGTGAAAATTTTGTATTTTAAAAATTAGAATTGTATCCTTTCTATAAAAAAAGTTATGCAGTCAGAAGTAAACATCACTTTTTAAAAATGTTGATTACTAGAAAAAATAAGTTATTAAAAATTACATAAAATTATTCACAATTTATTTTTTAATTTTTTTTAAAAAATGTAATTAGAATCTACACAAAAGATCTAACAAATAACTAGTTTGATTCATCTTCAAATTCTTAATGGTTTAGCTGCTATAGGTGCAAGAAAGTGAATATCTGGTGAAAAATCTTGATTTTAATGTCAAGTTTGGCCAAAAAATGTAACCCATTATTGTGGGTTCACCCCAACATAATTGCTAACATGAGCATGATGTCAATAGAACAAAGCTTATTAAGTGATGTATTGGGCACATGACAAATCCAAAACTTTAATGAGAGACTTAGAGGGAAAGGGTAGGATTTCATACTTTTAGGGAAAGTGTGATTGGGATGACAAGTCTAATAGGGGGATGATAGGGTGAAGAACTCTAACACTCCAAAAAACTTAGAGGAAGAGTATAATGTTGGAGCATTGGAGGTGGAAGGGATGGTAAATGTTGAAACACCAAAAACTAATACTTAGGGAAATTTCACAAGGGATTTAGTGAGTTTTTGGATCGATAAGAAATGTATACAGTATGAATACCCCTAAACTTCAAAAAGGTGATAAGTACACCATAGCCAAGGAAAACACTATTACCACCCAAACTTTAAAAAAATTATGGTTTTGGGCATCATTTGACACTTAGGGAGCCCAATTAAGATATCTTGAATTGGTTGTTGACAATGGTGGATAAGGTCAAATACGTAACTTTGGAGAAAAATAAAGCATAGATGAGATACAACAATTTGGGTGCCAACCCTTCCATTCTAGGAGCTAAAATTTCCTTTCCCTTACATGCCAAGATAAAATAATTAGATAATTATATCATATAAGGATTATACATACATGAGTACTTCATTTTGGATATGGTCCTTATCTCACAAGAAAATAAGTCATTCAAGTTCTCATGTGTATAAGTGTTTTCATTTGCAAAGATAGGTTCTAGAACTATTGAATATAATCCTTGACTAATTTTGTTTATCAAATTTGGTTAATTGGCTAATGTGGTTATCTAATGCACTGTTGTTATATTGTAACAACTCCTTTGTAAAAACTAACCAAGTGACACTAAGATCCTTTTTCTTTCTTTGAGCACAAAGCCATGGATACCAAATGAATTTCTCATGTTCTAGCTATAAGGAATCTATTGTCACATTTTTCTCACTTGGGATTTGATATACTTTTTAAAAAATCCCATTTGATGTATCCAAGTAAGTGGATCCTTTCCATCAAACTTTTGCATATCCACCTTTGGTAATATGTTCTAAGATTTAAAAAGAGTGCTAGCATTTGGATCATGATTAACATGTTCACACAATCCACCTTGATTGATTGAAAAACTATCCAAGTAACTTAGGTATCTTATATTGGATATAAAGCATTATATTTTTCCATTGTACTTTTATTTTAGAATTAATATTAGTCATGTTAATCCTCTAATTTTAGAATACCAAATTCTTACAATTCTATATTACATCTCCTATATGATTTCTTCCAACTTGTGCACTTTATAATCTAATAGTTACATAAGTTATAAATTCCCTTTTATGCTAAATTTAAATCCACATCCTCTTTATTAGGAGTCTTTTGTAAATTGGTTGAAGTATTTCCCTTCCCTCTTGTTATAGTTATAGCCATGATATTGTTAAAATTTAATACATATAATAACTTACTCTAAACAAATAAAAAATAGCTAAAAAAGTTAGTGTAACTTACTTGGGCCTAGATCTCACTCTTTGTTGAAAAAATATCCTAGATATTTTATGTTTTATGGCCTTGGAAGTGAATCTTGTGAAAATCCTAATTTCATAATAACTTCTTTAAAAAACTTCAATTGATCCCAAATTGGACTATAGCTAATTCAATGTACTCTCGATCAACTTCCAAAATGCAAGAATTATTTTCACTATTTTGTAGCCTTGAGAATGAATTTCGTGAAATCCCTAATTTTATAATAAAACCTTCAAAAATAATCCAAAAGACCTCAAATAAAAACTAGAGTTTATTCAATATGACCTTGATAAACACTTCAGATTTTATAAATAAAAAAAATACAAAATTAAGAGAGATGTGCAATTCACAAAACAACCTGCAAAATTGAAAAAAATCCTTGACTCTTGTCTTTCAAATGTTGTGATCATGCTCTAATATCACTTGTAATAAAATAGCTTGCACAATAGAAAATGCAACAACAAATACTTGGAAATATAATAGAAGTACTTGCAAATGCTCAATAATAATAAGCCATTGCAATGAGGCAAACCTCCAAAACTCTTTAATAACAAATATAATACATAATCTAATAGCATAAACCATACTTATGCCTTGGATGCCACTCAAGCTTACTATAATACAAATATAAAACTATATAAATGATTACTTAACTTAATTAAGGTTTATGCTAGCCATAAATTGACTACAAATAACCCAATACAATCAATGAATTAAGGACATAGGATGACATAGAACTTCATAAAGGAAACCAAATAATTTATAAATCTCATCTAGATTTTCACACCGTAGCTATTTAGAATGTCATAAGCAAACTATAATTAGATTTTGACACATTCGTTTAAGATCAGTTATTTCAAACACTTTGATTATAAATATTAGAGCTAAAACTTATATAAACAAGTTTTTTTTCACTATTATTTTTTTCCTAAAGAATCAAGAAGAAATTGCACATTACTAACAATCTTGTGAGCTCAATGTAGTCTCTAATCACTTTTTTTTTAATTTAAATTATTAAATTAATCTATATTTTGCATATAATGTATTCATTGACATAGTTTTAAGACTAGTTACTTGATTAATTTACTACTTTGATTTATGATTAGAAAAAAGGAAGGCAATCTAGTATAACTAAAATGTATACACATCCATGGTCTATTAGTAAACTAAATTATTCTTTGAGTTTAATCTAAAATTTGTATTCTTTTATACATTAAGTTTGTATTTCATTGTGGTATCTTGATGAATGTCAATTTGCTTTTATTTCAGATAATGAATCAGTATAGATAATTAATTTGTTTTATGATTCTTTTGTTTAACTTAGTTAACTTTTATTAATAAAAAATAAAAAATAAAAAAATTAATAAATTAGATCACTTGAGTTTTCTTTTCATTTTGAATTTTTTATTATTCTAAAAAAAACATTTAATCACCTAAAATACTGATTAGTTAATTAAATTGATCAAATTATTATAATAAACATACTCAGAGTCCAGAAAATAACATCTTATAAAGATTGAATAATCTTCAAGTAAAATGTACTTAAAACTCTGCTCTCTTTGTTAATGTACGCTAGCTAAACACCACTTTTGTACAGAACTAAAGTGATGAGTAAACAGTATTATGAGCACCATATCCGAATTCAATCTCAACTTTTGAACACTTTTAACAATTTGCCAACCTGTAAGTGTTTAAAAAATCCAAACCGAACTTAAGCAGGCCCGAATTCAAATCTCAACCTTTTTAGCAGTTAAAAAATTACCAAAAACAATAAATTATCTATAATGAACGTTAACCAGGCCTTTTATTAAATACTTCTCTTTCCTTCTTTCCAAATGGCCAGGAGCTACTATCTACAAAATCATCCCTGTTTTCTTCTAATTACAGAGCAGTTAATCGGAATCAAAGTATAGCGCACAGATACTTCAGACTGCAGTGCTGTCAACCACTGCCATGTCAGAAAACTTCTATGTATTTCTGGGGTGAAGTAAGTTTTCACTCCTAAGTGGCAGAATAATACAATAATATTTAATTCAAAGGAAACAGCTAACATCCCTGCAGTCTTGTGTGATATATTAACATCAGTCCATTAGTGATATATCAACATTCCTCTGTCTTTGAGCTCACCTCCTTGACACGATGACCGGATTCTACAATTAGATTCCTATGCATTTTTTGACCGAAAGAGCATCCTTGGTAAAGAATCCACTGGTGAATTCTAGAAAACACCAATCTAAATCTGAGGAAATACCTAGGAGGTTTCACAACAATTACTGTATGGCTTTAGGAAAGTTCATCGCAGCATTTTACGTCAACAATTCACCCCAGGAAAATTCACCGTCACCATCGTCATGGAAAATTAACCACCAAAAATTCATGCAATTATTTTTTTCTGCCACCACCGCCATGGAAAATTAACCCGCCAAAAATTCATGCAACTAATTTTTGGCGTGGTGAATTGTCATGACGGTGAATTTTCCCACGGTGAATTGTTGATGGTAAATTTTCTGTCGGTGAATTGCTGAGAGTAAATTTGCCATATGACTTACTGTATTGTTGTGAGATCTTACAGTGTAAACAATCCAAGAGTCAGGCTACGTTGGACTTTAAAAATACATCATTGGGCCCCTCTACGTGCAATGCAAGTTAGAATCGACTAGACTGTTCTTACAACTAGATGATTATCAGATTCTTTTGACCAAAAGTTGTTCACAGTTGGAAATGAACAATACATTTGTTTCAACCTACACTCACTGACTTCTGACGATAATGTGCACTTCAAATTAATTCAGCTTATTTATTTTTTGGCCTATGGACAGTTGTTCCAATCCTTGTAAAGCCTCCTCTGTTATACCTGAATGGTGCAACCTTAAAGCCTTATATTTGACTCTGAAGATGGTGTTAAGTATAAACCAAAGGATATTTTTCTTTCCACGTTTAGATAGTTGAACTAGTGGCTTTTGTCTATATATAGGCATTGATCTCTGTCTAAAGTTATGGTGAAACTCAGCTTTAACTGAAGATTGTGCTGAAGTAGAATATATGATTACTTACGCTAATGAAAAAAATTCTTGTTTGACTAATCAAACACAGCAAGTGGAGGTGTGATGATTCCTCTCCAAGACTTGTTTGTGAGAATTGTGGAAGGATTTTACCTTGTTAAAACCCAATTTTATTGTAGAAATTTAAGCCATAAAAAATACTTATTTGATATTTTTTCGATCACATTATAGAAAATTTGATTCTTAACTTTTAGCATTATTTGATGGAAAAGATGGCATAAGATTTTTCAATATATTCTTATTGATCATAATTGCATGATCATGGAGACAACAGTGCATTGTTATTTAAATAATCTTGTGATGCTTGAAATTATATTGTATTGCTCAGTGTGCATCGCAGACTTAACTTATTTGTTTTGCTCACAGAAATATGAAATCATTCAAAATTGCATGATCTTAATTATATGAAACAGCAGATCTGCCATGCACAAGACAGACAGAGAGAACACACAAGTTCTTGTGCACGGCAGCTCTGCTGTTTCGTATAATCAAGATTCTCAAAAATCAAAATTATAGTAATTTTTGATGTTTGTATAGACTTGGCCCACAGTTTTAGCATATACTGCCAAAAAAATATTGCTCTCTTATATGGAATTCATATAGAACTATTTCAATTTTATAAAGTAACTCAATATGTAAATGCTATTTATATAGAAAAAAGAAAAAGATCATTGTGTTCTAATATTATTGTCAATAATGTTTCAGAATTAGATTGTGTCTCTGTTTTTTGTTCATCCCGATGATGGATCATAGAGTGTGATCAGAAAGTTGATGTAAAACATACGGACACGATCTAATCCAGAAACATTATTGACAATATCTAATATTGAAAAATATTCACAAGGTTGGAAGATATTGTCTAGCATAAATGAGCGATATGATTCCTTGTGAATTAACATAAAGTAAAAATAGCTAAAAATGATTTTATAATCTGAAATGCCCTGCAAACACAGGAAGAATTAAAAAAATTGTACATTCACAAAAATTGAATAATTTCCACGACACACGTAAGCATTTTTCTTGAGTTGCGGTTTAGGCGAATAAGCACATATCGCATCCTGTGCAGACACATGACAAGCAGCCCTGGCAGTTGATAAGTTTGGGGCATCCCCTGAACACCTTGCGGCTCGCCCTTTCCTCTTCCACGTTGCAATTCAATTCGCTTTGAAGAAAATCTGTGCACACCCAATTAGGGTTCTTCACAGCGTAGCAGTATACATGGTATTCATCTCCGTTCCGGATCTTGAACCTCCGCTCTTTTCCACAGGCTGTGCAACGAACAAACTCGTCACGGTGAAGATTAAAACGGTGAGCCCCGGGAATGTCATTGTTGCCTTTGGCTCTGTAATAACGGAGCAGGACTGTATTGCAAACGGGCACTTTCTTGGTGTAGTTGGATTCATCACTCATGGTAACCCAAATTGAGTACTTCCAGTTCCTGCGATTATTACGGGCATGCTTTTGGAATATTATAGGGGCCATGGGACCTTCCTTGCATGCCCCTGGTAAACAGTCACACACCACACTTAACTCTCCTTGTTGGGTAATCCGTAGTAAGCCCACAAAGTCTCCGAAACCCAAGGTACTGGTGCACCCACATGTAATCTCAATAAAATCACTTCCCAGCTTCCACCCAAGCAGACCCTTTAGATCTTCCCTGGTAAAAAACTCATCAATATTGCTGCTACTGCTGCTGTGATAACTCGCTTCTTCCATGACATCCTCCTATTTTTGCTGCAGCTTTGTCCTTTTGGAGGTGCTTTTCGCTGATCCAAATTCTACCCGGACCCTAGATTGCCATGCAAAGGGGCTATTATAGAGGTGATTTGTTATAAATGATACTCTTTTCGTCGTATCAGGGGCCTTTTCAAGCACGCTCTTCGGCCCTCCCCCACCGACACGGTGGAAAACCCTATTTTAATTTAGGCCGTATTTTGAGATTTTGTCAAATTTAGGGGCCCTTCCCTCTTTCCGAATTCTTTCCATCCTACCTAATTGCTTGCAGTTGTACCACGTTCTTTTAATTTTCAATGTAAAAGATAAAATCTCTTGTTTGTATAAAATGAGAAGATTAGTTCAATTATTATAAAAATAATGATATATGTAATGGCATCTCTTTCTATTTTAAGAAAAAAGCTCATACTTCAATGCGGATATGATTTCAGAATATTAAATTTGACTTTAAATTTTACACTTATATTTTTTCAAAACATTGTAAATATTAAATATATTTAAAATACTAGGATGTAGAAGAGATTAGAGACATGATTATTTTTTCAAAAATAACAATATGAGTAATGTGAGTAATTTATATTGAACTTATCATAATATTGGAAAAAATATAAAAATAGTAAGGATGAAGAAGAGTTTATAGACATGACTTTAAAAGGTATAATTAGTATGGATATTTTTAAATATAATTATTTTAAAAATAGGATAGATATTTATTGATGTGGATTTTGTATTTTGATAAATTAATAGATTGAAATGGTAAAGGTTCTTCTATTTGGAAGGTGATTAGTCTCAAGAGTTTTTATCAAATTGCTTTCATGAGGTTTATCAAGTTTTTCTAATTGGAGAGCATTCTAGTTGGTACATTCAAGTGGCTACATAGGAATATCAAGAGTCATTCACGTGAAAAAGATGTCTACTTAGTTTAGTTTCCATCATTGTCAACTAGTGTAAACCCTCTAATTCACTTTTGAATTTGCTCATGATTTTTGTTTCAATGTAAGATAGACTTTCATACTTATTTTTTACATTAATTTTGAATGAAAAGATTTAAATCTTTAAAACAACAATTTTTCATACAAAATAAAAAATTTATTTTATGGAATTTAAAAAGTTGTTTGCATTATTTCATTTCAATTTCAAAAGGATTCCATTCTGATTTTTAGGATAGTAAAGGGTATGTTGAAATATGTAATTTTTTAATGAGGAAATTGAATATTCGTTTAAAATTTATGCCTTGTATAAATTGAAGTTTACTATCAAACCATATGACTAGGCTAATTTAACATCAATGTAAAATAGAGAGTAGGGATATTTAGATTAAAGAAAAGAATCTAAATATGTTTGTAATTCTTTCATACATCATTCAACAAATGAATAAATTTGATTTAAACCAATCCTCATTGAACCTATTACCCATAATCCAAACATAGGACAATACAATCTTCAAGGGAATAAAATTCATATGCATGATTGATATTGAAATTTCACTTGCACAAATGTATTCAAGTTGACCACACAAAACACCTCATCATTAATGAGGCATCAGTGACATGAAACACATATCAAATTCATTAGACATTCAATGATTTAAATAACTAGAAATAAGGAAAGAAAGCAAATTTAGAGTTTGAACAATACCATAAAATGAAAATCCAAAAAAGTAGAGAAAATTTAGTATATTATATTCAAAAATGAGTTTCTAAGGGTTTCTATCCCTAATAGTGTGTTACAAATGAACTACTTTGGGAGAAGTAAGTCAAGTCAACACACCTATAAGAAGCATAATCCCATCACAATTTAACATATCAACCCCACCATAAAATCCTCCTCAAACATCAATGGACAAAGTATTTTATATCTTCACATATGCCTCACAACCTCTACCTATAACATCAAAATTTCAATGAAAATCATATCAAGACACACATGATCAATTTACACCTAAACCATCACCTACCTTTGCACAAACCAACCCAAACATGGGTAGTATAAACATGCAAAATATGCCCATTCCACCAACCCAACCCCAATAACATTATATTCCACCACCCAACAAATCCAACCTCAACAACCTTATATTCCACCAATTCAACCCCAACAAAGACAATCTCAAAAACATTACATTCTGCCAAGTCAACCCCAACAACATTTCATCCCACCAAGCCAACCTCAACAACATTATATTCCACCAAGCCAATCTCAACAACATTACATTCCACTAAATCAACATCGACAACAACCATAATACAAAGATCAAAGATATACCATAAGATTACACAAGACATACCTTGGGAAAACCCTTAAGAGAGAAAATCCCATCTTCTGAAAGCATCCACACTCAATGTATCTTGATCAATAATGAAACATTACAATACACTTATAGAGTCTTCATGAATATTTCTAAAATATAAATTTCCTATGTAACACGTCCTCCATGTGTCTAAGCATAATAGGTAGCCATGCAACCACACACTGCACATGTGATGCTTCACCTATGAACTCTACAAGAGAACTCAATATAAATGACATCCAACCCAAATAACTAACTAGCCAATTAGCCAACCTCGACTACTAAACATGTGTTTACTTTTATAGATTCAAGCTCATATAATACAACCAAGTGGTAAGATAAAAACCATGAGTGCACAAAACCATTGACCCTAACATTTACTTTTTGGTACTAAGTTTTCAAAATATTAAATATTTTTCTAATGTAAATAAACTTTAATAAATTCTTATGTTTGATTTGGTGACTCTCAAATGCAAGGGGTCTTCATTTTTGAATGATTACTTCTCCTATGGATATTCTTAAGCATCACATTCTATAATGAAGGTTTTAGAAAAATATGGTGTAGCTAAAATTGGAGTGGTGCACATGACTTCCTTAATCTTCTCAAATTCCCTAGTAGCTACCTCATTCCACTAGAATAATTCCTTCTTCAATAATTTTATGAGTGGTTCTCCTATGCTACAATAATTGTTTATAAATAACCCCTAAGAAGCCCCATAATTATTTGAGGGTTCTAAGCATTTTCTATTCTACTATGGCCTTCTATCTTGTGAATACCCTCATGTGAAATAATATGTCTTAATTACTCCACCTCTTTGACTCCAAAAAATCTTTTGGATGGTTTATAATCAAGGTTATATTATTCAAGAATGTCCAAAACATGATTGACATGCTACAAGTGTACCTCCCATGATTTTCTACATATTAGGATGTCATAAAAAATATGAAAACAAAATTATATAGAAATTTCCTAAAGATAGAATTCATCAAAAGCTAAAATATAGATGGTGTATTTAGGAGGCTAAAAGGAATTAATGGAAACTTATAGTGAACATGGATTATAAAGGTTTTATTATGCATATCATCATCTCTAATTTGATTTGATGATAATCAAAATGAAGATTTAGTCTCATAATATAAGCAACAACATTCAACTCATCTAAAAAATCATTAATTACTAGAATTATAAACTTAGCTTTATGGTGTACTTTTTGAGCTCTTTGTAATCAAGACACATATGCCAAGTGTCATCTTTCTTGAGCACCATTACCACTAGAGAGAAGTAAGCGCTCTTATTATTCTTGATCATATGTGCTTCTAACATTTCTTGTGCCATCTTCTTAGTTTCACTCTTTTGGACATATGGGTGCCTATAAGGCCTAATATTAGATGGTTTTCACACCAATAATAGTTTAATGGCATGTCCATGATCCCTTTTTGGAGTAAATACTTTTGGTATATATTTTAGGGCTACTAAATGTTTCTCCATAATAACCTACAAGCATAGTGATATATGTTAGGACTGGCCAAAATTAGAATGCATAGTATAACCTTATTTAATTGAAACCAAATTGGCACAATAGAAATGTCTATCATATAAAAATGAGAGTGTAAGAATATATAATTTGTGAGCCTTATATATAGGCAAGGATGAGATGATGAGAAGGTAGGAGATATAGACTAAGTACCCCTCCAAATATGCAATACATGTGAGCTCACTTGATAAGTGTGTGAGCAAGTGGCAAGTGTGCATGAAATAGGTGTATCACAAAGTGAGACACATGTATTAACCACATGAGGTGAGACAAAAATCTAGAATTCTCTAAGTGGAGACTTAAGCAATGTGAATAGGCCGACCTAAAAAGTGAAATTAACTAACTAGTTATGTAATTACATTATTTACACTAACACCCCCTTAAGTGCAACTTAGGGATTAATGTATATAAATATTATTATGGGTCCTGGCTACTAGCCATGTTAGGTACCCATGTATAATGCAATCTCTCATAAATAAAAGAAAAGGAGAAAACCCAATGAGAACAAATCTCCTCTCCATAAGAGAGATGATACAAGAGAAATGCACAAGAAATGTTCCCCCATAAGATGATGAACTCCCTGAGTGTTTCTCAAATGCTCCATGTGATTTCCTACTTGAAAGAATATTTGAATGCTCTATGTGAAGCATATTTGAACTCTAATGTAGCAACAAGTGACTTTGGAGGAGATGAACTACCCACACTACATGCAGGAGAATGAATCCTCAGGAGCAAAGTGGGAGAAGGCATGAACATAAGAGAAATGATCAATATTACCAAATACAACAACCTCTCTGCTCTGTGAATCTCAAATAATTGTTGAAGTGAATTTGAACTCAACTATCTTCCCTAAATATGTAAGTTGATATCTATGGAAAGAAGATTATTGGACAATTCAGGAATGAAAAAGATATCAATGATATATTTGTATTGTCGATGCCATCAATTCCTTTCCTATAAACACTCATATAAGATTTGTTGGCTATTAGGATTTTGGATGTATATGTAGGGTATATTGATTGGAAAATATATAGGTAAAGGGATGTGTGATTCGAAGCTCTAGAGTCAAGAACCCATTGATTTGTCTCAAAGACTGCAGATGCCATAAGTGATTTGCCCTTAGATTTATCCTTTGCCTTAGAAATTTGGTGATTTGATGAAGACTCAATGATAGACATGTACTAGAGGTACCCCATTCTACCCAAGAACATGCATGAGATAGTGAATTCATTTCTTCATACACTTATTCTCATCATGTCTAGGTTTCTTACAATATGCACACTTCACTTTTTATTTCTTAGGTTTCCCTTGATTAGAAGAAATTTCAATGTGATTTGGAGATTTCTTATCATCCATTTATTTCCTTGTCTGTTCGTTTCTCCCCTTTGTTTGAATCCTTTTGTTTTCCATTTCCTGAAATGAGTGATTGGGTCTTATAGGACTTCAAAGTTCCCATGTGCATTAAATAATCTTACTCCCTTGTCAAATTTGTAATGAAGTGATCTAATCATGAAATTTTTCATTTGTCTCTAAGAGCTCTTTGGGTGGTATAGAAGGTTAAGACAAAAATAGAATATTCAATAATTAAGTTGTAACCAATGGAAATGATGATTTAATCATTTTTTTCTATGCCACACTCTTGTAATTGCAACCTCAATGATCTAAATTTTGTGAAATAGTCATCCAAGGTAGATCAAAATTACTTGGACTCAAACTAATGAGTTTATTTTCTAGCTCATGACTTCTTAATTTGTCAACCTTCCCAAAAAATGATTCTAAGGCTAATCAAACTTCATTAGGTGTTTTCAAAGCCTCTACATGGAATAGAAGTTCTAAAGATAGACTAAGACACAATAATTTGAAGGCTTGGTCACACTTATTAAACCATTTATCCTTATCTTTTGCAACATTGGGCTCTCTTTTTTGTACCCATAGTTACCCTTTATAACCCTTAATTCTTTAACATATAAGAAAAATGGTCAATTTCCATTCATGATAATTGAAGGGTGTGAGTGGCTTAATGGATTTATTAGACTCCATGCTTAGTAGATTTGTTGTAGAATTTAATGTGCAAAAAGAAAAATATTGAAGGAAAATATGGAAGTGTTCAAAATACGACTCACAAAAGTGCTCAAAGGTACAACTCAAGACACCCCCCTAATATTATTATAGCTAATTTAATGCCCCCCTAAATGATATGAAAGAAAAATCACAATGTTGTTAAGTTTGGGTGTTGAAATCAATCATTTATAATGAACAATAATTTTACAAAATTAGGCTACCCAAAACTTAAAATATATGCACATTTGAATTCCTTACGAAATTCTGATACTCGTAATTTTTTTTTTTGGAAAATTTCAATAATCGTTGTTGATATTTACTTACAAATATGACTTTCAAAAGTCAAAAACTAGTCAAAATAGCAAAATTTGCAAAAGTCTCGATACCAAAATATTTTTTTCTCAGAAATAAATTTCTATTAATTAACTATTTACAGTTAAAAATTTGACTCCCCATTTACAAGTTATGTAAAAACCAAAAAAAAAACTTTTACAAACACTTACTATTAATTGAAAACATCGATTTTAATTTGACAATTTATTTAAATTGTTAGGCTTATAAGCTTATTAGTTTAAAAGAAAGTTACCATGTTACCATGTTCCTAAAAGAGTATTCATCGGAGTGTTGACCACTTAAAATGGATTTGAAGGGTCCTTGTGCTTATGTGGTATTAAAAAATACAAGTGTCATAAAATGACAAAGACTGCCAATATGTCAATGGATGACCCGGTCTTATAGAGTGTTGTTGGAGAGGTGTCAAATAAGGCACTGCTAAGCTGGGTCAAAAGTGTTGTTGAATAGGCCTTCAGAGCCACGTGGTAAGGATGAAGATTCGTTGGAGAGGTCACTAATCAGGGGAACAAATCAAACAAACTTGGATTAATATGCCACCAAAAACTCAAACCCTCGATCTATTTATGCATAGAGGTCATGTAAATAATACTCCACACTGGTATTCAAATGTAGAAAGCCACAATCCTCTGGTGTTTTTAGATATTGAAATGCTTTATGGCAACAAATGACAAGGTGATGGATTTCTTCTCTTCTGTGTTCCTCCGTTCCACGCATTCAATATGTTGGTCCACGACTTGTGTTTCCCTTCACTGGTGATGAGACCAGAAGGTTTGGAATGGTCAAATTAAAGTACGATGCACAAATATATGAGGAATGAAGATGCCACCTTAGAGAATTAGAGAGAGATATATATATCAGATGATGAAAGTTAATGTGCCCACCATTGCAGTTGCCTTTGGATGATATTGGTGGTGTTGCCAAATGTTGAGGGAAACATGCAAAATATCCACAGAAGCAACAACGTAGATCACTCGAGCAAAAAATGACAGCACTAATATGATCCAATAACAGAGAAATTTGTGTCCATGTTTGGAGATCGAGCCTAGAAAAATATGCATGAATTTGTCAAGTTTTAGATCTTTTGTCTGCTTGCCATGGCTCAAATCCTTGTAAATATGATTGATAGCAAAATGGCGTGAGTGTAGTTGTGAGGAAGTGCAGAGAAGAGGTGAAAAAATGGTGGACTTTAGGCATTGCCAAATAAAACACCAAGCACATCAACTTTCGAAACCCACGAGCTGACTAGATAGGTCAAAAACACTTGCAAACAGGATGAAAACCCTCAAAACAGGTCAAAAAGGCCTTCAACTCCTGCAAACAAAATTCACTCGAGCCTGCAAAAGTTGATTTTGCAACAACCAAAATTTCTTTCGAAACAAAAGATCTGTACAGTGTATCGTCGTACAATAGAGTATGCAAAGGCAAAAGAACTTGCAAAAATTTAAGTTATCAAATTTTGTGAAATAAAAGGTATTTATTAGTCTTTTGAACATGATGGTGCTGTTCATTTGGTTCCATGACTCTCCGATGATAGAGATATTTGTTTGAGTCACATAGGTGAGAAGGAGACATGAAAACTTGGACAAAAAAGTGGTATATGGGAAGCCAATAAAGTCAAGCAACCTTTATGCAAAAAAACAAACCAATATCGTCAACCAAAACTAGCTCTGAAACCATGTTAGGATTGGCCAAAATTAGAATGCACAATATAACCTTCTACAAGTGAAACCAAATTAGCACAATAGTAATGTCTATCATATATAAATGAGAGTGTGAAAATATACAATATGAGCCTTGCATATATAGGCAAGGATGAGAAGGTGAGAAGGTAGGAGACAATGACTAATTACCCCTCCAAATGTACAACAATTGTGAGCTCACTTGACAAGTGTGTGTGCAAGTGGCAAGTGTGCATGCAATAGATGTCTCAAAAAGTGAGGAAAAATGTCTCAACCACATTAGGTGAGACAAAATCTAGAAGTCTGTAAGTGGAGACTTAAGCAATGTGAATAGGTCAACCTAAAAAGTGAAATTAACTAGCTAGTTATGTAATGACCTTATTTACACTAACAGTGTAGACCCCTTTGTTGGTTGTGTTTGTATTGAAAATAATTAATCAAGAAACACATATGAACCCTTTTTTTAATAATCCTCTACATATAATGATAACTAACCAATTATGGTGATGTTGCACATAGCCTTGATGTAGTTCAAATTTCTTACCCTTCCAAATGACTAGACATGCATGAAATCTCTTGAAAAATTATTTAAATTATTCCCAAAGTAGTTAAGTTATTGGAGTTTCAAAATAATGTCAACTCCACCTAGAGGAATAAAAAACATAGGACTATTTTCTTTTACAGCAATAACTACGGAGACTTACTTTCCCCCACACAGTTTGGGCGAGCAACAAAATTGGCTAATGGTATACATTCTTTGATGGCTTTGAGAACACCAATATATTATGGTCTTGCTCAACAGAGCACTTGTATGTTCTATTGATTATCAATGAAAGGGAGCTAGGTCCCCTTGGTAGTACTTATTTACCAAAAAAACATAGGAGTTATCTAATTGATAATATCCCATGGAGAGGTTAATAATATGAAATTTTCTAAAACAACCAGCTATTATACCATCTATAATAATGACTTGAAACTCTAGAGCTGGATAGATAACACAATTTAATGATATAATTAAATTTTTATTAATTAATTTGTGAGTACTACCTACATCAATTAACACTGTCACCTTCTATTTTTTAGAAAACTCGTTAGCTTGTGTGTTTTTGGAGTGCAAACACTTAAAATTACACATCAAGAAATATTTTTTGTGTTTATTTAATTTCTTCCCTTGTATACTCATTAGCCTCCCCTACCAAGTCTTCATCTATTTCTTCTTAATTTACAACTTAAATATTGAAAATTTTATTTTCTCCATGCTTATGTCCTTGACTTTAAATTGTTATCATAATTAAAGTATGACCTTTTTTCTCTCTTCTCTTTAACTTGTTGAGGAGTGAGTCTCTTAGGCTAAGGAAATAACTTTGCAAGAGTGCTTGAATACCTTGTATACTTGTGAATTGATGCCTTTTGGTGACTATTTCCCTCTCCTCTAATATGTGTGCTATGAAAACAACCTTAAATGCTAAACTTAGATTAAACACACATACCTCATGTTGGATTTGATCCTTGAGCTTACAAAAAAAAATCCATTTTAATTTTCACCTATGATTATTTCCACTCACAATGATAGATTATCGAACTATTGAATATATAATCCTTGATAAATCATGTTTGGTGTAATTTTTCTTATTGAAGTAGTTAATTTTTATGCTATCATGATAATGCAACTATAATTCACTAGTAAAAACCAACCAATTAACATCGAGGCCCTTCATCTTCCAAGAATAAAGTCGTTGATACCAAATTGATTCTTTAAGCTATAAATATAAATATGTCATTAACTCCAGATATTCATATTAAATCTATGTTCATAAAAAAGCTCTCCATTTCCACTTTTGGCATTTATTTAAATGGTCCTAAATGGGTACCATCCAAAGGAAATGATTGATATATTTTGGATTGTATTATAGGTTATGCATTAGTTGTTGGTGGTTGATATGGTAGCTTTAGTTACAAGTTCAAAAATTAGTTGAGTCACTACCCAAGCTCATGCAATCAATAATTTATGTTGTTCATATTGGCCTTGAAGTTGTGCACACTATACTCAAGTTAAAATAGTTTATGATTTGTTGAAGAAAACCCCAAAAATAAAATATCCCCGAATTCCTATTTCTAGTTGCACATCCTCTTTTTAAAGATGTTTTCCAAGTTTATATGAGTTCTTACCTTAGCCTCTATCCTATGGCCCTAGCATGATGGTTCCAAAATATTTTTGGCAACAACTTATTAAAAATAAGGCTGAATAAGCTACAAAAATTACTAAAATTCACTTAGAGCTTGATCTCTCTTTGCTAAAACAATTCCAAGAAATTCCTTGATTTGTATCCTTCAAAGAAAATTTAGTGAAACCCCTAATTTTGCAATAAATTATTCAAACATGAATAAAATAAACTCAAATCTAGATTATAGCTACCTTAATTTACTCTTGATAAACCCTCTACATTTCAAAAAAAAATAGGAGAGATATGTGCTTTACAACATAGCCCCCAAAACTAAAAAATCACCTTGTTTCTTTCCCTCTAGGTGTCAAGATCAAGATTTGATGCCACTTGCAATTAAATAACTTGCACAAGAGAATAATATAATAATAAATATGTTATAAATACTTGATAATAATGAACAATAGGAAAAATGGGTGCTTTATAACCTAGGTCATAGAACACCACTATTCTCCTATTATCATTCAATATAATGTCCTAGGAGTCCTAATTGGATTGACTAACAACCTCACAAGATGATTCAATTCTCAACAAGGAAGACCTAGGAGGGGGTTCTATAAGCTTTTAGGGGTTCACCACCAAGCAAATGCTTGGAAAAGATAAATAAGCATTCAACCTACCAAACCTAGTTATGCAAACTAAATGAGATATGCAAATGATGAAAATATGCAACATGGAGTTAGAATGTGTGTACCTGGGAAGTCTTGAGATGTTGTGAGAATTTCAGAAATGCAAAGAAGTTATCTAGATATGCTAGGGAGGACAAAGACACCTTTACTATTATCTTAGTCCTGCTGTTGTTTTTCAGGGTAGATGTAGAATCTTCAGATGTCAAATTAGGATCTGAAGGAATCTCTGCAAAATATGCCTGAGAGGACTAAGACGCCCAAGGTAGCATATTAGTCCCACTCTAAATTTTTAAAAACTCTGAATGTGGTCCTGAGCTCCAAGTTCTGCACTTTCTTCTCCTCTGATCTCAAATTTTGAAACTTTTAGATTCGGCCTGTAGGTGATTTTTCGTGAAGATGACAACTTTGTAGTGCAATTTTGCAACTTTACACTCCAAATGATCTTCAAGTCTTCAACCTAAATCTGCAAATACAAACACACAAGAGAGGGGAAACTTGTTGATTGTTAGTAAATGGGGGTTTGCCTTGGTCAAACCCCTTGTAGGTAATTAAACCAAATAATGAAATGAATGAAATAAAGCATTAAGCATGAAATATGTAAATGATATCACCTTGGACATGATGTCTTGTGAAGCAAATCTGTAATCTACCATGTAGTGGCCATGAAGAATGTAGATCTTGGATCCTTGGATATGATGTGAACAATGGTTGCAAATAGATCTTCAATGCTACATCCACAATCTTGGCTCATCAACATGAATGGATGCACTAAACCCTTGACATGATGCTTGAATCTTAATGATGGCTCCAAATGCTTGATGAATTACTCTTGAATGCATAAACTTTCCTTAGGAATGAATACTTGAATGCTTGTTATGAAAATGAGTGGATAAACCTTGTATTTATACTTATTCATGCTTAATATCCCAAAATTACACCACAATAATCTGACATAGGAAATCATTAATTAAAGGAGGCTAAATCTCGCCAAGATTTGAAATTGAATCTCAAAAATAAGCAAAGGAGGACTAAGACGCCCTAAGTGGCATCTTAGTCCCAAGGCTCAAATCTCAGGGCACAGACTTCAAAAAGGGACCTTGTTAGGTGCATTCAAGATCAAGGTCCCAAGACCCATGGAGGACAAAGATGCCCTAGGTGGCGTTTTAGTCCCAATCCACAAATCAGGGACACATACAAAATCATTAAATGATCATTTATCTTTTGATGTTTGTCGAGATTTTCCATAAAAATCTATATAGTTTATTAGGCTTGTGGATGCAAAATAGGACCAATTAAGCCATAAAGAAGCATAAATAAAGCAAGGCAGGCCCAAACAAGTGTGAAAATGCAAGGGTCACTGTACAAATAATAAGCCACTTCAAAGGGGAAACCCTCTAAAAGTAATTTTATGAGAATAAAATGTATAATATGATGATAATAAATAACTAATAGCTCCTATATATACTATACGTATTCCCTAGATGCCACTTAGGTTGGCCTAACTACCTATATAAGACTATATACATGATAATATAACTTAATTAAAGGTTATTTTAGCCACAATTCAACTGCACATATCTTAATTTAATTGATGAGTTAAGGACATGATACAAAGATTCTATGAGGGGTATATTCTAGCATGAGATACATTGCAATTGAACCATTGTGTAAAAGTCTACAATGTATGAAATCAGGGAAAACTTTAAGAAACCCCCCCCCCCTCAACGAAGGTGTAAAATACTAGCAAATCTTGTATACTTCCTAATAAAAATATTAATTTTAGTGGAAATTTTTTTCATTTTTTGTGAAGAAAAAAAATAATGTCCATTGGCGAATCTTTTCTAATCGCTAGAAGTTTGTGGAAAATCCTGGAAAAATGCAATTTTTTTAAAACCACTAAAAAATTTCCATTAGCAAATTAAACCTGTTTTCAAACTAGAAAAAATACTTTTGTTGGCGATTAAAACTTGTTTTCAAACTAAAAAATAAAATTCATTGGCGAATTAAACCTATTTTCAAATAATTAAGAAAAAAACATTGGCAATTTAAACATAATATCAAACTAATAAAAAAAATGCAACGGCGAAGTGCTAGTGCAAATTTTCCTAACCTTAGTTGCAAGTCTTTCTTGGTCATCTTTGTAGTTGGTGGGTCAGAGGTTTCAAAAACTTTGAAACTTCAGACTTTCATTCTAAGGTTCCAAGTTTCAGTGACCATGCGACATTATGGGCCATGACCGTTCAATGAATTTTTGATGGACGGCTATAGTTGCATTCCGGAAGTATATCTCTCAAGCACTAGATTTGTGAATTGAAACCTCCAAAATTACACTAGAACCGTTAGATTTTCATAAATCAATGGTTGAGATTTTATTAATTATTTAGGTTTGTCGATCATCCTACTCTTGTTTACCGTTTAATATTGCCTAAGTCAGACCAAAATATTTTATGACAAATCCTTAAATCTTAACTCTTTAATCTTGAGGTTCGAGTCTCGCCAACCTAGTGATGTCCCCATTTTAAATTATGCATGTGCATAAAGTTTGTTTTAAACGAGGAACCGTTCAATGTATTTTCGATGGACAGCTATAGATGCATTCCATAAGTAAATCCTTGATGTACTAGACTTGCAAACTGAAACCTCCAAAATAACAGTAGAACCGTTAGATTTTCATAAATCAATGGTTGAGATTTTATTAATGATTGGTTTCAGAAATCAACATATAGTTTTGATCATAAGTGAGCAAAAATTTTTGTGACTTATTAGCTAGGACATTGATAATCATTAAGGTAAAACAAGACATTTAATTCTCTCTTTTCAATGCATCGAAGTACTCTACCTTTCATTTATTCTATTGAAATTCTCAATTTGGTTGTGGTACTAGGCGGAGACGCGGATTAATACCATATGAATAGCCAGAGTGATTGATTGGATAGCTTTATATTGAAAATTGCACAAAGTATTGTAGAATCATAGATGATGATGTCAATAATCCAATGATTTTGACAATCGACAACTTGTGTGGCATTGCTGATTTTGAAAATTGACAGCTTGTCAGCTTGAGCTATAGTTTGCAACTTTGCGTGTAGCCAGCTTGAGGTACCGATTAAGTTGGATTTTTGGTTTGCGCGAATCACAATTATTACTAAGTAGTTAGTAGTAATTATGCACAAATTGTGTGAGGTGTACAAGGTACCAGGCTGGTAGTGGCACTTTTGGTAGCACTTTTGGCCCATAAATAAGGATAGTGAGCACAACTAAAATCATTCATTTAATTGTCATAAGAGTTTTCATTTTGTAGGGTTAATAACTTAATAAGGATTCAGGAAGAAGATGATGTGGTATTATTAGGGATGCTCTAAATTCTCCTGCCTCCAGTTATGTAGTTATAGAGTAAAAGACCAATTTCCTTCAAGTTCAGAATGGGTGGAATTGGAAAGAAGTTGATTTGGTTCACCTGACTTCTTAGACGGGTTTTGAACCAAGAAGAGGAGCTCTAATGGACATAAGTGCTATCCCAATGCATGGAGGCTGCAGTAGAAGATGGGAGCAGTTTTACTACCCCTCATCATCTACATGGTTTCCCAGGCAATTCCCATGCATTTAATTTCAGTGCTCATCTTCTACATGGGAGCAATTTTACTAGCCCTCATCTTCTACATCAGTCTGGTTCTGAAAGGGGCTAAGTACATTTTGTATCTTCATGGCTCCCATTTCCCCAGTTTGATCGGGCCCCCTTTCCCCATGCATTTATTTTCAAAGTGTATGGCTAACTCGACAAGTCCCTTGTGTCTATTTTCAGAGCTCATGGTTAACCCGACAAGTTCCATTTATTTTTAGAGATACACGTATCACATTTACATTTTCAACTTTTCATCAATGGTGTAGCAAAAGCTTGGTGCTTGTGCTTACATTTGTATTTGTACTATGTAATAATGTGACATTGTAATTCAGTTGTAATAAAATAAATGGTTATGCTATTAATGTGACATTGTAATTCATTTTATTAAGTCCTTTGCAAGTTAAGTGATATTAATGGTTGTGCAATGTATTATTAATGTGACATTATAATTCATTTTATTAAGGCCTTTGAAATGTTAAGTTTATGGCCTCTTTGCCTTGATGTCAATCCTAGCGCATTAAACTTCAAAGCAAATTTAAAACACATGTTTTATGTTTATTATTTATATCATAAATTACTCAACCGTTCGATGAAAATTTGATGTATGGTTGTAGTTGCATTCCGGAATGAAATGCACAAAGCACTACACTTGCGAACTTAAACCTCTGAAATCACCCTATGACCGTTAGATTAACAAAGATCAACGGTTTAGAATTTGTTGTCAATGCAGGAGTAAATCATTATTTTTAATGGCTTGTTTTAAATGTTGTCAGCCATGTACATTGTACTACCTAATTGTGTACTGTGTAGTCCGTAAGTAATGACTAGATGTTTCAGTGTCATTCAGTTTGCTCATTGCAGTGCACCACCCTGTTCTAGGTTCCATAGTTCCACTTCCAACAAAGCCATTATAGTAACCCAGTTTCAAGCTTCAATGTAGTTTCAACTTCAAGAATCAAAATTCAAAATCTGGGCAAGTTAAAGAATTCATGTGGCTATGTTTCATCGCTTGGCATTTCTTAAAATCTTATTTTGTCAAACTTTGAAGTTTAGGTTTAGGGTTAAGAGGCTTAAGAATTAAGAAAAATTAAGGACTAATAGGGAATTCACAAATTTCATATTGTTGATTGTATCAGCATGTCTACCACCAATACCACTAGATCAATGTTGAATAAAAAAATACATTATGCAAAATTGCTTAAAACCCTAGGTTTCACTGATGAATACCATGATATTTATGATCTTGAAACCTATGGTAGACATACCTTAGAACTTAGATTTTCATCTAAGAATAAGGCTGCAAAGCAAATTCAGTTGCAAGTTAATAGTATTAGTGCACCATGGGTAACTGGATTAGGGTGCATGATGTTACATGAGGTTTTCCCTTGCCCATAATTTATCATGGTCCATGCCCTAAATTATAATGATAACAAAAGAGAAATTGTTAATAAAGATAGAAAAGAAGAATTGTTATCCATTAATGCAGAAGAACTTGGAAAAGTGTTGGGCTTGGGGTTTACAATTGAAGAATTTGGAAATGTCCACATTGACCTAGAAAAGCTTGCTAGTGATTATGAAGTAGTGGATGAAATGGAGAAAAAATCTTTCTTAAATAGAATAGTTCAGGATAGAAACAAATTGAAAGGTGATCATAAGCCTCCTTATGATTTGGATATTTTTAAACCATGGGTTCAGGATACTATTTCTATGCTAGCATTTTTCCTCAGACTGGATAGCAATTTGGAAGTGGGTGCATGCCTCCTTGAAATGGTGTATAATATCCATTATGGTGTTCCACATGCCAAATATAATTTTATTGAACACATTGTAGAATCCATGCATAAATAATTTTTAATGATTAAAGGAGGTTCCACTAAGACATTTAGGTTCACAACCTACTTGTGCTATTTTTTTCTATTCAAATTTAGAGGAATGTTTCAAACCAACAAGCTTCAGATTTAGCCCTATGGTAATAGTAATTCTGAGCAAAAGAAAATGGCACCAGTATATGAATGGACCACTGTTATAAGGTTGCATGAATCTCAAAGGAATTGCAGTCATTTTGTAGACTACTTTTTGGCTCCATTGCATCAAGCAATTACAAATACTCCAATGCCTAGATTGCCTATGTCATGTAGAAATTGCATTCAACTAGGAAAAGAAATACAATTGGTTGATTGGTACTTAATGGAAGAATATATTGTGCTAATATTTTATGGATCAGAAGTACAACCATACAAACTTTCAATACATGTGACAAAAAGGGTTTTTGCTTTGGAATATGTAAGGCAGATGCAGAGTACTGATGAAAGACACTTTAGCAGTCAGGGGAAGAAGAACTTATTTCCTTCTTTACCTTTTTCATGTGGAGGGATGACATTCGAGAGAAAATAATTTAGTGTAGCACATTATCTTTTGATTTTTTTTTATTTTGATGCTATATGTCACTCGCAGTATGATCCATGTGACACCATTAAATCAGTGATTGTGCTCAATAAAAATGTTGGAAGTAGAATTCAACATCAAAGTAAACCCTTGCTTGAAAACTTGAGAAACAAGGATTCTTGGGATGAGGTCAAAGTAGCAATGGAGAAAAGTGTTGTTGAGAATGGTATTTCTTTTGAACAATTGTTAGCAGAAATTATGGCATTGCATCGAAAGACAATTAGGAGGTACAACATTTTTTTATGAAAAAAATCATAAACCATCTAGTAGAGTAAAAATGCCAGATTCTCTAGAGAAGGAAGTTATAGAAAAAAAATTTGTCACGATCAAAAATTACTATCTTTTGGTCTACGAGGAAGGACCTAGGTGATCCAAGAGCTCTTGCAGAGTATGGAGATAACGAAGAAGATCTTGAGTTTAGAAAATTATGGAATATAAAGCATCTGAATGAACAAGAAGATGAAGAAAGTGATGATGATAGGCAAGGAGAAAGCCATGTCAATTTAAAACTTGGTTTAAGTGAGGCAGCAAAAGAAGCATTTACTGTAGGAGCAGCCATAGCTGAAAAAATGGGTTATGAAGGTGGTCCTTTAGGGTCCCAAAGACAAGGCCCTTGGATGGTAATAGATGTAGAGCATAGAAAACCAGTTGATAAATTTGGCCTTGGGGTTGGAGGTGAAAAATTAGACCTAGGGTATACAGGTCAATTTGTTAGAGCTTCAAGTTCAAATCCTCATCCTCATGGTCAGACACAATCACAACTAGGACATGCCCATGGTGGAGGGCTTAGTGCAACTGGCACTGCCTCTAGTGGCAATGGTATGGGTAGTAGTACTGGTAGTGGTCAACATGTGCTACAACAACAAATTACACACAAGAGGAAAACACAATATACCACAGAAACACCAAGCGATCAAGGCATACAAAAGAGGCAAAGGATTTTGACAGGTCCAACTCCAAGTCACACTACTAGTGGATCCACCGCAAAGGAGTTATTTCCTAACACTCCCCCAATGCCAGTTAGTCTAGCTGCAACATCATTAGCAACTACAAGTACTCCTATTCCTTCACCATTCAAGCATTCCATTGTTCCTGCATCCCCGGGTTTTGATTACATTGAAGAGTTTAAAAAGAAATCAGAATTGAATAAAAAAGAAAAGAAGCAACTGATGGAGAGTGCATTTGCACTAACTTTAGAGCCTGCAACAACCATGGTATTACCCACATTTGACACAAGTAAATATATCATGGAGTACACAATTCTTGTTCCCATAGTTCAAAACAAACCAACAAATCAGATGGCTCCATCTGAATTTGAGGTGAACAATTTTCAATTGGATTTTTCTAGACTCATAAATACTAACAAAATTAATGTATCAAAGAAGAACAATGAATTGGTGTACACATCATTGCTAAAGCAAGATAGAGAGAAAAAAGGTTGCAGACTCAAATTGAAAAGTTACAGGCAGACGTAGCAAATGAGAAAGCAAAGGGGAAAGCAACAGATAACAAGAGCAGTGAAATAGAAAAAAGAATTAAAAAATCTGCCTCTACATTAACAAGCAAAGAGGATAAGCAAAATGAGACGGCAGTGAATGAACTAAAGCAAAGGCTAGATGAGAGCAACAAGAAATATGATGAGGAAAAATCCACTTCAGAAAAATTAAGACTAGAAGCATTGCAAATGGAAATGTACAATGGGAAAAAAAATTGGAGAAGGAGAGAAAAAGAAATGAAAGATTGGAGGCAGTGCTGATGGAAGCAAAAAAACAAATTAAGTCTTGTCAAAATAAGTTATCATCATTTTGTAGAGAAACAATGAGGCATATGAAACAAAAGATCTGGAATGAAATAATGTAGGGGATTGATCATTTGTGTGACATGTTTCAATTGATTGATGCTATCAGACAACATCATAAGAAGCTCAACAAATATTTAATGGAGAACAAAAATGTGTTGGCATTAGAGAAATCAGCAAATCAAATTCAACAAATAGTCTACAAAGCTAGTGACAATGTTTTGAAATCAAAGGGATTACTAATTGGCTTACTACATCAATGAAATTGTCATCTATCATTGAAAAGTGTTTGAGAATGTGTGAAACAGAGAAATATTTGCATTTGGCTGCAGACAAGATGAAGAAGGTGGATGAAAACTTAAGGAACTTCACAGAGCTTGGTTTACCATAGGCTTTTGACACAAATAAGTGATTCATTGGATGGAATGATTTCAAAAAGAAGATGGAGGATGCAAGGAAGATTGATTTGGACCAATTTCCTCATAACCCAGATGTGGTGACCTATTTGGATTCCATCAAACCATTGCTAACCCTGAATGCAAAATTGACTAAAGAATCCAAGACAGGTTCCAATTTGAATCATTAATTGTTAACAAATCCTCAAGTCAAATAGCATCAGTTAGAACAAATGACAATTCCAACACCTGAAGAGCGGAAGTTGCTAGAAAAGGTGATGCAGTGATTTAATTTTTGATAGTATGAGTTTCCAAGTTCCAATTCAGCTTTGTGCAGAGTTGTCTTTGAGCAAGATTTTGCATTGCCAATGCCTCTATGTATTCCTTCATGTGATAATCAATTTAAAATCTCAAATTCAGACTTCAGTAATGTGTTGATGTTCAATTATCTGTATTATTTATTATATCATTTGAAGAAAAATTCTAGTAGTGGTTTCAACTTCTAGATACACCTTAAACAATTGTTGATGTTCATTGTTATATATGCTACTAATACTATTGTTAATATGCTACTAATACTATTCACACATCAATAATCAATCTCCATGACTACTTAGCAGATCCACTAAACATTTATATGAATTCATGCTTTAATGATTTAACCAAGGTACTTTAACTGATTAATTAAACCAAAGCCAAAATTAAAACATACATCAATGCATATTGCATAATATTAATGACAAAGAAGATTAATGAAAGATCATTGATCAGATTTCATTAATAATTCATGTAAAATGTTACAGCTGTAGAGACGATAGACTCAAAATAAGGGAGCAAAACAGGGTTAGTTGCTAGTCCTCATAGTTTTATAACCTTATCGCGGATTCCTAAATTTTCATAACTTCCCAATTCCCCGACTTGGTTGATGGTTCACTTTGTTGAGTTGCAAGTCTTTCTTGGTCATCTTTCTAGTTGGTGGGTCACTGGGTCAAAATTTCCAAAAACTTTAAAACTTCAAACTTTGGTTCTAAGGTTCCAAGTTTCAACGACCACGCAACATTATTGACTTATCTTCCCTTTCAAAGGCATCGTCATTTGAGACCTCATTGAATGCTATGTATGGACTAATATAAAATATAAAATATCACAATTTCATGGAATACAACATAAAATATCATCAACTACAGTTTGACTTTGGAATATGATTCATGAAGTGCAATATAAAATAAAATATCATGAAGTGCAATTATTCACAATTTCATTGAATACAATATAAAATATCATCATTGACTACAGTATGGAACAATGGAAACTGATCCATGAAGTGCAGTATAAATACCTAAAAGCTGCTAATTCTCTTCCATTTCCCAAATAGCATCAGGGTCCTCAAACTAACGTTTATCATCAGATAAAGTAAAAGAGTCGTCTTGAATTTGATTCCAAGTCTGCTCTTCATTTTCTTTGGACTGTGTCTCAAATTCAACATTCATTGTGTCATTTATGTCAATGTCATTTGTCTGAGTCCCATTGCCACTGCTAGTGCCACTAGTACCAACCTTTGGAATTGGAGTGTTGCACAACCTGGTCCCTCTTCTTTCACATGTGGACCTCCAAATTGCAAGTGCCCTTTGAAAAGGAAAATTCTTAGCATTATACGCAGTTCCTTTCATCCTCAAGCCATTTTCCAAATTCTTGTCTAGTTTGTTTCTTAACTTTGATTTCAAAAACCCCAATGTATTGAAAACTCTCTCATCCTCCACTGACCCCAATATCATTGTTTGACATAAATCAACAAGTTTGAAATATTCTGATATCGAACCACAAAATATTTCACTCTAACCTAAGTTTGTCCAAACCTTTTTTATTGATCCTGGTTCAAAGGCCTTGTCCTTTCCCATGGATTTATACTGGTCCTTCATAGTTGTTGCAAAATTCCTACATTGCTTTCTAAGCTTAGCTTCATCAAAAATTCCTTCTATTTTTTGCTCATTGTATGTTACAGTTTTTGAAAATTGTTTGATCAAGATTTTTACCTGAGAATGAAAATATGTTGGGTTATCTTGGTTTTCCCAAAATTGAGGATACACAATACTCATGGCTTCAAGTATTTCATGTCGAGGGAATCTTTCACGAATCTCTGAGGAAAGAGATTTTGCAATTTCCTTCAAATTATCACCAACAGATTTAATAATACCTTGAAAATATTCCTCATTAATAGCTACTTCTCTGGTAGAGCGCCTGGCTATCTTACATTGGTACATTTGTATCTCATATCCACGTACAAAGATGCATAAGTTCCCACTTGCATTAAACAGTAAATAATTATCAGGATCATTCAAATCAGTAATTTTTTGCCACATGAAATAATTCGGTTCATCTTGTGTTAGATCTAGATATAGATGATCGAGGGCCAAGCATGTATGTTTACATAGATTGGAATATTCATTAATATACATAGTTCTATCTTGGGCTTTCTTCACAAGCTCGTTCATCACATCCAACATGGGGAGAAGACTAGTTAAAGTCAAGAGTGTCTCTATATCACTTAACCTATGTAAGAGGTCAAGAGCTTTGTCTATTGTGTTGTGATGCTCGTACATCACTCCAATCAAGGATTGATATTCTAAAAGAACTCGTTGCACTGGTCCATGCAGGGAGATCCATCTAGTATCGACATCCTTGAGAAGCTTGTTTCCTGGTGTTATTCCCTCAGCAAAATTTTGAAATTCTGTGAAACGTTTAGGACTTCAAAAGAAGTATGCGTGGATCTCGTGGACTAGATTTTTGACTTTTGATACTGTAGGAAACTTGCTTACAATTTTGAATGCTAAATTCATTATGTGGGCCATTCAATGAATGCCAAGCATGTATGGTGCACAAGTAGTTTGTAACTTTGTGCAAACACCGGTCCTTTGACCTTGCATCACTGCAGCTCCATTAGCTCCTACACACACCAACTTTTTTGCAATTGTCAACTCATTCATACCTGCAATTTCATTCAAAGATTTCTTGACTAGTTCAAATATATTTTGCGATGTTGAATTATCCTTCATTTTATGAACACAGAGAAGATGAGGTTGGTGAACATGTTGTATAGTATACAAATGCATACAGACCCAAGAAGTATTGCCTACCACAATAACTTCATCTAAAGATAATGCAATGAAATTTGACTCTTTTACTTTAACCTTTAAATCTTCCTTTTCCACTGCAACAAGACAGTTTTCCCATTCCCATCTAGCGTTTACTGACCAATGTGAGTAGGGATAGTGAGGAACATTCAAATAAGATAATAAACCAGAATATTCTGGGTAGTCTGTCATAGGACACCCTCTGGACAAAATATGAAAAACAACAGTCATCTGAACAGTTTTTGACAGATTTGTTTCTTCCATTGCTTTCCCAAATTGAGCCTCAAGTGTACCTTTACATGCACCAAGCTTCGACATTTTTTGGTGATGCACTTCATAATCCGTGACATACCTAACATGAAGACATTCTTCCTTTGATTTCCATCGTACGACTGATTGTTCCTTTCCATCTATGATTTTTTTTTCATAAAATTTACCGATATGCTTTTCTATAGTGTCAATCTTTAGCTGCAACGTCTTGTCTCTTCCACATTTCCAAGTACAAATCGTATATCTGGACAATTTTTCATTTTCAATATCGTTTGATTTCCCCACTGGTTCAATGAATGGGTACTTTGACAACCAACCAAGTTGAAAACTCCTTGTCATTTCCCACTTGCAGCCCCTTTTTGGTTTATTTTTCCTTTTCTTGCTACCAACATCATCATCCTCATCCAAGTCAATTATCTCATTCTGGCTAATCGGGCCCAGGGTATCACTTGGAACATCTTATGTGGTATTGTTATCCTGATTTGATACATTTTGATTTAAATCAATGACAATCTCAACTTGACCTTCTGGTGGCGGTGAGGTATTGGGAATGCTACCAATATTTGGTGGAAGAGTTGATGTTTTTTGTGTTTTGATGGCCTCCTAGTCTCTTCACCACCTTGAGGAGCAGCAGGAGTCTCTTCACCGCCCTAAGGAGCCTGAGGAGTGACAGGAGTCTCTTCACCACCCTGAGGAGCCATAAGAGTCTCTTCACCACCCTAAGGAGCGATAGGAGTCTAAGGAGTGGCAGGAGCCTTACCACCTTGAGGAGTGGAAGGAGTTTGAGAAGCAACATGAGTCTCTTCACCACCCTAAGGAGCGGAAAGAGCCTTACCCTTGCTGCTCGAGTCGCTCGACATATTGATCTCTGATTTGCTCGACATATTCATCTCTCACTTCAAATAAAATTGGAAAAATGTCTTCTTGTTTGGGACAGAGAATAATAATATAGATCCCATTCCCTACTCAATATCATCTTTAAGACTAAAAGCAAGAATGGAAAAGAGATAAAGAAAACTTATTATTATAACTAATAACACTATGAAGAAATGATCACTCACCTTTAAGTCTACGTTTTCGGCTTTGGCTGACTTCCGAATAAATGACACTTTCAATTGTATTTATTTTTGTTCAAGGAATGGATTAATAATATTCCTTTCAGTGATTTATCAAAGATTGTGTGAATGGAAATGCAATAGGAATTTATAAGTAGTGTGATAAGTGTTGTTCTTTAAATATGGTGTAGAATCACATATCAAATTCAATACCATGGAATACAATATAAAATATTTGGCTTTTCCTAAACTTAGTCGCTAGTCCTCAGAGTTATATAACCTTGTCATGGACCTTGTCGTGGAGTTCTAAATTTTCATAACTTCATGATTCCCCGACTTGGTTGATGGTTCACTTTGTTGAGTTGCAAGTCTTTCTTGGTCATCTTTCTACTCGGTGGGTAAATGGTTTCAAAAAGTTTGAAACTTCAAAGTTTGGTTCTAACTTCTAAGGTTCACTTTGTTGAAGCAAGAATGGAAAAGAGATAAAGAAAACTTATTATTATAACTAATAACACTATGAAGAAATGATCACTCACCTTTTAAGTCTACATTTTCAGCTTTCGCTGACTTTCGAATGGAGAAGTAGAACCTCAGAACCGAACAAAATGTGTAAGAATAAATGACACTTTCAATTGTATTTATATCAATCCATGATTCCATATTTGGTGAATTTCACGAGATTTTTAAATGGTATATTAAAAATTTGACGAATCTCGTGTGCTTATACAAAAATACATTGTAATTTTCAAGGTGAAATGTGTCTTCAAATGTAATTATTTTTTTATGTTATTGGCGAAATAGGTCCTCATGAGCAACTATTTATAAATTTTAATTGGCAAAATGGGTCTTCACAAACAACTATTTGTAAATTTTAATTGGCGAAATGGGTCCTAATACAATGTTGTTTTAATAGTATTGGCGAATATGTAGGTGTTTTATTAAATGCTTTCGGGATTCCAGGTGAAAATAGTAGTTAGTCCAATTGAAACGCGTAGTTTGACAATGGTGAATTTGTTGCTTAAATATGCCTCATAAAAAAACTCATTGGCGAATGGACATGCATTGGACTTATAGTTCATCTAATCTGGGCGATTTGGACACCCTATTGGGTGCAATAATTTTTCCAATTTTGACTTGGCTGATTCCTAGAATTCGCTAATTGGCAAAGATTTGCCACTAAAGTTTTCCTTGTATGAAATTATGCATAAATTATTCACCCTTTCTTTTAAAGTGATGGAATCCATTTAATTTTGTGTTTATTTGATAAACTTAGTCAATATTGATCTAAAATTCCATTGGCTATGTTCAACCAATGCATAGTTGTATCTAGATCACTTACACTTTCTTATAGAATAATGTCCTCATTATGCAAAAGAGACTTAGAGGTACCATCAAAAAAGTGGGACTAGATGCATATGGGATGAAACTTGATGATGTGTATGCTTGATGATGACTTGTATATGTGAATGTAGAAATGTCTTACAAATCTCAATAGTCAATAAATATCTAGATCATTCATTCTTCTACCCAAGAATCAATGAAGGTCTAAAGCATGTTGGTGTATATGTAGTCTTAATTATGTTCTTGACTATGCATGCTAGTAGATTCTTAAGGGGACTCACCCCTCTACTTTGACATTCAAACCTAGGAGAGTGTTAATGAGCTCATGCATTCTTGTCAAGAGAATTTGATCTTTTTGTGCAAAAGCTAGAATGTAGATTAGTGCATAGTATTGATACCAATTATTTGACCTAGTGCAACCAAATTAAAAATTGGCCAATTAGTATAAAAGGATAAAGTTTTATTGTGTGGTATTTCTCTACTAAAAAGTGCTTTAATGTATTTTTTTTTACCATACACAAGTTTGATGTAGTTAAATTAAGAGCTCTACCACTAAAATAAAGCATTAGAGGGTTAATGTGCTTTTTACCTTGAGTAGTATCTTGAGAAGGGTTAAGTATTTCTATTGTGTGGATAGATGTTGAATGTTGCATGTATAGAAATATAAATTCCAACCTTTTATGATGATGTTCTTAGGGAATAGTTGACTGCCCATGTCGAGTCATTGTATATGTTGTGGTAGGTGTAGATTGCAATTGAAAATATCATTTCTACACTAGTTAGAAAAACATGTAGGTGCTAATCCTATTGTTTATTGGTGAGTAGAGAAAAAATTACTTTATTTTAGGGTGCAATGTGCATTATTGCAAATTTATAATATAGTTGGTGATAAAATATGTGTGATTACAATCAATATAAAAATGGATCGGCGGCATTAGAGATCCTAGTGACACCCCAAATTTGGCATCCACTATTATTTACATGCATGATTTGTAAAGAAGCTAAGGTAATGGAACAACTTCGTACACTATTCTTGAGAGGAAGGTTATACAAAAAATAAATAAGATCTTTAAAAAAGTTACATAAAATAAATATAAGTATACCATTCATACCACAAAGTTATTTATGTGGGGAAAATCATTTTGGGATAAAACCTCACACTCCAAATTCTACCCAATATATTATTTGGAAATAAACAATATTACAACATAATTACAAAGAAATATTTCATATAAGCATCACCAAATAAATATCCAAAGGCAACTCAACATATATAAGACTCACACATAACCTCCATCTCAAGAACCTAATATATAGGAGAAAAAATACATGAAATTATCAAATGGTATTTATAAAACCATGAGCTAAAACCACCCAAAACACGGCACCCAACTTATCTCTAATTAAAAATTCTCTATGATGTGTCAAAACACACACAACCCATGTAACTCCCCCTTATGTCCTTTTTATGTGTCCAACACGTTTTCACATTTTTCAATTTTGGAGACCCAACTTCTAGAGGCAATAAATTTTGATTTGAGAGGTTGATTGATGAACCGTTTAAACCATGGGAAAGCTCACTAATTTTTCTATCAAGCTTTAACTTTATTCATCGATTATGGCCACTTTCGAGTCCAAAAATGCCTCTATGTGCCTCAAACTTGAATTTGAAGATTTTAAAAATGCGAACTTTAATATCTTGAAATTTAGACGTGATCTTGGGTTGAAACTTTACCAACATGTTTATTTGGAAATTGTGTTGCTTTGGAAAAAAAAAAAGGACCCATGTGTGCTCAAATATGAACTTACTATGAATAGTAACAATTTTGTAATTTTAAGGTTAAGACACATTTTTCCTGACATTTTGCCACTTGTTGAACAACTTGTAAGAGCAAAGGGAGTATCGACACCATGATTTAATTGTTAGGGATAGAGAGGTCGATAAACTAAAACGACCATTTGAATTTCTCTATGTTCACATGCTTAGTTAAAGAATATGCAACATTCATCAAAGTATCTACCTTAACTAGCTTCACCCTGCTATATTAGACAACATCTCTAACAAAATGATATTATAAATAAATGTTGGTCCCAAAATAAAATGGGTTCTTAGCTAGGAATATCACACTCTAACTATCACAATAAATTGTCAGTGTACCTTTTTTTATTTCGATATTTGAATATAGTCTCTTAAACCAAATGGCTTCTTTACAAGAAAGAGTATCTATCATATACTCAACTTCAGTAATGGACAAAGCAACAAAAATATTTTTCTTACTCGTCCAATATATTACACCACCAAATAAATTAAACACTTAAGCACTAGAGGATCATCTACTATAAACATCACCCACCCAGTTTGAATCCACATAACCATGAATATCAAGGGAATGCTAATCTCCTATCAAATTACTATGATAACACAAGGAATACTCTGGGATACCTTGTAAATATATGAATACTCTTTTAACTGCATCCTAATGAACTCTACCAAGATTATATATGTATTGAAAATAACTCCCACTACTTGGGAAATGTCCAGTCTAATATAGACCATAACATACATCAAACTTATAACTACACTTTGATAAGACACTCTACTTATGCATTCCATCTACAATGAGGATGTTGAACCATGTGATGTAGATAATTTCATTTTAACTACAAAAGGAACACACACTAATCTATAATCTCGCATGTTAAACCTTTGTAAAATGGAATTGATATACTTACTTTGGCTAAGCCATATACACTCTATCTCTTCTGATTCCTATCCCAAGAATGTGTTTAGATGCACCAAGATATTTAATTTCAATTTGAGACTTTAGTTTTGAAATCATTCATTTCTCTTTACCAATAGATAACATATCATCAACATATAATGTAATAAATAGGAAATGATCGCCATCTTTTTATAATAAACACAATGATCTAATTTAGAATGCTCAAATCCTAAACATAACACATATGTATCAAATTTTTAGTACCACATCTTAGTAATTTGTTAAGGCTGTACAAATATTTCTTCAATTTATGAACCAAATTAATTTTACCTTTTGTGGACACCGATTTTGGTATCCAAGGGTTCTCTAACTCTTCTAGGGTTTTTCACCTAAAAGGAGAGAAATGGACCCCAAAATGCTAATGTCTACATTGAAGATTATGCAAGAATGAATGGAATATGGCTAAATTCAATGATCTAAATGCAATAAACTGATAAAAGAGATGGATTATTAATGCAAAACTATTGAAATGCAGGATGTTTGAAAACACTGTGATATGTGAACATGTGATAAATGACCTAGAAATGCAAACAAAACTAGAAAAAAAGTTATGAAACAAAATATGTGCACATGGAGGTTGAAAAAGGATGGAATGAGGTCTATAATCCTGATAAAACTAATGCAGAAGTCAAATAGGACACTTGTGCCAATCTGGGCGACTTAGTCCCAGATCTGGAAAAACTGCTCTAGAGCCCGTTTCGGCCAAATGGGTATCCAAATCTACAGAAACTTCCAGAAAATAGGTTCAGTGGGACTAAGTTGCCAGTGTTGGCAACTTAATCCACTTCCAAATTTTTAAAAATCCGAAAGTGGAAATAGAAGCCCTCGATCTGCACTTCGGTTCTTGACAGATATCTGCTTCTAAAACTCTAATTTTTGGCACTGTAGGAGACTTTTTGTTGATTTCTTGACTTGGCCAACAAGGAGATGTCTTCAAAAAACTTTGAAACTTAATCTTTAATAATTTCCAAGCCTTCAAGATACCTAAATCTACGAACACACAAGAAAAGAAGGAGAAATGTTGAATGTTAGGGTATGGGGGTTTGTCTTGGTCAAACCCCTTTTAGGTAATTAAACAAAAATGAAGAAATAATGTAATGAATCATGAAATAATGGAGCTAGAGACTTTCCATGATGATATATCTTGATTTTTTGTAGCAATGAATGAAGAATCTATCCTTGAATGTATTAGAATGTTATCTTGATGACTTAGAATGCTAAAACCCTAGCTTGCTTGACTTGAGAACATGATGAATGATGAATGAAATTATGATGAGTTAAGATTTAGGGTTTAGAGACTTGTATTTATAGGAAATCCATCTAAAATTCCCATTAATTTGATCCCCAAGGCTGACATGAAGGAAAAATAAACTTAAAATCCATTTTTTCCTGCTCGAACCTTGAAAATAGCCCAAATGGGACTAATTCACCAGGTTGGGCGACTTAGTCCCACCCGGATGGGACTAATTCACCCATAAGGGAAACTTGGTTCCACAAGGGCTATTTCTCTGGCTAGATTGTCTGGGAATGAATAAAACAAGCTTCTAGGTTGTTCTAATTAGGTCTTTGTTCAAATTAAGCCTCGAGATGCACAATATGGGGCCATAGGGGCCTATTAATGATGATGTAAAGGGTAATTAGGGCTAGGGACACAAAGTTGAATGTGAAAGTGTGATTAAATACACTTTACATCATTAAAATGAGGTCCACATAGCCTAGAAAGGCACAACATCCAATGTGAATATGTAAGACACATTACAACACTATATTAGATTTAGGTTTAATTTACAAGCCTTCTAGATTAATGTGAGAATGCAATTAAATACATTTTATAACATTGAATTAGGGGAAGAATAGGTCCATTAAGTCTAGAGAAGTGTGAAATTATTTTACAAAACCTTTAAAAGACATTGATGAATGCATTTTATTTAGTTTGCAAGGGTCCAAGACCTAGTGTGGATGTGTAAAACACCTCACAACACTAAATCAAGGCCTCATTAATTCTAATTTGTCATTAATTATTCCCATATCAAACAAGGTATACACTTTTTGGAGACACATTAAGCCCCCACTTTAGTGAGAGGATGAACTTGCTTCAAACTCACACTAAAGTAACCCAACATGCATATCAAGAGGGATCCAATTGTACCAATGTGGATGACAAAGAATGACAAAGATCGAAGCATTTGTTAAGCCCCCAGGATCCAAGATCCTAAGTCAATCCAACATAAGCATGAAAGGACACACGCAAGGTGTATAATATGCAGCAAGACAAGATACATGATCATGCAATGACAAGAACTAGAAAGAAGAGAAAAGCAAAAATGAAAAGGTGGATCAAGCTTCAACCATTTTTCCAACACATTGTGGATCAAATCTAGGTTGTTTGTCCAAAAATGCATACTCACTCTAAGGTGACAAAATTCTTGGCTATTTGTTGAGTGAGAAGTCCAAAAAGGTGAGAAACATACACTCACGGCTGGTATGCACTCACACACACATGAGTGGCTATGGGGAAAATTCATTCCTTGGAATGGGCTTCCTGCTCAACCATACCAAAGTTATACCTCTTGATAACTTTAATAAGGCACCACAAAAAATGGTCTTCAAGCTCCATGAGGGAAGCAAAACTTCATATGCTTGACACTTATAGACATTGTAAATGCAAGAATAGTGTAAAGAATGTTCAAAGGGATTTTGCTTAGTTTGTGCAAGGTCTCATATGAGGGGGCATTGTGCTTGAAATCTCCAAGAGAGGATGTGTCAAAGAAGTATCACGCTCTTGGAGGGAATCAATCCCAATGACTCCACCAAGAAAAGGATGCACCATGAGAAGAAAGAAAATCACACAATGAAATGTGAGTGTTGGTGTATGCCCCCACTTTAAAGTGGTTTCTAACACCATTACTAGGAGCAATTACGTTAAAGTAGAAGAAGAAAACATGAGATCTTATTTGGAAATCCCTATGCCAAGTCATATGTTTCCTATAAGCTATGTCATGAAAAAGGTAGTATGTTACATGAGATCCAACTTAAGGAATTTCGTCCACATCCCAAGCTTGCTCTTATATGTTCATGAAAGGTTTACAACTGATCAAAAGAGGCAACAACAAGTGACATATGAGGACACGGCTATGTAACCCCTTGCCCCTACTTAGTGCAGGACAAAGAGGAGCTGAAATGATTGATGAAATGCATGCTAGAGTGAAAATTAGTATCAATTAGAGGAAATAGGTGCCCCCTCATAAGGGAGAACACCAAACTCCTTAAAATTTTGGATTTTACTACTCAAATCCTTACATTCGTTAGTGGAATGACCATGAATTCTATGATATGCGCAAAACAAAGTCTTGTAATGGAATTTATTTTGAGTTCTTCGAGGAAGGGTGATCAAGTGATCTTGGAGAAGTCTTGACAAGATATCCTCTTGATCAATGAGAGAAGGGGTTCCTGTAGTTTACAACAAAGATGCCTCTTGCTTAGTACAATATGTCATACTTACACAAAACTCCTTAGATTGTGATATTTTGTTCCCTCCTTTGCAAGAGGGTGTAAAATCTAATGAACTCAAATCATTAGTGTTTTGTGAGATGACATTGACATTAAGCGAAGATGTCTTTGTTTGCAAAGGATAACCATCAAGACCGCTAGTGTTTGTCAATTCAGGATGTGCGACTGTTAAATTTATCTTAGAGGGGTGTTTTGTGATAGTGTTGATGTTGAGTGAGGGCTTGTTTATTTCTATCAAAGGAAAATAACCAAGACCGTGAGTGGTTTCTTGCATGTTACGATGATGGGGATATAGATACCTTGTTCTCTAGCACCACATCCTTTTCCACTATATCCAAGTTGTTTCATAAGTTCATAACCTTTGCCATAAAGCTTTTTCATTGCTTTGGAATCGGGTGGTTGTTTGTTGTTGTGTTCATCAAAGGTTTTTGTATAATTTCTTATGTTTTGGTTTGAAGTGGTTGAGGTGGATGCCTTCAAAGGGTCTTTCGAGTTATGTGTTGACATGACGGATTTTTTGTGTGCCCTATTGGAATCTTGGTTTATGATCTTGTACTCGCCCATGAGTGTTGGTGTGAAGTCTAAGGAACCCCAATCATTGTCTAGTTTGTTGTTATGTTTGACAAGTTCCACTTGTGTAGTTTATGTTGATGTGCGGAAGGGATTTTATTTATTTTTCTCAAGTTGTAGGACACTATAAGGCTCGGGATCAAGATCAAGTGTGTACACTTTGTTTTTGTAGATGTATTTCATTTTATGATGAAGAGTAGAAGGCACACCATTCATTGCATGAATCCATGGTCTGCCTAAAATGATATTATAGGAAAGATTGTTAGGTATAACATGAATTGGTGTATCCAATCTAACCTCCCCAACTATAAGAGGCAAAGTGATCACATGAAGTAGTTGTTTTCATACATTATCAAGTCCCTGGATGGACAAGGAATTAGGTTGAATTTAGGATTTATCCACATGCATCCTATCCAAAAGATTACACTACACACATTAAGGGATGAGCCATTGTCAACAAGGGTTCGCTTTAACCCTATGCTTTTATATTGAGATATTATTATGAAAGCTTCATTTTGTTTTTGCACTTCCAAAGAGGGGAGTTTGCTTTGGTGGAAAACAATGTCAGCATTCAATCCTTGAATGAGGGTTGCTATTGTGTTCAAGTGTTTATACTCCTAAATATGCAAAACAAACTAAGAAATTCAAAATAGAGAATACTAGACCACTTCAAGATTAGCCTAAGTTAAGCACAAATAAAAGAAAGATAAAAACATGAGTGATTATACCTTTATCTGTGTTGATTCCTTGGTTGGCCCTTGATTGAAATTTGGTTGTGTGCTCCTTTGATGGCAATGAGATGAGAAATGGATGCCAGGTGGTGTGGATGTGCAATGAAAGCTTAAGGATTCTACAATGGAGGATGAATTTGAACTTAAATGCAAATGCAAGTGATAAAGCTAATTATGCAAAATGCTTGAAATTGGCTTGAGAACATAAGTGTGTTAAAATTCCTAATGTAAATGAATGAATGAGAAAGGGGGGTATTTATAGAAGAAATTGAATTCTCTAGAGAATTCAACAGTCAAGATTGAGCCACCATGGCCAAGATGGAAGGCTATGGTGAGTTGAGGACTCACAAGCCCTCACATCTTGCCATGTGGAGGATGAAGTGTCCTAAGGACATGGTGAGATGGAAAGGGTACAAATGATGTGGAGGAAGGAAAATTGATGTGGAAGAAGGACAAGTACTTTGAAAGTACCTTGAGAGGGGAGAATATTTCCTCAAAAAAGAGCTTCTTGTCCCCAAGTGAGAATGAAAGTGACATATGAGGAATTTTAGTATTCCTCAAAAAATTTCCATGGGGAAGTGAGAATTGGTTAGTGATATAAATGTGAATATTTAATTCACATGATTGGAGTGGATAAGGTGGTTGGGAGATTAAATATGAATTTTAAATTCATATGAGGAGCACCTTGTGGATAAGACAAGGTTCTTATGAAGGAGGCTGAAAAGTACCTTGTGGATAAGACAAGGTCCTTATAATAGAAGGTTCTTGGCTTCGTGTGACTTGACCTTTCAATGATCACATGGGAAGAGGAGAATCCTTGGAGGAATAAAAAGTGAATTTTAAATTCACATGGGGAAGAGGGTCTATTCCAAGTATGAAAAATGTGAAGGTTGACCAAAAATATATGCTAAATGTAGCAACAAGATTAGATTAAGGTTGTGCAAATACATGATTAAGAAAATTAATGAGAGATTAGAAGCAAGTGGGAGAATATGGAGGATGTGACATTAATCCTAATTAAGGTGTGCACATCCTAATCATGGATTAATTAAATCAATCTAGATTAGAAGAGGGTTATGGAGGATGTGACAAGGAGAGAGAAAAATGAAGAATTTAAAATTGATTTTATTCAAAAAGGTCAAATGACTAAATTAAATAAATTGATATGTTTATTTAATTTAGAGAGGAAAAGGTGTAAGATAAAGTATATTAATTGCTAAATTAAATACTTTAGGAACCTTAGGCGGAAGGTGAAATATTAATTAAATAAATCATTTAATTAATATTGATGAAATAGACGAATAGAGTAGACAAGTTTGACCATGTGAGAGTGGTAAAATTTGGATGTCTACAACTATGTCATTTAGTTGCGTATTAGAAGGGATGGAAATTTGTTGTAAGGCCGTTTGAAGCATAGTGCGATAGGAAGGTGAATTATGAAGAAGGTCCCAAAGGGATATCTTTGCAGGAGTATGCTTGAGTTGTTCAACAAGATCATACTCTATAGGAGTTAATCAAGGAGCACTAGGCAAGATGGGATTAGGAAAAGGTAATGGTGTTGGGGTGGGTTGTGGCGGTCGCGGATTGTTTTGATTGTAGTGTGTGTGAGCAACAACATCATGCTTAGGTGGGTAAAGGGTAAACTCAGGTTTAGGTGGAGGTGGAGGTTTATGTGATGGTGGGTAAAGGATGAGTTCAAGTTGGTATTGAATTTGTTGTTTGTGTGAAGGTGGGTAGAGAATGAGAGGATTCTTAGGATGTCCCACAGGGTATGTATGAGGTCCATTGATTGAGGGGATCAGATGGAAACTTGCGCATTCATAACCTTAGCAGTCTTGGTTTGATGTATCTCTAATAAAGGGCAATCAAGAATCACCTTTTTATCTAAGGAAGACACATTAGTATTGTTGTCATTTTCTAACACCATGATATTCTCCCTAGAAGGAGAGTTTTTAGGACAACTATGAATAAAATGTTCTTTCCATTTATGGATTGATTCTTCTAAAATGGCTGCATCGCAAGTGGAGGAATGATCAATGGTTGGATTATTGTGTTTATTGCTAGTGGGGAGAGTAGGGGAAGACTCTATTTGATTATCATTTTTCTGTATGGTCTCATTGTCTTGTTTTATATTAGCTACCCTAGTAGGAGAGCTTGTAATATGTTCATCCAAGGTTGAAGTTTGTAAAGTAGTTGCATCATAAGTAGGGGAGGCATCAAGAGAAGGACTAGTATGATTTTGAAATAGATTAGCCCAAACAATAAGAGTGTGAGGGAATGGAGGGTCAAGATTCTCATGATGTTGAATAGGCATATCTTCTAACACCGACCTATTCTCTTGGCATGGAGGAGGGATATTAGGAGAAGGACAATGTTGATTGTCATGGTTATGGAGAATAGGTAAGATGATAGTTAGAAATGTTTCTATGATCTCATTTTATTGTTGTCTAATATTTTCCAAAGGCGAATGAGGAGATGGACAATCAAGACCCTCAATGCTTGTAACTTCCTTCACCAAGATACCTTTGTCACTAATAGGAGAGGTATCGGGAGAAGAACAAGTATGATTGTTATGATTTTCTACACTACCATTCACACCAATGGGCAATGTAATATTAAGGATTATGCCAATGGTTTGATCATAACGATGACTAACATGTTTCTTAATGACTTCATTGTTGTAATCAAAATTGAATTCATAAGAGGGGATGTTGTATTTATGTAATCCATTTTTAACGAAATCAAAGCCACATCTTTTGAAAGAAAACATGCTACCATAGAATAGTAAAGAAAGTGCAATGCAATGACTTAAAATGAAATGTTGAAATGCAACTGTCAGATGTGAAACAAGGTAATTTTTTTATTACATTATGCATCAACCTGAAAGATGAAATGTTTGAAATACAAATTTGAAATTAAACAATGCATGAAATGAGCTAATTTAAGCTAGATCTAATGGAATGCATGTTAGAGAAACTCAGCCAACTAATACAGGTAGATAATGGCAGCAAATAAGAGCTTAAAAATAGGGTTTTTAGCTCTATAAAAGGCAGTTTTAGGGGTGAAAAGGGGCTAAGTCGCCCAAGGTGGTGAATTAGTCCCATTGGGGATTTTTTTTTAGAATTTTCAAAATTTTTGGTTGATTTTTTATGTTTTATGTATTGTATGAGGCAAATGTGAAGTGAAAATGCATAATTTTACTATTTTTCAATGAAATGAAATGCAATAATGCAAGCTATATGAGCTTTTCACTAATGCAATTTTTAAAACCCTAGGATGCAAATTAAACAATGCAAAACTTGATTCAATGTTGATGTAAGTGATTCTTAGGATGTAAATGCACTTGAAATCAGAAGTAAAATGTTCTAAAGTTGGGTTCACCAAAATGTGGACACTGATTTTGGTATATAATGGTTCTCTAACTCTTCTAGGGTTTTTCACCTAAAAGGAGAGAAATGGATCCCAAAATGCTAATGTCTACACTCAAGATTATGCAAGAATGGATGGAATATGCCTAAATGCAATAAAATGATAAAAGAGACGGAATATTAATGTAAAACTATTTAAATACATGATGTTTGAAAACACATTGTGATATGCAAACATGTGATAAATGGCCTAGAAATGCAAACAAAACTAGATAGAAAGTTACGAAACAAAATATGTGCACTTGGAGGCTGAAAAAGGATGGAATGAAGGTCTAGAATCCTAATAAAACTAATGCATAAGTCAACTAGGACACTTGTACTAATCTGGGCAACTTAGTCCCAGATTTGGAAAAACTGCTCTAGAGCTCGTTTCGGCCAAATGGGTATCCAAATATATAGAAACTTCTAGAAAATAGGTTTAGTGGGACTAAGTCGCCACTGTTGGTGACTTAGTCCACTTCTAAATTTCTAAAAATCCAAAAGTGGAAACGAAAGCCCTCGGTCTACACTTCGGTTCCTAACATTTGTCCTTTTCTGAAACTCTGATTTTTGGCACTGTAGGAGACTTTTTGTTGATTTATTAAAATGGTCAACAAGGAGATGTCTTCAAACAACTTTGCAACTTAATCTTTAATGATTTCCAAGCTTTCAAGATACCTAAATCTACAAACACACAAGAAAAGAAGGAGAAATGTTGGATGTTAGGGTATGGGGGTTTGTCTTGATCAAACCCCTTTTAGGTAATTAAGCAAAAAGTGAAGAAATAATGTAATGAAGCATGAAATAATGGAGTTAGAGACTTGCCATGATGATATATCTTGATTTTCTGCAGCAATGAATGAAGAATCTATCCTTGAATGTCTTAGAATGCTAAAACCCTAGCTTGCTTGACTTGAGAACATGAAGAATGATGAATGAAATGATGATGAGTTAAGATTTAGGGTTTAAAGACTTGTATTTATAGGAAATCCATCTAAAATTCTTGTTAATTTGATCCCCAAGGCTGACATGAAGGAAAAATAAACTTAAAATCCATTTTTTTCCCACCTGAACCTTAAAAATAGCCCAAATGGGACTAATTCGCCCAGAAGGGCAACTTGGTCCCACAGGGGCTATTTCTCCAGCTAGATTGTCTGGGAATGAATAAAACAAGCTTCTAAGTTGTTCTAATCATGTCTTTGATCAAATTAAGCCTTGGGATGCACAATATGGGGCCATAGGGGCCTATTAATGATGATGTAAAGGGAAATTAGGGCTAGGGACACATAGTTCAATGTGAAAGTGTGATTAAATACACTTTACATCATTAAAATGAGGTCCACAGCCTAGAAAGGCACAACATCCAATGTGAATATGTAAGACACATTACAACACGAGATTAGAATTAGGTTTAATTTACAAGTCTTCTAGATTAATGTGAGAATACAATTAAATACATTTTATAACATTGAATTAGGGGAAGAATAGGTCCATCAAGTCTAGAGAAGTGTGGAAGTCTTTTACAACACTTTACAACACCTTTACAAGACATCGATAAATGCATTTTATTCAGTTTGCAAGGGTCCAAGACCTACTGTGGATGTGTAAAACACCTCACAACACTAAATCAAGGCCTTTTTAAGTCCAATTTGTCATCAATTATTCCCATATCAAGCAAGGTATACACTTTTTAGTGACATACCTTTCACCACATAGTGCTATGGTTGTGTCATATAAATATCCTCCTCTAAATCACCATGAATGAAAGTCATTTTCACATCCATTTGTTGAAATTCTAGATCATAAATAGTAGCTATAGAAAGAAAAAATCTAATTAATGTAATTTTTGTAATAGGAGAAAATATCTCACTACATAATCAAGACCCTTAACCTCAGAGTAACATTTTGCAACCAACTATGTTTTTTACTTCCTAATACCTTCATCCTAACCAATCTTTTTTTGAACACCCATTTGCAACCAATATATTGTATTCCTTCAAGCAATGATATTAGATCTCATGTATCATTCTTTTTCAAAGTTGTGATTTCTTCATCTATAACAATCTTCCAATTTTCTACATCATTCATACCTAATGTCTCTTCTATAGAGATAGGTTCATCCATCGTTAGTATTCAAAGAAAAAATACATCTTTATTCATTGGATGAATACCTTTCAGGTGGTTGTCTATGCCTTATAGACCTTCAAACAAGCTAAGTTGGAGGTTTCCCTCCTCTTTTGAAGATTTAGAGCTAGATGAGCTCTCCTCAATTTCTTGTCTATCTAGGGGTCTCGATTCAAGTTTATTAGGAATAGAAAGAAATTGAATCACATCTTTTTTATTTTGTTTTACTACAATGCAATAGAAAAATGTTTTTTTCTCTAAAAATCGCATCTCTACTACATATTACCTTATGTGCAACAAAATCCTAAAACTCATATCCTTTCACAATATAACTATATCTAATAAAAATACATTTCACAGTCTTGTTATTCAAACTTGTTTGCTTCTCCTTTGGCACATGTCCATATGTCTCACAACCAAAAACTCTAAGATTTATCGATGAAGATGTGTAACCCAACCATGCCTCCATAGGAATTTTATCAATAAGATTTGATGTAAGAGACCTGATAATCAATTAGCAAGCAACAACAATAACTTTAGCCCAAAACCTTTATTTTAGACTAGCACCACTAAGAATAATCCTAACCCTCTCCATCAGTGTCTTGTTCATTCTTTCTGCAACTCAATTCTATTGTAGAGAATACAAAGTTGTCTTTTGTATTTAAATTTTATAATCTTTACATAATCTATCAAAAATAGAGAAAATGTTACCATCATTATTGTTAGAAAAATGGTGTCTCCATCTTTCAATTATAATAGGTTAATATATTTGAGCACGAGGGGGTGTAGGGGTACCTCCCCTGCAGGGTTCGAGGGTCATGTACCTCAACTTGGATTTATCACACTCACTCTTCTTTCCTTTTCCCTTAGGAACTACATGAAAATTTAGGGCTTCTTTGACATTGATAGATACCTTCTTTCTCATCTCTACAGAAAGGAAAGAACCCACAACATCCTCAATTTTCAAGACAATAAAAGTATTCCCAATAGTAATAACAAGAGAGTCCTATGAATCAAACAAAGAACAAATAGGATTTAACATCTCTCTTCCTCATCCATTTTACACTAACTGATATCAATTAAGTCACCAACATATTGAACACTTTCAAGTGGCCTAAAGTTTTTCCACCCTTTTCCATTCTCAAGGTATACAATTTCTTCCTCAAGAAAATATTGTTCACTAAAGAGTTGGTTTGATATATATCATCAAATTTCTTCCATAGTTTATTTGCAAATGAATATTCATGGACATTGATTAAAAAGATTTTGTCAAGCACAATATAATAAGACCCTTTGATTTACAATCTATAACATCATATTCAAAAACCAAAGTAGCATATGTAAGCCTTGAAACATTCTCATTAACAACATCCCATAGATCTTGATCAGTTTAAAAATCTTCCATCTTCAGCTTCCACATCTCAAACTTTTTACAGAAATTTTTTCTACCTCTATTCTCCCTAATGTGCTTTCCATCTAAAAATTTATGCAACAAGATCACAAAGTATTTTCTACACAAGTGCTTGCTCAAAATTGGATTAGTTAAAAAAAACACTACAACCCACAACTAAAACCAAAGGTGATCAAGCTTTGATACCACTTATAAGGAAGCTAAGGTAGTAGAAAAACTTCCTACATTAATTTTGAGAGGAAGGTTATGCAAATTTTTTAATATCTTTACAAAAACTATATAAGTTAAACAAAAATAAAGATAAATATTGAATTCATACCATAACATAGTGATTTACATGGGGAAAACCCTTTCAAGAGAAAAAATCCACACTCCAAAATTAAAATCCTTTGAATAAATGAAAATATCAAATTGTTTTTGTAAATACATCTTCCTCTTCCCATGTCTAGTGAAAACTAGGGGGAGGTAGAAGTAGACGATATTATAGATGAAGACTTGTAGGAAAACTTGGAAACTTGGATGTGGAGAGTACCTAGAAAATAAAATGAAATGAAAAATTCCTTTTTAATAGTGGCATTTTTGGTGGACGAGAGAGTTTTTTTGTGGACTCGTCAAGTTTTTGGTGAGTTAGTTTTTGGTGAAAACTCACCAAAAACTTGGCGTGTTTTTCTCCTTTATGCGGCAAGCAATTTTGGAGAGTAAATGTGGGGAAAAAATGCCATAGAAAAAATGGGCTCATTTTTTAAAACTTGTTGATTACTCAGAGAGTTTTTCAACTATGGGTTGAAATGAGGGATTTAATTGCTTAACACATATGATTAATTAATCAACAAGGTATAATTAAGTATTTATCAATGTGATTTTGGCATCTTGTGTTATTAGAGTGACAAATTAATGATGACATTATGGTGGTGGAATTATGGTGTCTACATTTGCCCCTCTTTGAAAGGGCATTGTGACTAAAATAAGTGGCGAATTTTAAAAGAATGTAAACAAAAAGAAGACAAAGGATGAGTGCATGAGGATACCCGAGTGGTATAATGGTTATGGAGATTCCCCCTCGAGAGGGCATGTAGGGACACAAGATACAAATGAATGCTTGAAATGAGAAGAGAGACATAGAACTTGGGCCAAAATTGACATTATTTAAATAACATTTGGGTCAAAACAGATGGGTTGAAATAGAAGGGTAGGAAAGAACAAGAATTAATATTAATTGTGGATATTTGATTAGAATATTTTTTGTAAGAATGAAGATGAGTGTTGAAAGATGATGGTGAATGTTATGAATATTGCATTGAATTCTATATATTTGAGCAACCTAATTTATTGTGCCATATAACTAGATACACTGAGATTTGTAAAACCATGATGACATTAATGTAATATGTTGTAGGATTGAAACAAAACAAACAAACAAACATATAACCACAACAAGAAAATACACAAAACTGAAAAAAGAAAAGAAAAGAAAGTCCTTGATTAGGTTAAAACCCAAGATGTGTTGATTGATGATAATGATAGTTTTGATTTGCCCTAAGTAATGATGTATGCAAGGGGGTTAGATTGAGAATGATATATCCCAATAAAGCTACATTTATTTGTTTAAAACAAGTAGGGATTTTAACATAACTAATGGTTTTTCAAATTTTTCTTTTTTCTTTATCTTTTTATTTGTTGACTATTTTGGATTTTATGATTTTCTATTATTTTTAGATATTCTTTTATTTTTTTCTATTTTTTATTATTAGGTTTGGATTTTTTTTTTATATTTGTTGATTTTCTATTTTTTTTGGATTTTTGATTTTCTAATGTTTTTAGAATTTTACTAAGGAACAACGTGTCTTGATATGAAATTGTGCTCTTAGTGTACTTTGAAGAAGAGTTGGCATATTGAGAGGTTTCTAAAACATTTAAAAATTCTTAATTGAGGTCAAAAGTAATGGAGGTGATGGATGATGAGGTTGAGGGTCTAGAATATCAAGAGTTAAAATGAGTGGGGAATTCTGCAAGTGTAGGTTACTTGTAGATAATAAACTAAATGGATGTTGAAAATTGTTCACTATGGTACTTGTCCAAGGAACCATAAGAATGGTTTTCAAATTTTGACAAAAAAATATTTTTACTTTTTATATATATTTTTTGGTTTTTGAAAGGAAGCGGGGTATGCAAAAACACTTCCTACACTAATATTGTAAGGAGAGTATTGTGCAAATTTCAAAATTCTAACAATTACAAAAATTAGAAATATATTTTTCAAAAAATACCAAAACACAGGTGTATAAGGAGAAATTATTTTTGAGAGAAAAACCCCACACTCCAAAGCAACTCAATATATTACTCAATAAATCATAATTACAATACACTTACAGAGCAAGCCTTTATAGGTGTACCACTAACAAGAGATATGGAGGAATTCTTACATCTTAAATAGTATTTGCAATTTAACTCTACACACCACCTTCATCTCAAGCACCTGATATATAAGAGATACAAAACTTGAAACCAACAAATGGTATTTTGAAACCCATGAGTTAAAACCACCCAAATTATCCCCATTCACATATGCCTTATGATATGTCATAATAAGCACCATAGGTTGGTTTATAGGTGTAACTCCCCTTTACAACTCTTTTATATAAATTCAACAACTTTTTACATTTCCTACATAGACTTCTAGGGACCATAACTTTTGATTTAGTGGGTCAATTGAGCCCATTTTTTAAAATTGGAATACTCAAAGAGAACTATGCAACATGCACCATCTAGAGGCAATGTCAAGCAACTGAGAATGTTTAGTTTTTCCAAAAACTTAGCCTATATAGCAAAAAATGAGTTTTTCCATTTTATACTTGAAGATCACACCTATAATATTAACATTAGGAGCAAATTTGACACATTTCCTAAAAATGTTGATCTATAGACTTTTTTTGAACAACAATGTTAATTGTTCAAACATGTATTTCTATGAGTTGAAAAGTATTTTGGTAGGTTGATTTATTTGAAATGTGGAGTTCATAAGGTCAAGTCACAATATTGCCTTTTTATATAGTTGACATGTTGAACAATTAATTTGATTTAGTAAGTTAAGTAAGTTGATTTCTTTGAAAAGTGGTTTTGTAAGCTTGAGCCATGTTATTGTCCTTTTTATATGACTACCATGTCCACATGCTCACCATTTACTTATAATGCATCTAAACCATATGAAGTCTCATCATTATTCTAATGCTTTGTCTTTAGATATAGTGAAATTGAAATCCACGTCTCACATTGTGATAATGCTTCATCTCTATTATTGAGTTTATATTGAAGTCTTCAATCTCATAATTAATACTCATCTTTAATGCTAATTCTGATTTCACAACCATATTTTAGTATTATTTAATAATTTAGAAGATTATAATTGCATCTTATATGATCTTTTCTTTAAAATATATGTTATATATAAGTGCAATGATGAAACTTGCATACCTATGTTGATTTTGTAGTGTAGAAAAGAGTAACCCTTTTTCACACTTAATTTGGGAATGAATAATGATAAAATGGACTTAATTGTGCCTTATTTAGGGTGTTGTAAAGTGTTTCTTTACACTTTCACACTAATCTAGGGCTTTATTAATTAATTGAGGTTAATTTGAGCTTAATTTGCCTCTTTAATTCAAATCCAAGCTTGATTTATTGCATTTTCCAAGGGATAAAACCCGACACTCTTAAAATGAAATTACACAACACCTAATTTTGTGAGGTATGTGTCCTAGGATAGTGACCTAGGACCCATTCGCCACATGGTGAATAGGTCCTCACTAGGTCTTATGACCCCCTTTTTGCATATCATTTCACAACCCCCGAAGAGTGTCCTAGTTAAGTATGCTAGGACTGGATGAGTCCTCACTTGACTTAGGGCCCTCCCTTGGGATATGTTTTTGGTGGTATTTTAATGGTTTGAAATTAAAGATTTGATGTTGACTTGTGTTATTTGAATTTTAGGATTTAATCTTAAGTTATGTATAAATATAAGGTTATTTCACATAGTTTTATCTAAGCAATCTAAGAGTCTAGAGAATTTTCATGAGATCAAGCATTCATATTCAAGAAGCAAGCAAGAGTGAAGTCTTGGAGCAACATTATAGGTCTTCAATCTCATTTTATTATCAAAGATCAAGCATTATTGGAGGAGTGATGATAAATGCCTATGGAGAATCATGATGGGTTCTAGGTTTTGGGGAGATGCACAAGACATTCAACCAAGTCTAATGACTTGTTTCCTAAGTGATTCCATCTTCTATGATCATCTATTTGCAGCCTAAAGAGAGGTATATTCAGATTTGTGGCTTATTAAGTAGATTTTGGGGTCTCCCAAAGTAGGTCTCTTGCATTGTTCATGTTTCATTTTAGGATCCTATTCTAACACAATTGAGTAGGGTTTCTTTGCATAATTAGAGATCTTAATATTAGTGAACTGAATATTTTTGTCACCTCTTGCACCTCGATGGTTTTGCACCTAAAAGGAGAGAGACAAAGATCAACACCTCATTCAAGAACAAACCCTTGAGATTTAAATGCAAAAGAGATTGAAATATGTCAAAAGGAAGGTTCTAGGGAAATAATAACAACAAATGAGGGTTCACCACCAAGTGTAAACTTGGAAAATGCAAAGTGTTTGAAAACATAGTGTAGTATGCAACATATACTAAATGACCTAAAAATGATTATGAAACAAAACAAAAATTTGTAAAACTAAATGTGTGCACCTAGAAATGTGTTGAAGAATGGAATGAGGAATGAAAATGCTATTGATCTTGAAATTTTGACCTACTGGGACTCATATGCCATTCTGGGCGAATAAGTCCCATATCTAGAAAATTGCATCGGAGCCCGTTTCAGCCAAATGGGTGTTTGAATCTATAGAAATCTCTGAAAAAAATGTATAGTGGGACTCATACACCACTAATGGCGTATGAGTCCACTTTGGCTTTTTTGAAAATTCGAAAGTGGAAACAAAAGCTCTCGGTCTACTCTTTCTATTCCTCCAGGTGTCTGAATTTGAAACTGTGATTTCTGACACTCTAAGTGGCTTTTTGTGTAGATTTTGACCTAGCCAACAAGGAGATGTCTTCAACAAGTTTTCAATCTATTCTTCAATCACCTCCAAGCCTTCAAGGTACCTAAACCTACAACCACACCAAGAAGGAGAGAGAAATATTGAATGTTAGGGAATAGGGGTTTGGCAAACCCCTTTTAGGTAATTAAACCAAATGAAGAAATAAGATGAAGCATGGACATGAAATGAAGGAACTAGAAACTTGCCATGATGATAGATCTTGAATTTTTGCAACAATGGATGAAGAATTTTCCCTTGAATGCCTTAGAAGTGGTCTTGAATGCTCTCTAAATGACCTAACCCTAGCTTGCTTGACTTGAGATGGAGAATGAATGATGAATGAATTATGAATTAGGGTTTAAAAGCTTGTTTATATAGGAAATCCACCTAAAATGCTCGCTAATTTGATCCCCAAGGCTGACATGGAGGAAAATTAAACTTAAAACCCAAATTTTCTTGCTCAAACCTCAAAAATAGCCCAAATGGGACTAATTTTCCACTCTAGGTGACTTAGTCCCACTTGGATGGGACTCATTCACCCAAAGTGGCAAATGGGTCCCACAGGGGCTCTTTTGCCACCTGGGATGTCGGGGAGTGAAGAAATTAGGTTTATATGATGATTTAGTTAGGTCTTTGATCAAAATAAGCCTTAGGATGCACAATATGGGGTCATAGGGGCCTATTAATGATGATATAAAGGGAAATTAGGGCTAGGGACACAAATTTCCATGTGAAAGTGTGATTAAATACACTTTACAACATTAAAATGAGGTCCACATAGCCTAGAAAGGCACAACATCCAATGTGAATGTGTAAAACACATTACAACACTAGATTAGGACAGAGTTAGGTTAATCAACTTAAAAAGGGCCCAGTACCTAATGTGGATGTGTAAAGAACCTCACAACAATAGATAAAAGGCAATCATTAGGTCCAATTTATCATTAATTATTCCCATATCAATCAAGAGATACTTTTTTCTACGCTACAATTAGACACACTCGAGGTTAGGATTGAACACACATGTCATGTTTTAGATTTTCATTCATCATCAAGGTTTAACTACTAAACTTGGGGTTTGATCGAGGCAAACCCCTATCCACCAAAAAGCTTCAAAATTTATTTTGTAGATTACTAGCAGATTTGGATCTAAAAGTGGGAATTTCAAGTTGCAGGAAGGAATTGCAGATCTGGGACTTCAAGACTAGTTCCAAGTTTCCTTGAAGGGCCTACCAGGACCCATTCACCACCTGACGAATGAGTCCCTATTAGGGTTTTAGGAGCAACAAATTTTCATAGTTTACAAGCTTCATTTCTAGATTTAGAGCCTCTTGGACAGGTACACCAGGACCCATTCGTCACCTGGAGAATGAGTCCCTGATAAAGTTGTAGAAACATCAAGCTTTGACCAAATGCACAATATTCCTTATTCTCAAATTTTCTAGAAAATTCCCTGTTTTCATTTTGCTTTATGATAGATTTCTTCATTACATCTTGTAGACTTGAGTTTAGAGTTGTTTTGCTAGTTTATATTTTTCTCCCCAAAGTGTGATTTCATTACATCTTGGCTTGGCTCACCTTTTGGGTTGGTAGTCACATCAAGGTTTGGATCCCATTTCTTGAATGAAATAGTAGAAAAGATGGTTACATCATAGCCCCCTTTTTTTTGATGTTTTCGATTTCCATTTAGTTTTGGGCACATTTTGATGAAATGACTTAACATAATTATATATCAACAAATGACAAACTCTTATATAAAGTTGGGCTCATTTCCCAATCTACAACTCCTCTTTATTTATAATTATTTTCATACATTTGACCATATTCTATCTAAAATTCTCATTAATCCTAAAACATTTGCCATAATTAGCCTTCTATTACACCCATGTTTGCAAATACTCTTATACACTCACATGTCACCTTGATATTAGCATTTACCTATCCCAGGTTAATCTTGTAGCATGCGGGAGGAATCCTATTGCCACACAAAATTGACATAAAATTTTAAAATTCAAAATTCAAATATTTGTTGACTCTTGCTTATTCCACTAGTTGTTATGAGTTGACCTTGTGCATGCTTGCGTGAGGACTTGCAACATTTTGATATTTATAGACATTCAATGTGCATTCATTCATTATAGAATTCCTATCCAAAAATCCTATTTATTAAAGAGAACAATCATTCTAGGAACACTTCACTTTGAAACACTAAAAATAATATAATGTTACATCAAATTATTCTAGGACATTTGCATGACTAAAGAGTGTTATCTTCAATTATTTCCATGATCATCCATGATCATATAGTTAGTTTAATTAAACTAGGAGAATTTGACCCTTGCAATCTTGTGATCTTGTGATTTGTACAAGGTATTTTTAAATACTAGTAATCCTCTTTTTTATATTAAAACAAAGCAAAAAAATACAAATACCAATAATCCTTATCAATCACTACAAAACAAAGAACATAATAAATTAGATAGTAGAAATACATAATGCACTAGATAAAGACCAAAGATCAAATCTATAGAAAAAACATCTATTTTTCTCTACCTAATTAAATACAATTTACATTATATCATACTTTCTCTTCATCATAATTCTACAAACTAAATATCTAATTCTCTTACATTCATTTTTAAACTACTTAATATTTTTAATTTACCTACCCAAACTATCTAAATTAATTGTATAATTATTAATTATATTAATTAATTAACTTAATAACCATTAGAAAAAGTGTATTTTCCTTTAAAATAATTTATCGTCCTTGAATTTTGACAAAAACAAATTGAGATTGCCAGGTCCTACCAGAATGTTCCAAATGAGACAAACAGGTTAGAAAGCTTCACATCGATTTGTCTTTAGACCCCGTTGCTTATCCCTAAACACAAAAACGGACGTACGAGCCCAATGTAAACCTTTCTGGCAACTTCATATTCAAAAAAGCAACGTGCAAATGCTAGCCTATAACTTGTATACGACCACTCAAGACTTTTACGCATGAGAGAACGCAAACTCAGAATCAATTCTCCCGCCCTTATTAGATTGCGAAGCAGGTCTCAAGTTCGAATTCCATGATCTTTGATATATATATTTAACCTCATTCAATAATTTTTTTATCAAATCCCAGCAATTAGCTTCGGAAGGGCGTAAAATCTCATGCCGAGCTCTATCTTGCCTCGGAGTTTGCTAGCCGGTGGCTCTTTTTGACGATTACGTCTCTGTTATTTATAATCTTGTGAAGGAAATGAAAGAATGCACGGGTTCTTTACAATTTCGGGGCGACATGCGGAAAGCTCAATAAAAATTCCATTTATTCAGACTGAAGAGTCCAGGTCAGTTGCAATTCACACTGTTTTCTCAAAATGTTTTATATTTACACTCTGTTATTATTACATATTTTCCCTCTTAACTTGCCCTGCATTTATTCTCCCGCGTGAAGTTCCGTTTACTGGGCCTGATAGAATTGTGTGAGGATCAACCACTAAAACGATATTTTACAGTCAGATTAATTTCGATTAAGTTAAAGAAATAAGGTCAAAATCACAATTATTGACGCATTTAATGCTGTAATTCGATTTAGTTTAATCTCTCTTTTTTCTGGGGGCTTCAGAATTCTTTCCGGCCTAAAATAATTATAAGTCCCTTTATCAGCTGCCAATTTACCTTTACTTTTATACGATGTTAAATACGTGGCAATTTCTTTTTACCCTTGGGGTCTTTTCCGTTTATTGTGAAATTCTGTGTAGAATGAGATCATATTTAATAGAAATCTGAATGTTATATTCCATTATATATGACCTTAGCCATACTCGTTCTTTTAAAATCGTCTGTTCGTACACACAAAATAATTCTCATGGCCCACCTTCTCCGGTTTAAACATTAGTCCTAGATCAGAGAAATTTCTTAAATTCTCAGATTGAGACTAAGAACGACCAAATTAGATTGTTGCCTTTTAAATTTATTTTGATTTGAAACGATGAGGCTCAAGGTTAAAATGCCTACCCATTCTAAACCCCATGTCCCCAATGCAGCTGCTTAAATGTGTTTTCTGCTTAAATTTAAGCAGCTGGAGTGTTCCCATGCATAAATTTTACTATGGGAAAAGGATACCTATTTTAATGGAGCAACTATTGTTTAGGAATTGAAAATAAGCCATGGAAAAAAAGGGGGGGCTGGAAATAAGCAGCAACTGCATATTGCCAAAAATCCACATGGCTCCACAAGTTTCTTTCCCTCTTCTTTAATATTTGCTTTCTATTTTTTTTCTATTTTTTTACTGCACAAATCATTATTAATACAATAAAAACAAATTTAAGTTGACTGCTAAAAATAAGCAGAAAAATCTTATATTCATGGAGCCACCAACTCCACAAATAATTCTTAAATAAGTTGAGCAGTGGTTGCTAGCCAAAATGAGCTAAGCAGCTGCATGGAGACCTGCCCTTAATGGTTGAGTTCAAAGCTCTGCTGCAGAGAAATTCTCCAAGTACACAACAATCAACTAGGGTAGGCCCTCCTGCTAACCCAGGCATTACTCCTACGGATGGCTTGCAAGCGGGTATGGATCACTTGATTGGCTTTCCGCTCAAAAACTTTGCACATCATTTTGTCTTGAACAAAAAATGCCTGCAAAGGAATTTTTTAAGAGATTTGTCATTCACAGAACATCTAAGCAAGTTGGAAGAATAGTCTTTAGTGATTAAAAGTTAATCTCTATGAGTGCTTATGTGTAAATTAGTCCACCATTCAATGTAGAACTGAGGGTTTCCTTCTAAAGTTTTAACATCTCTCCCTATGGCCCTGTCTTGTTAATTTTAAGTTTAACCAATCTTTCAGACAAATTCGTGGGATTTATATACTTAAGGGATTTCTCAGTCACAGAACATCCAAGCAAGTTGGAAGAATAGTTTTCAGTCATTTAACAGTTAATCTTCATGAGTGCTTATGTTTAAATTAGTGTGCCATTCAATGTAGAACTCAGGGTTTCCTTCTAAAATTTTAACATCTCTCTCTATGGCCCTGTCTTGTCAATTCCTTATTCATCTCCTCCTTAGTCTAACTCTCCTTGCAGTTTAACGATGGAGATGCTCAATATGATGTAATCATTTAAATATTTTGTTTATGATTCAGATCATCAATATCCTTCGTTGCCTCCTTAGGCCGCCCTTTCAGACTAATCAGCTCCTCAATTTGGAATGGCTTAAAATTGCCATCAGATCTCAGGTCCACTTCACTGCTTTGGAGAGAGTTGTAATCATTGAAATTTGTAATGACTGATGATTGGTTTATAGTTCTCGAATATCTCCTAAAACCCCTGCAACTGACGTATTGAAATGTGGGCACAAAAAGAGAGGATTTGTTTCATTAATTGCTTTACATCCCATAATTCTTTACTATTATCTGTGCTGTACCTTTAAAATAACTCCCAGTTGTTAACTTATCTACCTCTGTGTTGAGTTTCATTGATAACCTCATAGAAGGATTTATCTTAAATAACTGCACCCCCCTTTTAACCTGCCTTAGTCGTATTTTGGGAGCACATTTTGTTAGACACACATCCTTTCTTGTCGTTTCTTTGGTCATCTTGCATTCACCTACACATTGGTTTCTTGTTACGTACATCTTGATTGTCAATTTCAATCATTTAATTTCATAAATGCCAAGGTTTTGGCCATGATGGTTGTACGGTGCAAACTACCCCTATAAAAGTGAGGACATATGATATCCTAGGTTCCTAAGGTGCTCCCTTCGGGGGCTTCTGTGGATTGCGAATAGTCACCCCAAGAGTGACTAACTTATTATTATCAGGGAAAACTTTGTAAAGTTAAAAGTTTCATATATGATTTTCCATGCATGCCAAAATGTTCCTATAATATACAACAATGGGAAACGACCCTTATTTTGGTTTCTAATAATGTGGCACTTCAAGGTAATGGATTTTTATATCAGTTAAACTCATGAATAGTGCCTTTTCATGGATTTTCATGTTGTTACTTCAAAGGTTGAGATTGTATGTTACATTCATTCCCTCTATCTTGTTCTTTAGCACTTAGTAAGAATCTAGTCCGGCATGATATTCTTTAAGAGGTGAGCCTCAACAGAATAGTAGGCATAACTTCTGGGAGTGTTTCAAGTATGGAGATGATTGAATAAGGCATTGAATCTCACAAATGATATGCTTTCTGATTTAGGAGTTCTATTCTCAGTATTTTCACGATCATGTTGTTCCAATTGTTTTGTTGCCACACATCTATCTCAGTTAGTGACTGAGAAGGCATATAAAAGCATGAATCAGAGAAAACAGAGCATCTCTATTGTGAGGAAGGCCCATAGAAAGGAAAACTTTCCAATAGACAGGCCCTTGGTACATTGGAGGGAAGACATTGGCTCCTGTCCATGATGACACATGCAAATATAAACCACAGGGTCAACCTGAACCTCTTCTGCCCAACATTGGCTCCCATTTTTAACGTTGATGGCTAAAAGTACATGGGATCAAGTTTTATCCAAAATCGACATCATATATTGTGCTTCATCTATCCTCTATTGTATCTGTGTTTATAGTGTTTCAGATATGTTGTTTTGTCGGCAATCATGATACTTTGGCCTTGGACGTGGAGACTTGTTTCAAGAAACTTTTTTCTTCACTTTTCCTAGCCTAGAACAGTGGCACTTGGCTTCTTGAGGTAATTTCATGCTAAGTACAGAATATTTAGCCCTTCTTATGCTGCTGTAACATAATTTGTTCATTTATGGGCATAATGTTGCTGTATGTATATAAAATATGGCTGTCAGGCGAGTTCCCATGAGGACCAAACCCTTGCACAACCTGGATTTTGAAAGGATCTTGATAAAATATGTTATACTCACCTAAAGTTGCATGACTTGGAAGTAGGAAGAATTCAAATGATAGAACTAGCCACATGGAAAGAATACAATAGAACCTTGACAAATCTAAAAACTATGCAACCAAATGACAAAGTATAGACACAATTTATACATGGCAGACATCTCATTTCGACGTGTCACACCTTAATAGATTATGGTCATTTAAATAGGCATGAACTTCATATATTGTCATTCATTGAATCATAGTTCATAAGCCTTGAAGGCTGAAGTCTGTAACTGAATATTATATAGTTTCCAGCATTCCAACGGTTATGCTAAATGGCGAAAATGACAAACTGAAATTACATAGCATGAGTAGTGGAAGAAAATCTAGAACAATAGGAAGGATTTGAGCTTGGACTCTTCAGACATATATGGTATTGAGAACCTGAACACCCTGTCTATAATGGAGTTTCGCGCTAGCTAGGGTTTTCATCTGCATGTGCTTTCCCCAGTCTCATAATCTGGTTTGATGTTGGATGAATTTCATGGAAATTAATGAGTTTCATATCCCTGACATACCTTTATTTAATCATTTTCAGTATCTGGTTCAAGTTTTGAAGAAGCAAAGGCATATAAAATCTTCTCCCCAATTAATTCTTTATTGATGTAAATCTTCCAAAGAAACCTCTGAAATCTCTAAAATTCCTGCAAACCATTTCCTAAGTGAAATTATTGACCAGAATAAAGTCTGCAAAAAATTACCAAAATAGATACCAACTGCAACTCCAAAATGTATTCTAAGTAATTATTTGCCTTCTAATATTCCTTTATGTTCTCCATTCAAAGGTGAAATTATATGTTTAAGAATAAACCCTATCTGCAGGAAATGAGATGGTGAAACAGCCAAAAGCATGGTAGCAATGACGATGTGTGTCTGTTTTGGTCTTTGATCAGAACCTCAAGCAAGTTATGAGTCCAACTTGTGATTTTTGAAAGACTCATGAGTTGAGTTATAAAAACTTGTGAATTTTTGAGAGATGCATGAGTTTAGTGAGTTTGATATGATTGGAGTTCACACAAGTCTAGGTGATCACTGTCCACATTTCCACCCAAGCCAGACACGATTTTTGAGTAACCATGAGTAAAAGATTAGTCACATAGCCGTTCTCATCCTGAAAACCTATGTATCATTTTTTTATTTCATTGTATGATGAATTTATGTGATAAGCAATTTCTATTTACTATGTTGTGCAACAGCTAAAGCTGATGATCTCTGTGTGCTCTTTGGTCTGTAATTTTCTTCCTTTTGCAGCCCAAGTCAAGTTGCAAGGTGAGTTGATTCACCAGAACTTGAGAGTTTTTGAAAGATTCATGAGTTGACTCACCAAAACTTTTGAGTTTTTGAAAGAGCCACATTTTGACTCATCAAATTTGTGAGTATTCAAAAGATGCACAAATTTTGGTGACTTTGATTCCATTGGGTGAGTTCGACACAAGCCCAGGTAAACGTACACTCTATACACTTCACCAAACTCAAGCAAGATTCTTGAGTAACCGTGAGTACAAGATGAGTCACATGGCTTGGTTCTCATTATAAAAATTTAAAACCAATGTACTGTGTCTTTATTTCATTTAATGATGGATTCATTTGATAAGTAATGTCTGCATACCATGTTTATTGTGTAGTAGTGATGGATTTATGAGTAAAAGATGAGTCATGTGGCTTGGTTCTCATCATTAAAATTTAAACCAATGTACTATGTCTTTATTTCCCTCTATGATGGATTCATGTGATAAGTAATGTCTGCATTCCATGTTTATTGTGTAATAGTGATGGATTTCTGATGGAGCCATGTCGATATAAGGTTGTACCATGTATGATAAGGAAATTATAATATGTAAGATGGATGTGATCAATAGAGCATTGTCTAGGAAATGACCTTCATTTTATGGGTATGGACTTGGTGTAGTTCAAGGTAAAGCCATACATGTATTTGTCTTTTTTGGCGCATGTGGTTATTTTCGCTTCATGCTAATTACATGAATTCCCCTTAGGTATGATTGGTGTATAGTTTATTTTGTATAATCCCCTTACCATTCTATATGGATGGTGATGGACAGTTTATTGAGGCATGCCTTTGTCACTTTGTGTATATGTTTATGGGTCACCTTGAAGCTGAACTCTTCAGATGCCTCTTGCTAAGATTATATCAATGATCTCACCTTCATGCTTGCCTTCACTTTGGAATTGGAATTCTTTATGTATATCTATTACATTTTGTCATTTATGTGATGTCAACTAACTTATAGATATCTAGTTCTATTTTGGTAATGAGGGGGAAATACAGAGTCTGAAATTTTGGAGACATAAGGAGACAAGCAAGAATCAAGAAATTTCCAGTTAGGAAGTCAGCCATCTATCTCTCCCCTTAGTCATGAAGTTTCAAGGCACAAAGTATAGTCAACATGTGCCCAGTGTGATTGAAGATGGGATGTGAAAGCGCAAAATGCCATTGACCATGTGGCCTTGGTGAATGGAAGCCGTGCTTCTCCAAAGCAACCTTCCATGGGAGGTTTGAGTGATGACTTCTTAAAATCCCACACTATCCCGACCCATGGGGTAAGTGACTAATTCATTGACTTATGTCTTGAGTAGGATTGCATCTTCTATTTATATTATTAAACTAAAATTGTATTTCTTGTGTTGTCTTTCTAGATTACATATGGTCGAGTGGTCATATGTTCTTTGGAAATAGGATGGAGAGAAAACATGTTCTATGTTTTCCATTTGTGCATAGCAATAATTTTCCAAATATCCAATTTTAAAGGCTTTAAAGTTGCTATATTGATTCTCTTCTGCCTTCTTCTATCCAACTTTATTTCCTTGCAGCTCTTTACCTTCTTTTCTATGTATTGAGAACCACTACCTCAAGAAGAGATCAGACATAACAAATGCAAATGTCTTGGGTGTTGTTTGGCTTGTTGAAGACAATGGAAATTAAAGAAGTTCAGAAATAAGGGACTATAATCTATAACCAATATCTGTAATAACGAGAGCAAGGAATAATTTAGATCGGTGGTGCCTGTGAACATTAAATGTTCTAATTTCTACAATGTGTTGCTGTTCAATATTATTCAAAGTTGCATGGACATGGATACGGATACAAATATGGATATGGTGTCGGATACGGATACGACCATTTTTTAAGACCCTCAATATGGATACGGTTGGATAAGACTTTCATAAAAAACACATACACATATATTTTCTAAGTTATTAGAGGAGATTTTCATTACTTTATAAGCAAATAAGTAAATATAAATTAAAATAATATGAAAATTTAAATATTAATAATTGAGTAAAGAATAAACTATTAATTATATCTTTATAAATGTTTTATGTATTTAATTTTTAAAGAATAATTAAAAAAAATAAATAAAAATCTTTAATGTTTAAACAACATAATATAAATATAAAATTGTAAGCAATTAACTTTTTTAAATCTATAAAGATGAAAATGCCAAAAAAATAGTAGAGTTGCGCTGGAAGAAGACCTAGAAAAATGGGTTGTTGAAATAGAAAAACGTTTCATTTGTCTTCCTCATTTGGTTTAGGTTTTGCTTATACAAAAACAAAAAAGAAAATTGCAAGATTGAAGTTTAGGAAAATTCATGTTAGATTTTTTGAAAATCAAATCACGTAGTATCCGGCACGGATGGAAAATCAAGATTTTTTGGGCACGTGTGGGTATGGTATCCAACGTGTATTTGCGGTGTATCGTACCCGTATCTGTATTAGATACGGGGATATGTGCGCCTGGGGAGGGGTAGGGGCATATCCGGCTACTTTGATATTCTTCCATGCAGCCTTATATAGTATTAATTAAACTGTTAGTTCCATCTGTTCACAGTGGCATCGTCATCAAACCATTAGTTGATTGTCTTGAATGTGATCTCAACCTTTTTACCATATAACAATAGATGTAATATTTCCTTAGGGGCTCTCTGTTAGTGTTTTGTAGCGGCGGGAGATATTTTCTCTTAAATATAATTAACTCAAGGTAGGTCGGCCTTTGTTTTATAAACAAAATTTGTATTTATCTAGGTCGGCCCTAGAAAGGAGGTCACCTAGCTTGCTATATAAAGGAGTTAGAGTCTTCTCATTTCATCATAAAATCAATTGCATTCCAAGTTTGAATTTCTTCAGCAGCAAGTCTATTTTCAAGAGCAGCAGATTTGACTCAAGGAGAAGAGTTAGATATTTTGTGTATTCAAAGAAATCGCACTACATACAAGTGTGGATCCATTGTATTGTATTCGGCCTTTCTAGGGCCTGATTTTGAGTGCTATTCCTGCACTTATTTTTCTGATTTATGAGAGAATATCTTTCTGGGTTTTTCTCCCTCGAGTAGGAGGTTTTTCCTAGGGTAAATTACTGTGTTCATTGTTCTATGTGTTGTGTTTTCTGCTTATTGCATTTCTGATCCTAAATCTAACATGGTATCAGAGCGGGTTTAGAAAAGATCTGATCAGAAGAATTGAATGAGATTTGGATTTTGATATCTGGAAAATTGAGAACGAAAACTCTCAGGATTTTGGAGCCATGGAAGGATGAAACTCCTGATCATGGTGTTTGAATATAATCTTTGAACTTTGGAGAATTGAGTTTAAGATGTTGGTGAACGAGTCTGCAGGCGTTGGGAATTAATATTGATGCCGATATTACTCATCATTGCAGACGTTTCACATTTGGTACTCTTCTTGGTTGCCATCTCAAAGATTTATGAAATAAAAACTAGCGTATATTTCTCTCTATGGCTAGTCCAAATATCGCATATGGCGGAAAACATTTGTATGGAACTGACTACAGGAATGTATCTGTCAAGCAAGAATCATTGATGAAGACACCCAATATCGGGCCTCGTCTTGTCCATACAATTAGCGGGTGTATATTTCTAACATATTTAATGTATCGATGGGCATATGATTGCTATTGGCACGAGACATACAATTGGTGATCGTGGCAATTATCTGAAGAACAGTGAAGGTGGATACACTCTATCAGGTTGTATTATGCCTGCTAACATTTGAATCGCTACAGAGAATAATTGAATCATCATATATTCATCGAAGGGCAAGCCTCGAAGATTATTGATCGGGAGCCTTCTAAATGTATGTCTGATAATATTTGAAAGGTTAACGGATGGCACTCGTTGTTTGGTCTGGCATCGTCTTTAATTGCATATGTTTCGGTTGGTGTTCTCCAAGAATTGATCGATGTGTTAAGGCCCTCATTACCTTTGGCGTGTTCTATTGCGACAAATACCAAGAAGTTATACTTATTTGGTAGAACATATCGAAGGTTGAAGTCTGTATATGAATGTTATTGGGATGTCACTTAGTCGCTGTCCAGAATTGAGCGATATCATGGGATTATAAATATTCCTTTGCCAGTGTATATGTATTGCCGACGATACCTTATTCATCCTTGGTCGCTGTGATGGAAGTATATACCTCTGGGTGTATAATCGCAACTCTGGTGTTGTTGCTTGTTAGCATCACTGTCTTCTGTATGCCAATTTATGTATGCTGGTCGCAGGCTTAAACGGTATACATAGTATGTCCATGATCCTGAAGCCGAATGTTTATCTTTATAATATCTGGAGACAATTGTTATCTACCACTGGCCAATATTGGAGGAGGTTTTGTTGAATAAACCAGTGTCAGCCTTGGGTGAAGATGCAATTGTGTTTCTCAAAAGCGAGTCTCTTTGGCCTCCTCTGCATTTGTTATTAGTTTAGTATCAAATCGAGGCTTTGCAAGATTTCTTTCTTGACTTGGGAAAGGTGATAAAACATTTATTTATGGCTCATCAGAGAGGAGTGATGGAGGGGAATTACTCTGCACTCCCTAAACAGTCATCTAGTTCAATTGCAGCAGAGGAAGTCATTCATGGCATTTAGTATTTTGCTTTGGTTAATTGTAGAGGTAGCACTTCGGTTAACAAAACATCAATGGTGGAACACGTTGGTGGCGAGTTGGGTGGTACTATTGGTTTGGCTTCAAGTTGCTTGGGTGACGGTGGCTTGGGTGTTGGCAGTAAGGCTGTGATGCATGTTCAATGATTTTGGTTGTTGAGCCCTGGTTTTGTATCTTGTTTCTTCGCTATTGGCACAAGATATGGTGAACGGGACCGGGGTGCTGATAGCAAGGAAAGATATGGAGATCGAAATTTGGAAAGGCATCACTGGCTGGATATCTGTAGAATTGATCAACAATAAAGAGATAAGTATTTTATGTTTGTACCTTTGAATAATGATCATGAATTTAAATAATCATGTAGTTAATAATAATTCATGCAATAACATTGGGAATAGTGAATCATGTATGCTACTAGCATTGGTCTTTATATTTCTCTTTGGGGTAGTTTGATTTTATGAACTATTATTAATCTCTTTAAAATGTAGGATGGATCAAGGAGCAAAAGGATGTTGGATTATTTGAAGATATATTGAAGGCCTCATAATTTGAGGTGATGATTCTTGGAGATTAATCAACGAGGAGCAGGAGGCTCCTATGGATATGAATTCACCCCTCGATTACACTCCTGCCATTTAGAGGGAGTTAAATTCCACGAATCCAAGGCACGAGTTGAGATCATGTCCAGGAAGAGGATTTAAGGTTCTAAGATCAATCAATGGAGGGGAGTTCACTTCCAGAGGATTTCTTTACAATCTCTATATTGAGGCAGGGATCAAGAGGGAGTTCTGTGTTCAGCAAAATGGAGTCCTATGTCTTGAGGAACTAGAGTGACTCACTGAGAAGAAGTGAAGGTGTCAGCTAAGTGGGTTGCAGTGTTGCAAGACCAGGTGCTAAGTCTTTGGAAGGCCTCTTCAGCTGCAGAGAACAGAATTGCACAAGGCAGTCAACCTTGTTTTGACATTGGTAGCACTGCAAACCTATTTAGAATAGGGTGATCTGGGATGAGGTCGAGGAGGATAGTTCTGGACTCTCGCATGTCAGTAGTGCTGGAGGTGTGCATTGGAAACCGTTCCTCTAAAGGCAAGCATTGCAGGCAATCTTGGACAAGGAGGTCAGGAGGTTGATGCAGGTACTTGGAGCTCCAGAGGGAGTCACATCATCATGAAGGTTTGTTGTAATGTATATTTCTTTGAGACGGAGAAATATGAGGTGAAAGCCCTTGTAGTGTATATTTCTCTGAGACAGAGAAATATGAGGTGAAAGCCCTTGTAGTGTATATTTCTCTGAGATTGAGAAATATGAGGTGCAAGCCCTTGTACATCTCTGAGACTGAGATGTGTTTTTTCCACAAATGGGTGTAGCCATTGTGGACGTCATGTTGAGAGACTCCATGGTGAGCCCCTGTACATCTCTGAGACTGAGATGTGTTTTTCCACAAATGGGTGTAGCCATTGTGGACGCCATGTTGAGAGACTCCATGATGAGGATATTTGAAAATACCTCCCTAGCTAAGAGAGAGTGTTAGTGTTTTGTAGCGGTGGGAGATATTTTCTCTTAAATATAATTAACTCAAGGTAGGTCGGCCCTAGAAAGGAGGTCACCTAGCTTGCTATATAAAGGAGTCAGAGTCTTCTCATTTCATCATAAAATCAATTCCATTCCAAGTTTGAATTTCTTCAGCAGCAGGTCTATTTTCAAGAGCAGTAGATTCGACTCAAGGAGAAGAGTTAGATATTTTGTGTATTCAAAGAAATCGCACTACATACAAGTGCGGATCCATTGTATTGTATTTGGCCTTTCTAGGGCCTGATTTTGAGTGCTATTCCTGCACTTATTTTTCTGATTTATGAGAGAATATCTTGCTGGGTTTTTCTCCCTCGAGTAGGAGGGTTTTCCCAGGGTAAATTACTGTGTTCATTGTTCTATGTGTTGTGTTTTCTGCTTATTGCATTTCTGATCCTAAATCTAACACTCTCATGCTAGTTAGGCTATATTTTGAGCATCCAGGTAGGCAGAGACAACAACTAATGAGAAATGATAGAATAAAACACCAATAATTTTGTGCCTTATGATGGCCATATCATTATATGGTAACCACATTTTAAGTTATCAATCCCAGGGCCATAGAATTTCATAGAGACATATTAATTGATAAATGTTTCAACGGCCAACGCACTTACTGATCCTGGAATCAACTGTGAACTGTCATAGGTGAACTATACTTGATAATTTTATGCTATACAGTCAATGAGCTAATTGCAAAAATCCTTATTTAAGCAACAACTTTTAGAACTACAAGATCCCAAAAGTTCCAAGGTACCTAGAATGCCAAAATATGATAAAATAATAATTACACCTTAACTGGCCCTTTCTATATGGATGCCATCATTTTGTTGACAAAATGATTTGGAATTCGATAACCTATACTTACTAGCTAGTTTCTGGGTAGAAGAATTGATGCAGGAGCATCCCGGGTGAATAAGCAATTCGCATCCACCAAAAACAGTTTGACTTGGCTTCCATCAATTTTGGTTTGATTTCAGTTTAATGTGGCATTTTCGATGTTGCAATCAGTTTTCAGAGTTAAATTCAAATCTAGTTGCAGTGGTTGAGGTCGAATGACATTGTTGTCATTGATTGACAAAATGTCATTAATCGATACGAGTTTGAGCTGCATTCTGAAGTTTACTGCCTATTTCATCTTGGAGATTATTGATTTTATTTCAAAAGAAAGAAATACGAAATATTTTATTCCTTGCAAGAATGCAAAGGGTCGAACTATTGGAAATTGAAAAAAAAAACATAGCACATAACTGAAGGAGAGGTAGCGGCCAAGAACGAAAGGATTTAATGAGGAAATGCAGATTTAAAGAGATCTAAAAATCTCACGCAGCCAAGGAATGTGAAAAGGAAAATTTGATTTAAAGCATTTAAAAATAAAATGGCAGATTGGTGTTGAAGAGATTAATACCCACATAGCCTCTTGGAATTCTATAAAAAGCAGATAAAAAACAAGATTACAGGAAGAATGCAAAGAGACCTCTGTGGAAGAGATTGGGAGATTTAAAATAAAAATTACAATACAGATTTAGCTTTGAGCAGGGGCGTAGAGGAAGATAGAGGGGCTGTGTGCTGATTTGAGAGGGAGGCTGTGGAACTTTTGAAGACAAATAAAATTTGCAGGTTGAACAAAAGTATGCGCAGATGATAAAAGGAAGAGCCAGTAGGCGTGAGAGTGTAGGAGGCAAAGAAGGAAGTCGTGGGCATGTAAAGACCCAAAGAAATCAGCAAACAAGTGAATGTTATGGCCATGCTGTCCAAGGTAATTAGCACTTGTAAAGCAAATTAAATGTGTTGCCAGTGATGTTTTAAAATGCAATGAGAACATAGGCTATGTGAGGCAGACCAAGGAAGATACGGGGCTTGCAGGAAAATGAAAAGAAGTTTGGAATAGGTGCGTGAGCAGCCAGAGAGGGAGGGCGCGTGGACAGCCAGTGAGTGTAGGAGTGGGGAACTAAATGCAATGATAATTTTGTTGCTAAGAACAGGGTGTATGATGGATTCATGCCATAGATGTATGGCAGCTAACCACGAAAACCAGATTGTAGTCTGATTATTGTATTCATTAAATGTAAGAGTGAATGATGGCATATTAAATTGAAACTTGAAAACTGTAAAACAAATGAATTTGGAGTTGAATTTGAATGTAAATGCTTGAAGTGTTCAATGGTTTGGAAATAAATCAAATTGCCTCCATTTATTTGCGAAAGTTTAGTGTGCCATCAATTTGACAAATGGAATTGTCAATTGAAGCTTGTAGTGGCTGCGAAGTCTCTTGTAATCTGTGAATTTTTGAAAGTTGGGTGTGTGATCAGCGAGAGTGTATTTCAATCTGTCTGTGTCAAGAACACACAAATACGAAAGCCTTTGCAAGCGATAAAAACACAAACCTAAACCTAAATATCTTTATTTGAAGCTTAGTGCTGCTCTTCTAGAATAGATTGTCCATCTTCTAGTGTATTAAATCTAGTAGACATCAGCCAATAATAAATTGGATAACTTCTCTCTTCCAGATCACTTCCCTTATTTGCAATATTAATTGTGAAAGAATGATGAAAGTGGAAGGAAATTTATAGCTGTCATCTTTGATTATATATAATCAGTACATAACTGCTCATTTTATGACTTTTCTTTGAAATTGCTTTCAAAAGGCAAGGTCCCTAAGAATTCCCTATGGCTCTGCTAGGGCCCGATGGTGCCATTTGGGTAATATTTAATCTGTTTGATCAGGATCCATCAAACTATTTAGCAATTCAAATGCCATAGTTGTCACTTGAGAGATATTTTCAAGCAAAAGCTTGGGCTGTAAAAATTCTTTCCCTTCATTTTCTTCTAAGTCTAATATGAGGTTTGAGTGCAGTGCATAAATGGTCCTGGTTGAGTTCCTCAATCTCCATTGAGTCCCTACCCCTCCAAACAATAGGAGGTAAGAGGTTAAGGTTTTTAAAACTTGTTCTCTATATTTACAACCTTGTCATCTTGACAATGCATGTTGTCTTTTCTGCATGTCAATTTACACTATAACAAGTCCCTATGACCCCTTAAAAACAAAAATATGACAGAAAAATCATCATTGCTCTTTATTTTAGAAGATAAATGGCAAAGCTTGTAGGTGGTAATATGTAGCTAGTGTCTTATGACACAACGATAGGAAAAGCCACTGTGTCTATCAAGAGTTAAGATATCAAAGTGTCCAATTTCTTGAGCAGATGCATTTGCCTATTTAGCTGGGTTTTCATACGGATAAATAATAATAAAATCAATGAATTCTTCTTTATGGATCCTTTTGTGAATCATCTTGAGAGTGTTTGATGAATTAATATCATGAGCTTCCACCTATGTGAAGTAGAGTATTTGATGCTATGACATGAATCTTTATGACTTGAGATTTAAAAATATCACAGGAGCAATTTGACTATATACTATTTTAAATTATTTATCAAGACATTTGCTATGAATCTAACAAGATTATGTTCAAGCTGATTTTCTATAAGGAGTTTGGATGTAATGCACCACCTTACAAAGCCAGAACAAGATACAAGGCTAGAGCAAAAACCAAGTTTACTTGGATAGAAAGATACAATGTGGTCCCTGTATGCACACATTTCTTTTGGTTTGTACTCTGGGTTTGGGTGAATTCAAGGTTTGAGTTTATTAATGAGCTTGGTCATGAAGTCAAATCTTAATAAAAAATTTGACACATGGAAAACAATCTGCTTTGATCTTCCTCAAAGGGATTCTCATACACCAAATTGGTATCTTGCTTGGCGGTGTCCTAAACACTACCTTTGTTATTACCTTTTTCTCTCTCTGTGTAATGTTCCCATTCCATTAACATTTCCTGCAATGTCCCATAAGCCCATTCGTTCAATTTTCTTGATACGATGGAGGAAAAATTCTCTTTAAAGGGGGGGTTACAGTTTAGGGAAATTAGCAATAACAAATAAATAATATTTAATGGCACTTTCAGTTTAATTTCATCAGTTTCTGGCAGTACATTATGGGAGTTACAAGTTGACTTTTCAATTAGGGCAGTTATGTTGTCAGAGTGGGGGTACTGAGTTATGGTGGCTTTTTGACTTGAACAAAATTTTCTATTTTGGGAATACAGTCAGATTATGGGTGTGCTTGGATTTGGGCCCTCTTTTGTGCCATAAAATGAGGTGTTTGGCTGTTAGAAGTGTCCCTTTCTACTGTTATATTTCCACATTAGTGTTCTGTAGTTGATTTGAGGATGAAATTCCTGAATCTCAAAACCAGAGGAAGAAACTTCTTTGGCTCCCTTTGGCAGTCGCATCTTGGGGCTGCAATTGTGTTGAAGATATTCTCTTTCTTCATTTCTGGCAAGTGTTAGAGGTCTATCACAGCTGTACATAGTGCACAATCAGTTCTGGAGAATTGTTTGTAGGTCATCACATGTGTTTCAGGTTTGATGTGGTCGCATGCTGTTATTTATTTGTGTGATCCAGTTTTATGTTGTCAATAAATACAATATTTCAATATGTTGCATTGTTTATAAATTTAGGTGTAGTAAGTTAGTTATACAACTTTTGTAAAGTTATTATAGTGGTAGTAGAGCTAACTTCCTGCCAGCCTGTGGGGTATGGCAAAAAATGAAAGATCCATGTTAGAGGAGGAAAGAGTAGATCTATTTCAAGACACCATGATAGGAATCTGAATGGGCCAGGAAAGAATGATTGAATTGTTGACGCGGTTGTTGTAGATCCAAGAAAACATGCCCATGGCCACCCCATTACAAAAACAAGGAAATACCAAAATGCCACAAAGTGGGGAAAGCTCGTATGCAAATCACTGCCTTGTAAGTTTTATTCCAAAATCCTCAAAACCCATGTTCCTACAAAGGGAGGAAAGATAAAAGCCAAAAACTTCTTCTATGGAGGAGTTGAACAAATTATTTGGAGAATATAAAGGAAAAATTAAAACTTATGAGTTTAGGGTGGCTAAAACATTTGACAAGTATCGAGAGTTAGTGGGAAAAGGTGTGTGAAGGAGAAGTCAAGGAAATAATCAAGGTGACAATAGAAAGGAATTGAAGCATAAAGTAAACAAGTTAATTGCACCCTCATTTGATGGCACAAACAAGATCTCTGCTAGTGCTTGGTTGTAGAAATTGCATGCATATGTTACCCACAGCTCCATGATGGAAGAATATGGTATTTAGTTTGCTACCTTGCATTTGGAAGGTGTAACATATGATTGGTAGCATCATGGCCTCATCACACAAGGGCATGGCCTTATGCAAAATTTTGAAGATTTTAGCTAGACGTTATTGAACAAAATTAAGCAGAAGGATGAGGAAGAGTATTTTAGAGAACTCGCCAAAATAAAACAACAAACTTTAGTGGACGCATATGTAGTAGAGTTCCAAAGAGGATCATTTTCCTCATTGTTTAGGGATTAGTTGAGCCTCTCAGGGGCTTGGTTAAATCCTTTGCATTGCCTTCATTGTAGGAAGCTAAAAAGAGAGCCTTGACACTTGAACCATCTACGTTAAGGAATAAGTTTACATCACATTCAAAATCACTTACTACTTGATTCCAAAAGGGAGACTTTCAAGGGGGTGGATCAAGTTCACAACCACAAAAGACTGCACAACAACCATTTACACCAAAGATGGATGACATCACTAGAAATGAACTTAGGAGAAAGAAGCTATGTTTTGCTTGTAGATAGCCATGGGAACTTGGCAAGGCCAAGTACATTTCATAGAGGTGGTGTTTGATGAAGAGAATGAGCTTCAAGAACTAGAGCCGCAACCAACCACAAAGGAGCAAAACATAGAAGATAGCAGTGCCACTCGTACAAATCTTTCAAGCACACCATGATACCACCTTTTTAGAGTTCGTGAGGTATTTTTTGGGCAATGGATTACCATGTTGATAGATAGTGGGGCCACCCATAATTTCATTGATGAGAGCTTTGTGACTAAGAGGGGATTGAAAGCATAAGAGTTTTCAGGGTTCAATTTCATTGTTGTAGATAGATTCCCAACCCCTTGCACAAAGATCATGTGATAGCTCAAACTAACACTTGGTGACTATGAGGTATAGTGATTTTTATGTTGTGGGATGTAGTTTTGGGAATGCAATGGTTGCATTCTCTTGGAACTATCAATCCCATTTAGTTGAAGTTTAAATATCAAGGAAATATGTGACTCTTAGAGGTATGCTTGAGGGGTCACCACAAGTGATAATAGCTAAAAATTTGGAAAGAACATTCAACAAGGGACAAATTGCTTGGTGATGGAGTGCATGCACACTATTGCATCTTCTGGTAGGTAACATAGTTATCATGTTGATTCAAACTCTTTCGGATAAGCAAGGTATGGTGTTTAGTGATATGCCTCTAGGATTGCATTAGATAGAGGATTCCAACATATTTTAGAGTTGGAACTAGACTCTAAGTTTGTCATGATAACTGCTTATTGCCACTTGAGGACATACAAAGAAGAGATAGAGAAGGCTATTAAGGAGTTAGTTAAAATGGGCTACATCAGTGTTGGGAATTAAGGTGTCTCAACCTTGGAAATTCCTAATCTATTTACTTATTATTATTTTACATTTTTTTGTAGATATTTGGCATTTATATTATGAATATTTGTGCTCCATCAAAGAGGGGCGTGAGATTTTGAGTTGGCACTTTTGCCACATGTTGGTGCCTTGAAAAGTAAGTTATTAGTTATCAAAAGATGCCCATTTAGTGGTATGACATGGAAAACCTATTTTTAAGGATGTTATGATAGATTCTACGACAATTGTAAGGGCTAAATATAAGGGAGATCATTTTGGACACGAGTATCATGTAGATGGATTATTTATGACACACGTAGGAGAATCTTTGCATAGACTATTGATAGTCTATGATGCATGCAAGAGCATCTACTATCTTATAGGGATTTTATAACAACTTGTAAGAGGTGTAAGTGTCATGTAAGAGACTATGTTTAGTATGTAAGGGTTGTATGAATTTTTACCATGGTATTTTGGAACCATGCTTTGACCCATGGTAATGTTTTATGGTGGTATTTTGGGCTTCCATGAGTCTATATATTGAGGGCTTGAGATGGAGACATTATGAGAAGTTTTACAGGTATACAAATGCTATTAGATTGGATGCAGGATTGAAGGAAGTTGAATGTATTATAATCTTTTTGTAGGTAATACAAACTTGTCATTTTTTTGATGGAGTTTTTTACTTAAAAGGGTTCTCTCCATGTAAATCTTTGTGTTATGTGTATGGCTCTTGAGCATTGCTGATTTTCTTTGTTGATGGTTCATATTAGTTTAAATCTTCTTTGATATTCTATAGTATATTTTTCAGATTTGCAAGTTAATTTCAAATTTCCATATTGTAGTAGTTTCCTTCATTTCTAACAATCAAACCCAACTCTTGGTCCTTTGCTTTATCAATGTTCCTTGTAAAATGTAAAATCCCACCCTTGTTTTTTCCGTAGTTATTTCACAACTTGCACTCGTTAGCGTTAGCCCAAAATGCAATGATAGATATACTGGAAAGTAACCCTTCACTTTCTGATCACTAAGATCCTGGAGAGGGCAAGGTGAGAGCATACAGTGTAAGGGGATCTGAATATAGTCACAACGCTGAAAGTAACAATAAGCTATTAGCGGTAAGTTAGCCAATAGAGAAAGTAAAGTACTTGGCGGCAAAGCCAACCACTTCCACTTTTCAGTGGACTACAGGAAAGTAAAGCGAAGTAAAGCACTTGGCGGCGTAGCCAGCCACTTCTATTAGTTTTAGGATCAGAAGTTAAATAAGCAGATTTTAATTCAATTTCAAACAAATAGACACAACATATACCCTGGGAAAACCCTCCACTTGAGGGAGAAAAACCCAGCAACAATATATCACTTATATATTGAATATGAATCAACAATGTTCTTTACAATGAGGCCGATTACAAGGCCAAGTATTAGCACCAAAGCTTGATGCAACCACAGATTATTATCTTGCTCTTCCTTGATATCGAATTCAGCCTTCTTGAGAAACTTCCATCTGCGGTTGAAGAAATTCGCACGCCTCTACTGCCGAACTATGAATGTGTATGAATGAAAAATGAATCTCCAAATGAACAATGAATAATATATACATGAGAGAGAGAGGGATCGTGACCTTTCAATACATCATGTCGGCCTTCTAATATGAAACGTTATGACTCCATAAGGTGGCGAATAAATAAAGTCGGCCTCAAGTAATTATTTATCAATAATTAAATATTATATGTTGTTCTCAAGTGAAGCGCCTCTTCACTTTAATATCAGCTTCAAAAAATTGAATAGCCGATAAGGCTATATTAAATTTATTGCTTCATAATCGGGTGCTGGAAGTGATGCCTGACGCTGCCAACATCAACAACTTCCACTTTTCAATGGGCAACAAAAGATGAAAGGAAACTCAACCACTTATTCAATGGGAGTGTAATACAAAATAACAAAACATAAATAGCTGATTGGTACTACCATATCAGTGTTACAATGATCATCAGATACATGATAAGACGATAAAAACTACTCAAAATGACACCTATTACAATATAGATCAATCCCTGCAACATGTAATCAGTTAGGCATCATAAAACAAGCAAGTATTAGGAATAAATCAGGTCTGATATGTTTTGACAGCAAACTGATATGCAGGGACAACAAGCATGAAACTCCAACCAGCCATCATAAAGCGGTCATAACTCCCTCCAAACTCATCGGAATAATCTCAAATCACTTGCAAATGGAGCAGCAGACCTAGGCGTCCAAACTGAGACAACAAGCCGCCACTTTCCAGCCTGATACACTCCGACACATATCCCAAGACACCCACAACAAGCTATACGACTCCCTAAGGAGGTCGACCAAGAAGTAAAAATACAAATCACCTTCTAAAATCACCAAACTTGGAGCAATGTGGCACCCGAGCATGAGGAAAACTTAGAGACAATACCCACAAAACAGATTCAACTCCTCCGACCAGCGTGAGCGAAAATGTGGGTCAGCTAGGTGTAGACTAGTGACATCAAGATCTGATAAAACACTTCAAAAACGCCTCCAAATTGCAAACCATCACACCCACACACCAAAAACAACTAGAAAACATCAAAGCTAACAAATACCAAAAGGAATGATAAAGCCATCACCATATGAAGCTCAACTGCAACCCTTGAAATGGAGCTACAACTCTGTTAAGCTAGGAGATATTTTTCAATCTTGAAACTGAAGTTGACTTGGAGGGGTTTCATCCTCAAAGCCCAAGATTCCTTTGCATTTTAGCAGCTCTTTGGTGTATCAAATTCAACATATCCAAATGAGAGGAGGAAGGACATATAAATAGATTTCAAACCCAAAAGTTTGAATTACAAATTCCCTCCAAAATGGGACACCAACCTCTTGAAGGCAATAAAATATTAATAAAAGTGTTTTGAATTTTGCCATCCAACGCCAATGACCCCTTTTAAAAACAAAAATTATTCATCCTAGGCGTGGGGGCCAAAAAAGCAGCTCAATAATAAAACATGAACTTAAGTTGCAAACCTTCCATTTTTAGACTCCAAGGATGTTAGAAGAGCCATTGCCATAATTGCACTGCCACACTGCCAGGAATAGTAACTGAGTGTTGAATTGTTGCCAAACCACACTACCAAAAATAACACTTACTAAAAATAGCATATTGCTAAAAATAGTAAGTGACTCCAAACACCATTTGAGCACATTCCGAGTAGCCATCGTAACTTACTAAAAATAGTAAGTCTAGAAATAGGCATTGATAAAAATGCATGTAACTGCCCATCAAAGCTCTTTGAAATCCAAGAAAGACCCAACCAACATATTGCCAAACTCCTGCAACCAACCCCTGAAAAAGCTAGAAAGATACATCCAAGAAAATAGGAAACCCTTAAAATGCCTCCGAGTAGCCCATGGAACCCCAAAAATGGGCTATCGGCCATTGAAACGCATAGGGCTAAAAAGGGTACGTTATAGTTCCCCCTTCCTAAAGATTGCTTGTCCTTAAGAATGCCACCACAACTCTAGAAACAATAGACTAATCCACATAAAACCAAGTAAGATCCTAGGGTCCACGTCCATCTCAGAAAGGACCCACCATGGCGACGCTGCACCACTTTGATCTTAAGTATAAAACCATTGTGCCAAATTTGCACTATCCTCTCTTGTAACCTTGAAATGATACCATCCACGAGACTCGATCAAAAATACCTGGGAGGCCTGAAATCTACACCATGCAACATCTCCTGTCCAAACATCTCTGAGAAGTCCATATTTGCAATGCCATTGCCTAACACGATCTTGGGCAATAGGAAGGTATGTCTGTTCAACCCCAAACCATACTCCTCAGCATATCTCCTCATGGTGTCAAGCAGAGCCATGACTGTGTTGATGCAGGTTTTGTGACCTCAACCAACATTAGAATAAAATACCCAATAGAATATCCTATTCTCTCTTGAACAAAGACTCCAATGTGCTAAGCAAAGTGATCACAAAGTAGACTCCAAGGTTCTTGATGTATATAGGATAGTCTCAGTTGGTTTGATGTGTTTTGCTAGTATTTCAAGGGGGACTTATGCGCAACTTTATCACTTTGGACTATGAATGCTGTGGATAATGAATGATGAAGTTCTATTACTGCCGATCTTTAAAAATAAAATAAAAAAAAGGATAAGGGTTTAGAGACTAGACTAATTCTAAACTACTCCTATGAACTCAAGAGACAAGTGTTGAATGGCGAAATTCAGACCTATCTTTGCTTTGCCAAGTACAATGACTACAACAACTAGACAAAGATGGTGCAATCTTCAAAGGGAGTTTGCTAATGATATCCTATTACTCAAGACCATCATCAATTCGAACAATGAATATAAGTAATAGAATTTGAATTTAGTAATTTAAAAGTTCAGACTAACCTTGCACATGAAATTGAAAATCATTCAATTGAAAAAGGTATGAACTAATTTCACCATTATCAACACTATCAATCTTTCATTCATTTAAAATTGCTAAAAACAAATCTATTTTATTGAAGAAATATGAAACCATGCAAGCTTTCAAACTAACAAATACTCATCAATGAGTTAAATCGTTATTTTGAATAGCACTCTTAGCAACAATTCACAAGTCTCCCCGAACAAATGAAATGAATGGGTTTATATAGGCATCCCAATTACAAAGCAATGGCCCAGATTGATCTGAGATCAATGGCCAAGATTATTTCCAGAAACCCTAACCCTGAAAAGCATAACTAACTTCTGAGACACATGGCGCAAGGAAGATGAGCCACTTGGAATATGGAAAATACTAACACCTCGCAAGCTAATCAAGTAAACAAGGCTCCAGAATGCAATTCCCCTTGGCTTGTTCTTTGGCTGCGAATGCAATGAACCTTGCCATTAACAAATTGAGTTCCTCCATTGGATGAAGTCCACATTTGATCATGTTTGCTGCTATGGGCGTAGGCATTTCATGTTGGGTGCCAAACATTCTTCTTTTGTGTTGAATTACGTTTAATTACTCAAAGTTGGTGTCTCCAACTTTCTTCCACTTGGATGATAGCTGGGATTCTGGATAAAATTCTTTGAGAACCTCCTTGACTTGATTCTTTCTGACTCCTCCCACGTTCTTTGAGGTAGACATGGCGTTTGTATGAAGCTAGAAGTTAGAAAATATGCATAAATTGCAAAGAAGGCATTATACTTAAAATTTTAGGATGGGTAAGTGCCCTAATTAATTAATTTAAAATTCCAGAACTCGACTGCAAGGGTTGATTAGAAAATAAATTCAAACAAAAATGAATTCCAATTACCAATCCTTGTTTTTTCAAGAATATTTAGAGAATTTTAATTATTTTACTGGAATTTGTGAGCTCAAAATTGGAATTTATCTATAAACTTAAGATTAAAATTCTCATTCTTCTCCAAATTTGCGGCTTGTGAACCTATAGAAGCTTGAAAAACTTGGAATTTTGAGAATGTATTTGACTTCTTGTACTTGGACTGATCAGATTTCTAGCTTATGCAAAATTGAAGAAGACGCCTATGGTTGTGCTGAAGCTTGCTGAGAGAAATTTTAACTTGTGTTGAATGAAAAAAACTCTTCAAACGCATCCTTCTATAAGCAAAACCTTTCCTTTTTCATAGAATTCGACCTCCCTTATGATTGGTTGCTTTATAAAAAAAAAATAAAGATATCTTATCCTTGTTTTTTGATTTTTCCTTGGGCGCCCTTCTTCCTTGCATGTGAAGTTTTCGAATAAAATAAAAACTTAAGTTATTTTTTATTTTACCCTGCTTAGGAAAATCAACCTTTATGTGGAATTTTTCACTTTGGAACTGGATTTTCCATCACTTCACCAAGCAGACTTCATGCCTTAGCCAATTTTGTGGTTTTCTTCTTGGGAAATACGCCCCCAACTGGAATTTTCATTCTTTCAATTAGATTTCTTACCTTAAGGGGGTAATTTTGATTTTGAAAACTTTAACATGGAATTCCTGAGGTTTTAACTAGATTTTCCATCATTTTCCTTAGGAAATTTTATCCACTTCGAGTTGAATTTCTACTTTTAGACATATTCACCCAACTGGAATTTTACCTCATGAAACTGGATTTCACTCTCGAAAGTGGGCGAATTTTAACTAGATTTTTTAATAATTCAACTGGATTTTCACCATGGGCAAACTTCATGACTTGAGGAGGATTTTCTCATGTTTTGGGCGGACTTTATAGGTTTTCTGCCTTGACGCTTTCGAAACCCTAACCTTGGCACTTTCTAAAAATATAAATTACTAAAAATAGAAAAAAGCAAAAAGCAAAAAGCAAAGTTTCAAAAAATAGTAAATCTCCGATTGATCTCAAAATGCCATAAATGGAACTTTCGAAAAAGCAAAAAAACATAATCCCTAAAAAATAGGAAGTGTCAGAATTGACTCAAAGGAATTGCGTTTTTCGTCCTTCGGACCTTCTGAGCACTTCTATGGTGTCAAAAACTTCATTTGACCCTCCGAGTATTGACCAGGCCTACTCAACCATCTCACATCTTGACAAGTCTTAACTCAAACCCAAACCTTTTGAAAGAGACTAAGAGAAACTGAAGCTAATGCTAGAACCAACTTTTCAAAAGGGGGGGTCCCCATTTGCAATGGGGCAATGTGTGATTAGGTCACAATAGACTGCAAATGTGACTTTTCCAAATCTTCTCGCAAAAAGGAAAGCCATCCCTTGCAATAGTTCAACAAATGTATCTTCATAATGCCACACACAACCATGAAGACTCCTAAAAACTTTGGTTGTTCCAACTTTGAGATTCTCTGAATAGTGAAACCAAGCATGCGGTAGTTTGCTGTCTTGAACCAACATTGAGAGGAAACTATCAAGACTTACATCACAAACCTTCTTAAGATGAACTCTTTGAGTTCAAAAGGTTTGAAGTAACCAATAGTCACTACTATTCAAAGTTGGAATCAACAAGGTACAATTTGAGTTTAGTGCTCTACTTAAGGGATAACAAGTTAACAATAGTTCCAATGGAATTCCCAAGCATTATCATGTGAGATGAGGGTAGTGTTGCATAATAACATTTTGAAAGTGGCTGGGAAGCACTTCAAAGCAATTTCCAACTGAAGCCTTTTACCTCCTCGACAAGAAATAATGTGCCAACTCTCCTGAATGGGAGTAACTTCAAATGTAAGGTGGCTGGTCTACAACCAAACAACAAGCTCAAGACTCAAAATCTGACCCTGTTTATGCCAAGGAACACTCCCAAGAGTAACCATCCATTCACTTCTCCAACCCTTACTTAAGATTTCTCTCCAATTCATTTGTTGATGAACAATTGGAACCACCTATAAGAGAGGGGGACCAACCACGTTCAAGGCCCTAGGTCACGAAGAGCCAAGAGCGGAGGCTGCCTTAACTTACCTCACTTTGAAGGGTTGTCTCGAAATGAGGGACAAGAATGATGAGGATTATATAAGGTCCTTCAATCACTCTGCAGACCTGAAATCCAAAATGGGGCTAGACGAGCCAGTTTTCAGGTTCAACACTGTATCTCAGGTAACTCTCTGCTCGAGGACGAAAGCGTGGTTCTGGGACGATAGCGTGGCGTGTTGGCGCCTCTCAGGTGCATTGGTGTCCGTACGACCAAAGGACCGAAAATACAGTGGGAATTGCCAGAAAACGAGTTGACAACCTAGCTAGTGGTTTCTAAGGGAACAAAACAGAACTATAAAGTAAGAGATATATAAGCGAATATGATAAAGTAGATATATTAAAGCTAGGGTGACAAAGATGATCTCACAAAAGAGCCTGTTCGCCAGCTAGCTCCAAATGCACATCCACCTACACACACAAGAAAGAGGAAAATTGTTGGGGGGCTGTATAGGGGTCTGCCTCAGTCAAACCCCGCTTTGGTGTTTCCACCTCCACGGACAACCAAGATAGCAACTGTAGAGAAAAGTATGATAAAGGAGGAAAGAAAGTAGAGAACACAATAAACACTACAAAACAGTAATGTGCTACTCAACCAAATCGTAGAGAGGAGTGAAAATGCTTACTACCTCCACCAAGAGCTCACTAACTAATGGAGGAGAAAAAGAGAGGACTCGAGCCCCTACTACAATGGTGTTGTTCCACACTTGCTCTACAGAGTTGATGGAGTGTTGTTGCTACTACTATGGAGTGCCAAAGTGCTACTTGAGAGTGATGGATGCCAAGAGAATGCAAAAAGGGAGTGTGTAGAAGATCAGATGAATGCTTAGAAGATTGTGGAGAAGATGAAATGCATGAAGATTTTTTTTGAAGGTGGGATGAGAAAAATAGCCATATTTGGGTCAGTTGGTCGAAGAGGGGCATTACAAACCGACCCCAATGGGAAGTGTAACACCTCTGCCAGCTTTAGATGCAGGAATCCGTCAGGTACGTAAGCGCGCCGTGCGAGCGTCTCCGACAGTTATTCTTCTACCGACACAAAAGATAGATGCCAAGTGGAACAAAGGCAGGCTGATGTGGATTTTCATCTTCGGATTTGGTTTTTTAAGTTGAGGGAGTGTAAAAGGGGAATTTGCATAAGGGGTTCAAATTCACTCCTATACACAACCAAATGGCTAATAAGGAAGGGAACAACACCATAAATTCTAAAATTTTTATCCTTATCCCTCCAAGGATCCTTCTTACCATACCCAATAAGCTCCATCAATCCATGTTGAGGACCCTAAGCCTAGATACCCAACCGATAATGACCCTCAACATACTTGGGAAGATGTACATCACAACTCTAAATGCCCTTCATAACACCTTGCTCATCATGGAAGTTTGTGACTCTTTTAGTAATCTTTTGCAGCCCATCCATGAAAGCATCAACAACTATGGAGCATGGAAGTCTTCAAACCCAATCCCTCAAAAGGATTAGTATAAGCTAAAGCATCACTCAACCCAAGGGATGGATTGTCAAACATGTAGACATCCTATTTTGGTCCTTCTTTCTCCCAAGCTTCATAAGTAACAAGCCTGAAATCTTATTTTCTTGTTCCTATAATGAAATTTCTAGCAGCTACCAAACCATGTTTTGATAACACCTTGATGTCAAAGATGAGGAAGTCACCGTGCTTCAACACTTCCCATGTGGAAACTTCATCCTCAACTCCACTTATGCTTTCTTTTTTCAAGCAACCTTCTTGGAAGATTATCAATCATAAAGATTGACTCTCCCTCATGATTTGTTCTCAAATCATCAATAAGTCGAGAGCCACATTTTATCTCATGCTTGGAAACTTTAGGATCCCATATCTTGCCATTGTCACTAAATATTTCATCTTCCATCAAAAAGAGGGGGTTATCATAAGTTGCCTCTGCACCTACTTCAAAGAGAGGGTTATCAAGAATTTGAAATTCGTTTCTTTTCTCTTGTTCAAATCCAACTTGCTGATCCAAATCTGTACGTGCAACTTCTGATTTTTCTTAGGGAAGCCCTCTAAATCAAACTCCTCTTGAAGACAATCAATCTCATCAATTATTTGCTTGATTTCTTCAGCTCTTTGTTCATTCTCTTGCTCCCCGAGATGTTTGGAATCAGCTAGCTGATCTTCTACCTCCATTAGCGCCATTTGAGTATTTTCTAACATATCTTTTGTTGATTCAAGCGCAAGAGTAAGCTCATCAACTTTTCTCTCTTTTCCTTGGAGTGCACTAATGGTCTTCTTTGCAAATTCAATGGCATAATCTTGATCTCTAATCAAGTGTAAGTACTTTGATTTCATTGTCTCCAAGGAGTCTTTGATAAGTTGCAGATTAGGGAGAGTGAATCCATCCCTAACTCCTTCCTGTCTCTCTTCAAATGAGCCTTCCAGTAGAGTTCTTCAATCAAACTGTGTGTGCGGTCAAATTTGGATAGAGCTTGCATTTCATTTTCACTAGACACCAAGAATTGACCTTTCCACTCATGAGTATGCAAGGATGGTGAACTGCTGATAGGCTGCATGTCAAAATCAGAACTTTCATTCTTGACATCAATGACTCCATGGCTGTCCCTAGACTCATGTCCCTCATCGCCCGCTTGATGACATTGCTCAACACCAGGATGAGGATCAAACTCAACAAGCTCACTAAACCTTTGCTTATAATCAGCTCCATGCATTATTAAATCAGATCTGTGTTGAAGAACATCATTAAACTCTTCATTAGTGGCTGCAATCTTCTGACAAGAATCATTTTGGAGCTTCGCCCTACAAGTTTCTTCATTAAAGACATCTTCATTGGCAATCTCATAGCTTACACTGTGTTCTGAGTTTTGAACATCATCCGGGTCAAAGGGGAATTCATCCTACATATGATTTTCATTATGCTTAGGTGCTAACACACCCGGGTCCCGTATGCGAAAGGGCTGATTGCTTTGCTCAAAGAAAAGTTGCTCATCATGCTCCTCAAGAGTGGTTGTCTCTTTGTAAAAGGCACTCTCCAACTCACAAGTGCTGCAATCATCATAAGCATGCCTTTTCATAGGCTTGGCTTGGAAGCAAAACCAATAACCGTCTAAATCATCATTACTGGAATGAGATAAAGAATCATCATCATTTGCTGATTTGAAAACACCATCATAATCCCTTTCAACTTACTCTTCTTCTAAAGGTGTATTAGTGGACTCACCATACACATTAGCTCTACTAGAATCCTTTGTAAAGTCATTAGTCTTAGAATTATCCTTGGATAATTTCAAATCAGGTTTCAAATTGCTGTTTTGTCCTTTTTGTCAAACCAATCCTCATCATCACCAGTTTCATGCAAGTCTAAGGGATCATTTTGGGGTTCTGTCACATACTCCTCATATGTCAAGGCAGCTTCTCCAACCATACGTTTAGATTTTGCAACAATTCTTGAGTATGCCTTTTTAGTGTTAGGGTCCCTCATTAGCATAGTGAGTTCTTGCACCAACTCAGATATAGACTTTTCTGTAGTCATCTTGCCCTTTCACTTCTAACAACTGTCAAAGAAGCACGATAATAGATAGGCAGGTGCTGGTCACCAACATGGAAAAGATGTGAACCACTGGAACCGAAACACTATTGAAACTTTGATATGTAGCTAAAGAACTATAGCAAGGTTAGAACTCCAACAAGTTGGCAGGAATGCCAGCTCTGATACCACTGTAAAATCCCACCCTTATTTTTTCCATAGTTATTTCACAACTTGCACCCGTTAGCGTTAGCCCAAAATGCAATGATAGATATACTGGAAAGCAACCCTTCACTTTCTGATCACCCAGAACCCAGAGAGGGCAAGGTGAGAGCATATGGTGTAAGGGGATTTGAATATAGTAACAATGTTGGAAGTAACAATAAGCTATTGGTGGCAAGTCAGCCAATAGAGAAAGTAAAGTACTTGGCGGCAAAGCCAGTCACTTCCACTTTTTAGCGGGCTACAGGAAAGTAAAGCAAAGTAAAGCACTTGGCGGCGTAGCCAGCGACTTCTACTTTTCAGCGGGCAACAAGAAATGAAAGGAAACTCAACCACTTATTCAGCGAGAGTGTAATACAAAATAACCAAATGTAAATAGCTGATTGGTACTACCATATCAGCATTACAACGATCATCAGATACACGATAAGATGATAAGAACTACTCAAAATGACACCTATTACAATATAGATCAATCCCTACAACATGTAATTAGTTAGGCATCATAAAACAAGCAAGTACCAAGAATAAATCAGGTCTGATATGTTTTGACAACAAACTGATGCAGGGACAACAAGCATGAAACTCCAACCTGCCATCATAAAGCGGTCATAACTCCCTCCAAACACATCGGAATGATCTCAAATCACTTGCAAATGGAGCAGCAGACCTAGTTGTCCAAACTGAGCTAGCAATCTGCCACTTTCCAGCCTGATACACTCAAGCATGTATCCCAAGACACCCACAGCAAGCTGTATGACTCCCTAAGGAGGTCAACTAGCAAGTAAAAATCTAAATCGCCTTCTAAAATCACTAAACTTGGAGCAATGTGGTACCCAAGTATGAGGAAAACTTAGAGCCAATACCGACAAAACAGATTCAACTCCTCTGACTAGTATGAACGAAAACGCGGGTTAGTTAGGTTTAGACCAGCGACATCAAGATCTGATAAAATACTTCAAAAATGCCTCCAAATTGCAAATCATCACACCCACACACCAAAAATAGCTAGAAAACATCAAAGCTAGCAAATATCAAAAGGAAAGACAAAGCCATCATGATATGAAGCTCAATTGTAACATTTGAAATGGAGCTACAACTCCGTTCCGCTAGGAGATATCTTTTAATCTCAAAACTAAAGTTGACTTGGAGGGGTTTTGTCTCCCAAGATGTCTTTGCTTTTTGGCAACACTTTGTTGTATCAAATTCAGCATATCCAAATGAGAGGAGGAGAGGCATATAAATAGGTTTCAAACCCAAAAGTTTGAATTACAAATTCCCTCCAAAATGGGACGCCAACTTCCTGGGGGCAATAAAATATTAATAAAAGTCTTTTGACCAAGACTTGGGCATTTGTAACACTCTACTTGTTCTATAGTTTAAAAATGTAAACCACTACCAGTTTCAGCCGAAGTTTAACTATCTTGTTTTCATGCTAGGTTTCCCTTGCAGTTTGAACATAAAAGAAATTCAATTTTTAAATAATTACCTCATATTCGATTTCACAACTAACTCTTAAGCTTTCAGTTTCAGCTGAAAGGAAACAACTAACTGTTTTCACATAACCGAATCATAGAAGATCAATAACTAACTAACTGTCAATCTAGGATTTCCATTTAAACAAATTAACGAGCTAAAGGGAAGAAATAACCACTTTATATTCTTTTACTAATTTCTAGAATTTTTCCATTTCAGTTGAAAGAAACAAATAATTGTCTAACTAACCCACTGCAGATTCTTCAATGAACATTTAACTTAAAGAATAACAATTACTGCTTAATTGAAAGTAAACTTTAATTGACAATGCATGTACCTAGAATTATGAGTGAGAAAGGTTTACATTTGACTTCATCTTCATGCTGAAATACTTGGGCATCTTTATCAATGAGGGAAAGGGAATTTATCATTAGAGGCTTTACCGCCCAACCAAGACCTATTGGTCTCTCGAGTTTCTTCAACTGAAGAACCCATCCCTTCATGAGGGTAATCAACAAGGATCATTTGTCATCATGTCTCTGAGCTTGGTGTCCTGAACCTATATCGCTGGTCGATCCCTCCTCTGTAGGTACCTCCTAACCAGAAGGATCATTCTAACCATAAGTATATCTGGATCATGATAGCTGACTTTTGCGTATTTGGCATCATACCTTGGCCAAAGATTTTTAATGTTACTGGCACTCCTGTGCCATCAACACTCTCACCCTTGCTCGACATGACAACTCTCAGATTAGGTTTCTTATTTCTTGCAACATCTGATTGGGTTATCAATCTTCTCTTGGTTCGAGGTTAAACTTAACCTTAGGATTTATTGTTATATAACTTGATTTGGATCCATTTCTTATAGTAAGATTTGTCGATATCTTTAAGGAAGGAGAGAGACTAGGTACATAAACTTCCTCTTCTTTTAAGGGTAACCTCGTGGTTTTAGTCACGTATAAGAGAGAGACAGAATAAGTTGGTTTGATATAGAGCCCTTCTAAATCTTAAACATGTAAAACACAGACTAAAGATCCCAGTATGGTAGAGAATATACCCTTAACCCAATCGGCTTTTAGAAAAGGTGTGGAATTGAATAAGAGTTAGTGGTAAAATACACTAGATTTCAAGATGATCTGGGCTACTCATAGTTCAGGAGACGGAGAGTATTCCAAACTCCGATCTAAGGAACTTCTCAGAGGAAAAAGATTATGACATTAGACAAGGCTATGAAGGTTTTAGTACAACTGAAGATGTGTCGTTCTAATAATTAGAACTTAGAAGCAATCTAAACAGAATAGAAATCTCAGACAAGATTTTGATAACGAAGAAGCTCAATTGTATTACTTTCAGAGTAAGATGGTCTATTTCTTTTAGAATTATATATATATATATATATAATCTAGCCGATGCAAGCTATCTCAAATTGAAAGACTCTAATACATGCTTGTCAAGACGTTTGAAGTGTGACGTATATTGAGGACCTTATGCTACCAGTCGGCTACTCGTTTGGCCTCAACAACTTCGTTGATGAAGACTTAGGACGTCACTCCTCTAAAGAGATGGGAATTCGATATTTATCTCAGGGTCCAGACAAGTATTAGGGAGTCCCGCACTTGATAGATTTTGGCCAGCTGTAGACGAGAATTGAAGCTTCAATTATAGAGATGGTTATCAAGGATAAGATATAAAACTCTCTCTTGAATTCAACAGTGAATGGAGAGAGATAGTCCCTAGCTATAGGAAAATAAATGCAATGAAGAGCTCCGAACATAATAGAGCAAAGTTCGAGCGGTATGAGGTGAAGCGGAAAATAATGAATCCATGATTGAATCCGATAGAGAGAGTGAGACCTCCATCATAATGCGGTTGCCTACTCGTAACTCCCATTCAAGAGCCTTCGGGACTTCTTGGCTTCCCATTCATTTCATCTAGAACTTGATGGGATTTTGGCGGAATGCTCTGCCTTCCAAAAACCGTCGACCATTCTCCCTCTTTTTGTTTTTTTTGTCGATTATATCATGTATTATTATTTTAATATTTAATTATTTGTTATTATTAATTTGATATTTACTAATCTTTTGAAATCCCCTCTAAAGGTAACTATTGATGTTTATATATATTTTAATTTGACTTTGATAGTCAATATTTACACTAATTTACCTATGGCCAAGGTTATAACTTTGCAACTCTATCATACACCGACTTAGAGTTTGATGACAAATTGATCCTTGTCAACCACGTCCTCTCCCTGATGATATTTCCCTTTCTCGCGTGGCGTTGGCAATCCTGCATCCACTGACAAGAATTATGGTTAGATCGTTCTCAACGTTTATATATATCTATATATATTTATATATAATCTCATGAACTCATTCATTTTCTCATGAATAGGAAAACCACTCACATATATAAGAAAATCATTCACATTTGAAATTACAACATATAAACAATTATTCTTTCCACAATTTCACAATCCCATGAAAAGCAGTTACTTGCAACTAACATAACGCGACCATAATTTCATTGTCATAAACATGTTCATGATAAAGGGGATGTAATAGTGTCCAACTTTGCCTTGAAAATAATTTCATTTCAGAAAGCATAAATTCCTCAATTTTGGCATCCAACTCCAATGACCCCTTTCAAAAACAGCTCAAGTTATTCATCCTAGGCGTGGGGCCAAAAAAATAACTCAATAATAAAACATGAACTTAAGTTGCAGACCTTCCATTTTTAGACTCCAACGACGTCGGAAGAGCCATTGCCATAACTGCACTGCCACATTGCCAGAGATAGTAGTTGAGTGTTGAATTGCTGCCAAACCACATTGCCAGAAATAACACTTACTAAAAATAGTGACTCCAAACACCATTTGAGCACATTTCGAGTAGTCGTAACTTACTAAAAATAATAAGTCCAAATATATACACTAATAAAAATGCATGTAACTATCCACAAAAACTCTCTAAAAACCCAAAAAGACCTAGAAAATATACTGGCAAACTCTTGCAACCAACCCCTGAAAAAGCCAAAAATATACCTCCTAGAAAATAGGAAACCCTAAAAGTGCTTCCGAGTAGCCCATGGAACTTCAGAAATAGGCTATTGGCCATTGAAAAGCGTAGGGCTAAAACAGGGACATTACATAAAAAGTGTTAGAAATATTGTTGTCGTTGATGTCAAAGAAGAGAAAATCAAAAGTATAATCACTGTCATTGGAGGAAATCGTATGCCCTAATATGTAGCGATGGGGGTTTAAATATGTGAAGGCCAAAGGCCACTAATTGCTCCTTTCAATGCAATCATTAAGATAGAGAAGGTGGACAACTATCATTTAAGTCAGTGCTAGAATTATTAAATAGGTTGCCCCCCCTTTGGAAAATTTAATTCAATATTAATTGGGGTCTTTTTGAAACAAGCCGATCCTCTTAGTGTTGTTGTCCCTCTTGGGGAATTAAAATATATTTATTATTTTCAAATGAGGCTAACCCCTTTGGAAAAATTGCCTCCCTTCATGAAGAGGCATGAAGAGGTATAAAAGGAAGATGAAATGGGAGTAAGGAGACCAAGCAATAAGTGTAATATCATCCATACGAGGAGATTTTGAATATATGTGAAAAATGTTGCAAGCAAGTTTAATGAAGAAGATCCAAAAGATCATTATTTATTTAAGAAGCAATATTGAAGAAGGTGATTTTTTTTTTTTTTTCATTTGGAGGTTGGTGCCTCTCAATAGAAGAGATTGGTGTCTCTTGCTAAGTTGTTGCTTAGTAGTGGGGATTGGTGTCTCCAGTGGGTTGGTGCCTACAAAGATTTGTATGAGAATTTTATCTTTGGCTGGATTTGGAAAGTAGATCTGAGCAATCTTTTCTTCGCGGTTTTTCTCTAGAAAGGGTTTCCACATACATCTTGCGACTCTAAATTGTTAGACCTTGTGTGATTGCTATTATTGTGGTTGTTGCTCTCATAACAAGAAGAAGAAAGTGATATCCCGTAGAAAACCAACATTCCTCACAAAGACAACAAGGACAAATTCAAAAGATCGTTCCCTCCAAGGCAGTCTCACATGACCAGGTTCCAAAACTCTTTATTTGGTTATTGCTTTTTCTGTAATCATTTTGTTCATAAATCAACAAATTGTAGGGCATGTGCAATAAATAATTTTGTATGGCACAAAAACGAAAGCTCTTATGAGATCCTAAATAGAAACTGCAATTCATTTGCTCTTCTATTGGATTTCAACATTATGTGCTTTAAGTGCAACAACTATGGTCATACAACATGTTTTTGTAGAAGTGGTCTTTTAGAACCTCCTAGACAAAACAAGGTGGATATCCTTGGCAAGCAGAAGGAAGAACCTACAGAAGTTTGGAGGAAGCAAGAGCAAGAAAAACAAAAGGAGAAATCTATGCTAGTACAAACTGTTTTTCATGGCCAAAATGAAGGAAATCAATGGTACATTGACAATGGATGCTCGAGTCACATGATAGGGGACAAGAGCAAGTTTCTCACTTTGAAGGAAGTACATGGAGGCACAATAAAATTTGGAGATAATGCTATAGTAATGATCATTGGAAAAGGTACTCTTAGTCTTGACAATAGAAAGACAAAAACATAAATGTCTTGTATGTTGAAGGTTTGAAGCATAATCTTCTTAGTTATAGTCAAATGTGTGATCAAGGACATACCCTCACATTTCATGCTCAAGGTTGTGAGATAAGGAAGGCAAATATGGGAAAAATAATTGCAGATGCAAATAGAACAACAAATAACCTATACATCCTCATTGAGATCAAGGGAGAAAAATGCTATATGGGACAAATAGATGAAAGCTGGTTATGGCATAGAAGAATGGGCCATATGAATTTTGATAATCTAGTGAAAATCACCACCAAACAAGCTGTGAGAGATATGCCAAAGATTGCTAAACCTTCAAATATTCTTTGCAAGCAATGTTACCATGGGAAACAAACAAGAGCAAGCTTCAAGTCAAAGGAGTACTCAACAACAAAGCCATTGGAACTTGTCCATACAGACATTTGTGGGCTTACATGAACACGAAGTTTGCAAGGTGAAAGTTAGTTTATGTTGCTTATTCATAATTACTCTAGAATGACATGGGGTACTTTTTTAAGAGAAAAATCTGAAGCATTTGAGAAGTTTAAAGTTTTTAAAGCCTTGGTTGAAAATGAAATTGGTTTAAAAATCAAGTGCTTGAGATTAGATTGAGGAGGTGAGTTTACCTCAAATAAATTTGAAGACTTTTGTGAGCATCATGGAATTAGGAGACATTTCTTAGTTTCAAGGACTCGACAACAAAATGGAGTTGTAGAAATAAAGAATCTAACCGTACAAGAGATGGCTAGAACAATGTTGAATGAATCTAAGGTATTAGACATATTTTGGAGAGAAGTAGTTAACATAGTAGTCTATATTTTGGATAGAGGGCAAATCAAGGTCAACAATAGTAGAACATCTTATGAATTATGGAAGAGTAGAACAACAATAGTTAAATACTTCAAAGTTTTGGGAGTAAGTGCTACATATGAAGAGATGATGAGGACATGGGAAAATTTGATTCCAAATCTGATGAAGGCATCTTCCTTGGTTGTTCCTCAAGAAGCAAGGCTTATAGATGTTACAATAAAAGATTGCACAAGATTGTAAAGAGTGATAATGTCAAAGTGGATGAAGCAAGGTATCAAAAAGAGAGCACAAGAAAATGATCATCCAAAGGAGTCAAGCTGCAAGCAAGAAGAAGAAGAAGAAGATGAAAAAGAAGAAATAAAATGAAAAGATACAAAGGCACCATCTAAATTTGTCCAAAAGAATCATTTAGAAAATCTAATTCTTGGTGATAAAGATACTGGAGTACAGAGTAGAAGAAGATTAGCAAGTGCATTAGAACATGCAAATCTCTCCTTACTATCCAAAATAGGGCCTACGGACTTTGTAGAAGCAAGCAAAGACAAGCATTGGATTGATGCCATGGAAGAAGAACTGAATCAAATTGAGAAGAATGAGACATGGGAACTTGTTCCAAGACCAAAAGATAAGAATGTGATTGGTACCAAGTGGGATTTTAGAAATAAGTTGAATGAAGATGGTCAAATGGTAAGAAATAAAGCAAGGTTAGTTTGTAAAAGGTATGCTTAAGATGAAGGTATTGACTTTGAAGAACTTTTGCTCCTATCGCAAGACTAGAAGCTATTACAATGTTTTTGACATTTGCATCTTTCAAGAACTTTAATGTCTATCAAATGGATGTTAAGTCAGCCTTTCTCAATGGCAATTTAGAGGAAGAAGTATACATTGAACAGCCAAAAGAGTTCTTATTATTAGAAACTAAGGATTATGTTTGCAAGTTGAAGAAAACACTTTATGGGCTAATGTAAGCCACCAGAGCCTGGTATTCAAGACTTGACAAATATCTACAACAACAAGGTTTCAAAAGAGGAATTGTTGATAGTAATCTCTATATCAAGATTGAAGGTGAAAATCAGGTAATTGTTGGGGTTTATGTAGATGACATTATCTTTGGAGGTAGTCGTAATAGAATGTGCTAAGAGTTTACAAACGATATGAAAAAATAATTTGAGATGTCTATGTTCAGTGAGTTGTCATTCTTTTTTGGTTTACAAATTTCTCAATCGGACAAAAGCATATTTATGTCACAAACCAAGTACATCGAGCAGATGTTAAAAAAGTTTTGAATGGAAGATTTTGCACCAATTAGCACACCCATGGTCATAGGGTGTAAATTAAGCCAAGATGATGAATCTCTTGAAGCAAATCAAACACTTTACAGGTCAATGATTGGTAGCCTACTATATGTAATAGCATGAAGGCAGACATTATGCAAGTAGTAGGCATGGTAGCACGTTTTCCCCCAAAACCAAAAGAAACTCGTATACAAGCAGTCAAGAGAATACTTAAATATCTAAAGGGCACTTTGCACTTTGGTTTGTGGTATTTGAGAGGTGAATATTTCAGTCTAGCAGCATATACAAATGTGGATTGGGCATGCAATATTGATGATAGGAAGAGTATGAGTAGAGGAGCATTCTTTCTTGGCAACCATCTAGTGTCTTGGTTAAGCAAGAAACAACCTTCAGTTCCTTTATCCACAATAGAGGCAGAATACATAGTAGCAACATCATGTTGCACACAAGTTCTTTGGATGAAGCAAACATTTAAAGGCATTAAGTTAGAATATGATTATCCAATTTCAATAATTTGTGACAAAAGTAGTGGAATAAATATTTCAAAGAATCTTGTTATGCACTCTAAGACAAAGCATATTCCTATCAAGTATCATTTCTTAAGAGAACAGGTAGCAAATCAGCATATCAAGTTGGAATACAATGCCACAAAAGAACAGATCATAGATATTTTCAAGAAGCCCCTTCCAAAAGAGACTTTTGAGTATCTCAGGCAGAAATTGGGAATGATATATTTCTTATCTAGTCACTAAATTCTTGAGGAGAAGCACAAATTTAGGGGGAGCTAATCATTGCAATATCTTTCAGCTTTGTTAACTCTTTGCCATTGATGTCAAAGGGGGAGAATTGTAGATAGAGGGAGAATTATATTCTTACTATATTTACAGATGGTTTCTTTGATTACAAGGTTTCCATCAATGACAAAGGGGGAGATTTTTGGAAATATTGTTGTCATTGATGTCATAGAAGAGAAGAGCATAATCACTGTCATAGGAGGAAATCACATGCCCTAATATGTAGCGATGGGGGTTTAAATGGGTGAAGGCCAAAGGCCACCAATCACTTCTTTCAATGCAATCATGAAGATAAAAAGAGTGGCCAACTCTGATTTAAGGCAGCGTTGGAATTATTAAATAGGCCAACCCCCCTTGGGAAAATTTAATTTAATATTAGTTGGAGTCTCTTTGAAATGGGCCGACTCTCTTGGTGTAGTCACCCCTCTTTGGGGAATTAAAATAAATTTATTATTTTCAAATGAGGTCGGCCGTTTTGGAAAAATCACCTCTCTTCATGAAGAGGTATAAAAGGAAGATGGAATGGGAGTAAGGAGAGCAAGCAATAAGTGTAATATCATTCCAATACAAGTAGATTTTGAATATATGTGAAAACGTTGCAAGCATATTTGATGAAGAAGATTCAAAAGATCATTATCCATTGAAGAAGCAATATTCAAGAAGGCGAAAATTTAGTTCATTTGGAGGTTGGTGTAATGTCTCCCTTATCAGAGACATAAAATGCACACGTTAGGTTCAAGAATTTGTATTTACCAACACTTAATTTTGCACATGAAATCTGCCTTGAGGATCTACACACATTGTGCATTACCAATAAATACACATAGTTCCTTAATCCCGATTAAATTAGACAATTCCAGATTGAACATTTTAAGAATAAGACAAATGCATTATTATCTAGTGCATAAAACCATCATAATCTGATATGACTTCTTATTCTTGATTGGAATAGATCTTCGCCTTGTTTCCTCTTTCCTAACCTCCTTGGATGGAAGGTTTATTGTGCCAAGGGCGCGTGAATGGTCTCTAATTGAACTCCCTCAAGGTTTCTTACCTGTCTTCGGACCATCCATCAATGGACCGATTTACCCGCCTTTCCCTTCACAAACTTCCTATCCTTATTGGATGCTAGCGAAAGGGAATTTTGGCCCGAAGTCTATTCTTATAGTAAAAGTCATAATAGCTTATGATATACAATAATTGCTGCAAGCATCATTATTGGACTCTGGTAAATAATATCCCTTTATATCTATTCAGGGTGTTTGTCAATCACTTATGCTGTATAGATGAACTCAATATATTGACATATAAATATCCATTGAAAAGTGTCATTTAATCTCTCTATGCATTCACCTATTATATTTAATCGAATTCACAATTCATCACAGATTAGAGTGTTATAAACATTCATTGATATTGAATTTAGTAAGACATGGGGTTAGTTATTATACTGTAACCTGATCTATCTCCTTTCTTCCACGCGATGATTCTTGAAAGAATACCCACGGCCAACTTGCAGGAGGCTTTAGATCCTTCCCTTTCAATAACTCCCATGTATATAACTCCTTATTATTCACTATGAATAATTCTTCTATAATATAAACCTTCCCTCAAGAATCCCTAGATGGAATTCTATTATACCACTTAACGTCATAGTGAATGGATGGAGTCGTCATTACTTATAAGACCCAATAATTGCTACAAGCATCATTATTGGATAATTGTAAATAATATATTATATATATATATATTATCTTATATATATCGTATGTGCCCACCATCTATGATGTATCTATGAGTTATATATATATACATCTAAGTATACATGTATCAATTGTTAATCATATTCTTCCGACTCTCAATATGCTTATCTATTGTAATAGATATTCAATTATATTCATGCATGATAATGTGCTAAAATATGTTATGAGTACCTCTTATTTGTTAATCACCATAATATATCTATATTTGAATTTATATACTTGTCATTTATGTTTATTCATCACAATCTATTTAGATATATCCATAAGTCATGACATATCTAAATATATATATTAAATATATTTATAGTGTTAACTGAGATGTAAATTGATAATGTATGTGTTATCTAAGTTTACTAAACTTACCTTTTGCATACCCAAGTAATCATAAATATATAGAAATACTTACCTCTCTGTTGACTATGTTTAACATATATCAGAGATTGGCAATGTAAAACCTTTGTCTTCTATGTACACTTTCCAGCACTTGTTGATTCCTCTTCTTTCCATTTGATGTCCTCTGACCTTGATTCACTGTTCTCTAGTGATCTGTAGGATACACGTCTTACTTTTAGATTCGTGTGTATTTCCTTTCTTTTTCCCCATACCTTGCTAGATATGAGTTTACCTATTTATATCCACAATTTGGGATAGACATGATTGACCCTTGTGTTTGACATGCCTTTTGATAACAACTCCAAATCACTCTCTTTAAGACCCACTTATTTAATAAATCCATGAATAAACTATAGGTGTATTCTAGCTGATGAAGACCTGTCCTATGCCGACGCTAAAGCCTAAAGCTTCGATAGGAATGTGAGCAACCATATCGATTCTATAAAGTGTGTAGATAATATGGCCTTCAGCCAGTCGTTCGATGCAAGGATGATAGCTCTAATGGTGGAGTCAACAAATATCAATCTCCCAATAATATGCCTAAGTGGTCACCTTTATCTTGACCTCCACATACGCCAGATCGTTGCTATGGACTCTTAAGAGGTGGTGCGATAATTCCTTTGTATGAAGCACATAGACTAACTGGCTTGATAACAATACATCCTGAAGACTCCACTTTTAATAATGCATTGGGTAATAAAGAATGGCTACTGACCATCGTTGCGAAGGCTATTAGAGGTTGATAACTTAATACTTCTTGTAAATGATATTGCTTCCTCATAAATTCACGATTCTCATATTCCACGATTACTAATACAACAAATATGTATGCACCTATATTCTTCAATCTATATTATTTAATATGGTTATAATGTTTATCATAATAATAATATTTATGATTATAATACTATCATTTACTAAATATTTTAGATCTGTATTTTTCTGGATGTTTGAGTTATCCGTATTATGATATTAAGACCAATTGCTAATGGTTATCGAGTATTTAATATCATTATAATTATAATATCGCCGTTGACAATTATAATTCTTAATATGTAATATCAAATGGTTAACTATTTTTGATTATGCTTCTTTATTATCTAAATGACACGATTTCGGGGATATAACAGTTGGTGCCTTTCAATAGAAGAGATTGGTGTCTCTTGCTAAGTTGGTGCTTAGTAGTGGGGATTGGTTCCTACAAAGATTTGTAAGAGAATTTTATCTTTGGCTAGATTTGGATAGTAGATCCGAGTAGTCTTTTCTTTGTGGTTTTTTTATTGAAAGGGTTTCCATGTAAATCTTGTGTCTCTAAATTGTTAGATCTTGTGTGATTGCTATTATTGTGGTTTCCTTTTTTAAAAAAAGTAAAAGTTTATCTTATATTGATTCACTCTTAGCCCCAACCCACACCCGTCCCTCCCCTTATAAGTGTGTGTGCTCATAGAAAAGAAGGATATCACCATGAGAGTGCATATAGATTATAAAGCCTTGAACAATAGGACAATAAGAAATAGATACTCCATTCCTAGGATTGATGAGCTCATTGATGGGTTGCAAAGGGTAGTTTATTTCTCAAAGATTGATTCAAGATCAAGCTACCATTAGATCTGTGTCCATGAGAAGGTAGTGCACAAAATGGCTTTTAGATGTCAACAATGAAAATTCGAGTTTTTGATCATTCCATTTGGTTTGATTAACACCAATTACTTTCTAATTTGTGATGAATTAGGTATGTAGCAGTCAAATGAGGAAATTTGCTTTAGTATTTCTTGATGAGATTTTGATATGTAGTAAGACATGGGAGGATCATCTGAGGCCCTTGGATATGGTCCTTTAAATTCTAAATCAATAGGATCTATTTGCTTAGTTCATATCATTAGTGCTCAAATTGTGTACACAGATCAACAAAAGATTTAAGTCATTTTGGATTGGCCATCCTCCACCACACTAACACAATTGAGAGGATTCTTTGGTCTATGTAGTTACTATAGAGGATTCGTTATGGGGTTTTCACAACTAGCAACACCCTTGACTAACATGACAAAGGAAGGAGCTTTTGCATGGATTGATACAACACACTTGAAGCTTTTGATAAGCTTGAAGAGGTAATCAACTCATGCCCTATCTTGCCATACCAAACTTCTCACAACCCTTTGTTGTAGAATGTGATGCTTCAAGAGGGGGAGTTGGAGTTGTTCTAATGCAAAAGGGGTGTTGAAGTTGATGATTGAACCCCATAGCACCCACAAATCACGTGCAAGCAATTATCCTATCACAAAAGAAAAGATCAAAGCTATTGATATGCTCATGCAACCTTGAGAAGAAATGATCTAGAAAAGCAACTGATTTGCTATGAATTAATCTAAATTGTTTTTGAATAATTGATTACAACGAATGTTCATTCTTATAAAAGCAAAATAAAGCAAGCCCTAGATGAGGATTGCATTAGATTGTGACAAGTGTCTTAATCTCATGCAATGAGACAACTAGACCTATAATTAGCCCAATCTAATAAAAAAAATAAAATCCTAAGTTTAGCTTAAGTGAACTAAAGTAAAAGGGACTTAATAATTAATTATCAAGTGATTATCCTAATTACTTGAACACCCCCGCACCCGCCACCCCCCTTAAGATCAACTTAGGGAGAAGCTATAAAACCCTGATGTAGAATGCAATAATGGATGCATGGATGGGTCTCAGATACAAGTTGTGATGAGGTACTCGTGTACAAATAAATGAAACTCTCATAACTAGAGAAAAGGAGAAAACTACATGGTAAAAACTCCTCTCCAAAAGAGAGAAAATGAAATGACTACACTAGTGAAAGAAGGATAGGAGGACTAAATGTGACCCCCCAAGGACTGCTTCTATCACAAAAGTACAATAGATGTCCTCCCGATAGGAAAGAGAAAAAGAGGATATGAGCCCCCATAAAGAAATAGCTCCCGTGCCAATGATGAATGCCTGAAGAGAGAATATGATCCATTGCTTGCAAACAACATTTCTCCCCTTAGGAAGAAATAGATCCACTGGTGATTGGAGAAGCCAATCCAAAAGAATGGGTGAATCAGGAATCCAAATCCAAATGATGTGTTCTTCTAAAAAGTGCTCATGTGTCCACATGTTGGAAACCGATGATGTCGATCCAGAATCCTTTGAAGATTGATGGAGAACAAGCTGCAAAGGCAATGAAGATGGTGGGCCAACAATGATGATGTGGCTATCAACAAAGAGGAGATAGATGTCCTCAAAGTAATCCTCTTGTAGAGTAGGGGGATTCGTCACCCTCGAGGCTCCAGGTCACGGGAGAGCCCCAAGGAACGAACTGCCCTAAACTACCTTAGGTTGTCTGACAGGTTGAGAGAGGTTGGAAATGAAGGGCAAACAATGCATTGTTTCCCCTCTGCTAAAAACAGTTGTATTCGGAACTGAGTGAGCCGTCCACAAAGGTTTCAGACTGCAGACTAGACAGCTCACTGTTTGAGGACAACAGTGCCGGAATCGAACTCTAGCACGACGCGCTGGCGTCTCAGGGACGCACTGATGTCTTGTATGGATAAAGGTCTGAGAAATAGGTATAAAACACAAAGGGCCTACTTATGGTTTGAGTGTTAAGGTTTTACAATTTGACAAATAAAATACAAAGGCAAAAAGTACAATAAGAAGAATACTAGAAAGCTATTCTAGTACAAGAATGATAGAAAGAATAGGAAAAGATACCTTTCCACTTGTGAAATCCAATCCTTCAACTATAACTCCAAACAGACGAATCGATGCTTGCACACATGAAAACACGAAGAATGTTGGGCTGCGTTTCGAGGTCTGTCTCAATCAAATCCCCGTTTTGGTGTTCCCACCTCCACGAACAACCAAATATGCAATGAGATAGAGAAATCGATAAAGAAGAGAAAGAAAGGACACCATCAAATAGAGTGCAAAGACAGCCTAAATGCTACTCTATAAGACACAATGATGCAAATAAATAACAAGAACAATATCACCTTCCCCTATTCTAGCACTCAAGGCTGAGAGGAGAAGATGACGAGAGGCTACGCCTTGCTAAGAGAGTGGAGCTATGTAGACCTTGCAAAAACAATAATACTGCAACAAGAAGGTGCTGTAGGAGCCAAGCAGAGAGCTTGCAATAACTAGAAGAAGCAAGAGTGATCAAGAAGAGAGTGAGAATGAGCTTGAGAAAGTGAGAGTTTGCATGAAGGAATGAGAAATCTGCATGGAGCGAAAGAATGAGTTTGAATGCTTGAAATGGAGGTAACTAGTTGTTTTTTCGTCGGTCAAGGGTCGATAGAGGACATTAGCTTTGCAGCCAACCAGAAACGTAATGCCTCTGCAGATTCCAAGGGTAGGAATTTTGTCAGGATGGAAGCGCAACATGCGGATGTCCGCATGTCCTCGACAAAAATTCCTCCACCGATGCAAAAAGACAAGGCCAAGCGGAAGAAATAAGTTGACAACAATGGTTTTGCATCATTGGATTTATAATTTCTGAGGGTAAATAAATAGGGAATTTTCCTAGGGTGCAAATTCACGCCATTACACCTCCAAATCTGCAATATAGGACTCCACAAACAAGGATGATATGTCTACAAGATATGAATCCTAGGTAGCCGTGTCTAGAAGATGATGGATGTCCTGTTGCACTGAATCAATGGCAACCAAAGATGTGGCAATGTCAAACTGATCACGAACAATAGAAGATGATGATGTAGTCTCAATCTGAAGAGTGGGAACATGAAGACAAGTCCCTCAACCATCAGAACCTGTAAGATTTGTGATATACTCAAGCTCCTTTAAGTATCGTCATCAAAGGGTATGGAATCTGCATCTGCAAGAGGGATAAGAGAATCTGCAGCAAGATCCTCTGGGTATGGAGAGATATGAGGGTCTTCACGGATCTCCCAAAGTTGTGTCCAAAGTGTGTGGGGACATTCAGTGTTCGATACAACACACATAGTGTCAAAATCAACACTAGAACATATAACCCCTACAATATGATCTCGTCCAAAGTGTGTGGGGACATTCAATGCCCGATACAACACACTAGTGTCAAGATCAACACTAGAACATATAACCCCTACAATATAATCTCTGATGATACTGCATGCTGACAAACTCATTGGTGTGTCTGGTGTAGGTATGAGTCCATATAGATAAGGCAAAATATCAATCCACTTGAGATGTGTTAGGATGCCATTTCGTCAAGACTTAGTTATCCTTATCCAAGTTGGTCACAGAAGGATGAACAAAAAAACCCATAATACTCACTCAAATGGAAAAATTAGAGAGTAATAACCTTAGTACTGATAAAGCAAATCAAATGATGTCATCCTACGCAAACAGATCCTTTCCAGGTTCCAAGATGTCCAAGTAATTAAGCAAAATGTGAAAACACAAAAAAATGAATAAAATGTACTTGGGGTAGATTTTGGAAAAAGTGCATGAATAGATCTAAAGATCTCTGAAATACCATTCCAATGCTGCTTGAATTTTGAAAATCAGAGATGCAAGCAAAAAGTTATGAGCTCAAAAGCGCAAAATAAAGATCTGACTTTGATTGAGAATAACAAGAACCAACAACAAAATTTGATTGTGATACTTCCACCATTGGAAAGTACTTGGAACCAGGTTTTCGATGATATCTCGTTTGTCTGATTTCGACACTGTATGCCCAAGTTATGCGAAAAAGAAAAAGAATCGCTCCTTTAGGGCAAATAAGGGCTAGGAGGTGTCTGTATAGTGATGTCATGATGACATCAACGAATATTCATTGGAATATTCCCTTTTCCTAGAATAATACCCCTACCAAGAAAATTTTCAGGTTGATAGGATTCTTGGAATGACCGAAATATGCCAAGGGAATCTTCAAAGATTCTCTCTACTGATTTTGGGTTGCCGGAAACTTTGTGGTTGACGGATTTTTTTGTTGACACCGAATTTGGTGCACCTAGAATATTCCTCGGGCCGTTGATGAATGTTTTGGCCGTCGATTTTTGCTGTAGCCGTATTTTAAGCAGTGACTATCGGATAATAAAAGGTGGACGCCAATGATTTTAGGGGTTTGCTGCTAGTACAAATAGCTAGCCGTCGGCCTTTCCAAGGTTCGTGCGGACCTTGCAACAAAGGGTACAATAGTAACCTAGTGCCAATGGCGCTTTTTGATTTTTTTTGCCTCTTTTTGAAATTTTAATTTATTTTTTATTTTCAAGGATTAATTTTTTTAAAAACTTTTTTAAATTTTTTTTCTTTTGATCAATGGAAAAAAAGACCTTGATCATATGTGTCCATACAGCTGATGCAAGGTCTGCACAGATCACCTCGAGATGTGTGCAACCCCTAATTTTTTTTGCATTTTGTGCAACTACTCCAAATTTGGTGAAAAGATAGATGTTCTTAGGGTTTTCAACCATCTTGGACGCAACGGTGATGCCCATTTTGCCCTAGGATGAGCCGATTTTTCTCTCAAGGCTGAATCTCTTAGAATTTAGATAGGAAGCTATAGATTTGGAGCTCTGATACCATGTTGAAGTTGATGATTGAACTCCACAACACCCACAAATCTCCTACAAGTAATTATCCTATCACAAAAGAAAAGATCAAAGCCATTGATATGGTCATGCAAACTTTAGAAGAAATGATCCAAAAAAGCAACTGATTTGTTGTGAATTAATCTGAATTGTTTTGAATAATTGATTACAATGAATGTGCATGCTTATAAAAGAAAAATAAAGCAAACCCTAGATGAGGATTGTATTAGATTGTGACAAGTGTCTTAATCTCATGCAATGAGACAACTAGACTTATAATTAGCCAAATCTAATAATAAAAAAACACTCCTAAGTTTAGCTTAAGTGAATTAAAGTAATAAGGGACTTAATAATTAATTAATAAATAATTAATTATTAAGTGATTATCCTAATTACTTCAACAAGGGGCACTCCATAGCATTTGAGTGTAGAAAGTTAAGAAGATCTAGAAGGGAGCTTTTCTTTTTATAACAAGGAGATGCTTGCCATTATGCATGCTTTGGAAAAGTTTAGTCAATATCTAGTTTGTGGTAGATTTGTGGTTAAAGAAAACCCTAACAACTTGAAGTTCTTCCTTGATTAGTGTGACTTGAATGAAAGGCAACAAAGATGGGTAAGTAAGCTCCAAGATTTTGTTTGTTTTATAGAATATATGAAAGGTAAAAATAATATAGTTGTTGAGGCCCTTTCTTTAGAATGCCCACTCTTTGTTCTATTTCTGGTGATTGGAAGGTTCTTATCATGGCTGAATATGCTAAGAACACATTTGCTATTAACATCTTAGAGGGGAGTGAAAGATGACAAGTATGTGATAGGAGATGGTCTCATTGTGTAAAAAGATAAAGTTTTAGTAGCTAAATCTAAGTTGAAAGAGAAGGTTTTGGAAGCATTGCATGATGCACCCATGACAAGTAACCTTGGATACTAGAAGACGTACAAGTAGATTAGGGAAAGGTTTTCTGGGAAGGGCCTTAAGGATGATGTACATTAAGGAGTGCACAACTTGTCAACAAAAGAAGGCAAGACATGTTTTTCCAATAGGATTATTGCAGCCACTACCTATTCCCAATCATAAATAGGAGAGCATATCCATGGACTTTATCACAAGCCTTTCAAAGTTTAATGACAAGGATTGTATTTTTGTGATTGTGGATAGATTAACCAAATATGCACACTGCTTTGCGATTCTTTCAGATTTTAGACCATTCCAAGTAGTTGATTTAGTTTTTAGAGAAGTGTTTGGTTACATGGCTTGCCTAAGAACATTCTAAGTGACAAGGATAGTATACTTCTTAGCTCCTTTTTCCAAGAGTTGTTTTGTTTGATTGGTGTAGAACTCACACCTAGTACTAGTTATCACCCACAAATAGATGGTTATATAGAGATAGTGAATAAGTGGGTTAAAGGATATTTGAGAAACTCTGTCAGAAATAAAAAAGTAGCGTGGGTCAAATGGTTGCACCTTAGAGAGTATTGTTACAACACTACCCATCAAATGCCCATTGACATGACTCCATTCATGGCATTGTAGGGATATGCTACATTGACTTTCATTGATTTGGTATTTATTGACAACAAGGTATAGTCAAAACATTTTGAAGTCACTTAAAGGTCATTTACAGCAGGTCCAGAATCAATAGAAGCTCTATGCAAAGCAAGACCATATCAAGAGATCATTCGAGGTTGGTGATATCTTTTTTTTGCACCTATAGCCTTGTAGGTAGGCCTCCATTGAGTGATGAGGGCTTGAAAAGATCAAATCTTGCTTCTATGGATCATACATAGTTTTGAGGACGGTGGGTGAAGTGGCTAATGATTTGGAGTTGCTAGTAAGCAGCCGGATTCACAATGTTTTCCATGTATCTTTCTTCACAAGGGAATTGGGCCAACATATTGCACAATCAGTTGATCTACCACCCTTGGTTGATGATGGAAAATTTATATAAGTATCGGATGCCATTATTGACATATGTGAGAAGAAATTGAGGGATAAGACTGTCACAAAGTACTTGGTCTGTTGGAAGGGCCTACTTATAGAGGATGCTACTTGGAAGGGGCCAAAGATATTTGAACATCTAGCACTACATTGCTTGTGCGACAAACAGTCTTAGGAAGGGAAAACTTGTAATTTTCTGTTTCCTTTAATTCATCTTGCAATGTCCCATAAGCCCATTCCTTTACTTTTCTAGATGGATTGGAGGAAAAAGTCTTTAAAGGGGAGTTATGGTTTTGGAAAATTAACAATAACAAATAAATAATATTTAATGGAATTTCTTACTTTAATTTTGTTAGTCTCTGATAGTGCATTATTAGAGTTACAAATTGTGTCATGCCCTTGCAAAATACACTAAGATTGTTGATCGCTCCCATACACGTCAACCCGCATCAATCAGGAAGATAATTGAATGAATACTAAAAGATGAATAATCATCATGCAGCGAATGAATAGAGACACCGCGATTTAGTAAGGATAATATTAATGGTATTAATTATCCTAAGGAAGGTGACAATCACTCCAGGTAAAAGACGTGTCCTTTAAAAAGGGATACATGATATGAAGGGACACATCCATTCATGGTGGGAAGTATAAGAGTAGGACATTTGAAGGCAAGGAGATCATCGATCTTGGAAAGACATACTTCGGTGGACACAGGAAACACAAAGGCATAGCAGATCGATTGAAGGATAAATACACCTACAGACCCGAGCATAGGAGGGATCAACACAATTCATTATCACAGTTCGCTATATACCATAAATACTCTATATTTAGGTGAATCTTTTCTACAATCAGTATTTACATATGTATGCACCCTTTTTTATATCATAATCCGATTGTTTAAGTGATTTTTGTGATGTGCTTGACTGACTGAAACCCGTTTGGTAGGATGGGCCTGGGGTGGAGTGGTAGTTAGGCAAAGAGCCGATAGAGCCCACTTACGACCTCCACTCAACTCCCCATGATGGCAAGTGTCTTCTGGGAGTCGAGGTCATGATGGGAAAGTAGCTACTAAGTTGCCAAGGGGGAGTGTAATGCCCCTTCGTGATGTTCACCATTGGCTTGGTCCGTCTTTGTTTTCAAGGTCGTGCTTGTCGAATTGCTTTGGGGCTAGTGATGAATGATATTTCATTCATTTGATATATATTCAGTCGAATAGCGTTGGGGTCTAAATATTGCATTAAAATAAGTTATTATAGTTAAAATGAGCATCATTGTTAATCTAACACTTTTATATGATTAAGTTTCTAATAAAGTAAAATATTAATTAATGCCCTTATTTGATTTTGATAAATTAAAATAAAATTACAATGGAAACAATAAATAATAATATGATAAATAATTAAAATACAATGCAATAATGTGTCGGTTTTTTTTAAAACAAGGTCTAAATATTGGATATTGCATGTAAGTATCACCAAACAAGTTAGGGAGTGCTCCTTAATTTTCTAATCACTGCTTTTCATGGAGGAATGGCTTTAATTGCATCTCGAATTATAATTGCTTGCATTTGTGTTATTTGTGGCATGTAATCTCTAGAAATTTGTTGACCCCGCATGAAAATCCCTCTTCCTTTTGCCAACGTTGCAAAATCTCTTTGGACTCATTTTTCGGTCCGTTACAATAGCCTGTAATGGCTCTTTAATGTGGGGAGTGGAGAAATAAATGGGGGCTTAAGTAACAAAAAAATCAGAGAATTTGGGGGGAGAAGGCAGAGAGGCTAAGAAGAATACTATGGAATTGATGCAGGAAGCCAAGCTTTTCTACCCTAGATCATTTAATTTTCCAAGAATTAGGGTGCTGGAGGAAATGGTTTTGTTTTGAGGTTTCATTATGGAAGGGGAAGCATTGGTGGATCTTTATGGTCTTCGGAGTGCGTCCAATACCCAGACCATTCTGAGATGGCGAGAGAGCCCACACATAGCAAATTGGGTACCTTGGGCAGGGACGCGCATGTTTCTAATATATGACTTTTGATGTTGCATGTTGAAAATCAAGCTCCAAATATGTTCACAACAGCATGACCATGCTATAGGGGAATTGGAAGACCGATGCATGGAGTGAAGATAATGGAAATATCGAGTCTATTCCAAGATGGCAAGAGAGTTCTCGAGGGTGATCAAAAGTGACTGTAAGGTGTGACTCATGATGTTGCACAATGAAATCTGTGTACTAGAACTGTTTGTACCGCAACACAATCACATTGGAGAGGCATGCAGTAAAGAGAGGTTTCATATGGAAATATGCGATATTATCTTCCAGACTCTTGAGTTTTCATGGGGCGTCTAATGATGGTGATGCTTAGAAGGCGTTCGAAATCTGTCTCCTTTCAAAGTTCATCATGTTATAGAGGAACCAGGTATGATTGATATCCCTACTATCTTATGATTTACAAAACAGGTTTTGGACTCTATAAATAGATTTGAATTGTAATCTGGATCTACTTCCAATTTTTTTTGATAGGCTATGATTTCTTGATAAATTCAAACAGTTGAATTGTTTCTTCTCTCAACTTTTAGATATGTTCTCTTAGTGAGTAATTACCAGATATAATGTAGAAGGAACCATCAATCAGATATACATATAATTGTATAGCCTGTATTATGTTGCAAGCTGGATAGGTTGTTTTTTTAGTCATGAATCAAATACGCAATAAATAAAGAGCTTTATTTTGGACTTCTTAGAGGGTTGGATTCATATCGAAACTCTTGCATGCCATTTAGGGCCATTGTTGAATGCATTGAAATGAACTTGAAACAAGATCAAATTCAGTAAGCCTTCTTTATATCTGCTAGTCTTCTTCACTTCGCTACAGTTGCACATGAGATGACGTATTATCTCTGTGGCTGTGTTGTTAGACTTGAAGAGCCATGCCTTCACTCCTGCACCAATGCCCCTGCAGCCTATCTCTGTGCGGTCTCCCCATTCACTTGTTTCGCAATTTCTGCTTGTGTTGCCGACGCTGTTCATAACATTTCCTCTGTGTTTCTAAAGCCATACTCAGCAAACCAAATACCAATGCCATATTTCCGTTATGAAGGCCGAGTGATGTTTCTTTCTCTTCTCTTCCGCAGTGAGAGCAGAAATCTTGAATCTGGAAATACCTTGCTGCCTTCTTTTGTTTGTGGACTCCGTGTCTTTCACTTCTTAAGCGCTTAAAACAAATCCATTTGTGCATATACTGCAAATCTTGTATTCCATGAGATCACAGTCCTTTGAGAATTCTGTCAAGCAGTTTGCGAGTCTAGGTTAGGCATCCATTTTGCTTACTTATCTGCAAAGGCTTCCTCATTTACGTTAGCTGGAAATAAAAACCCTAATAACCATTTGGAAACGATCACTAAATGAAGGACCTTTCATATTTAGAAACCTTAGCAGCTTAGAAGAATGGAATGATGACGTTTTGATTACAGAGCACTGAAGAATGTCATTTAGTATAAAATATAGGTCTAGTGTGTTAGCTAAGAATATATACATTTGCATGTTTACCTTTATACATACATATAGATATATTGTCAAAAAGGTAGATGAGCAAGCAAGATGTATTAAGCAATTAGTATTAATATGTTAAACATTTGATGTAATATGTCTAATGTATCTGATTTGAAAATAAAGATATTGCAATATTATAATATTATACATATACGCAATAATTATCATGGTTGATGGAATTCTAGGATGAGCTTTTTAGAATTCTTTAACTTTGAGATCCATATTCAAATATAGGATTTTGTTAATCAATGGTTTAAAATATTTAAATACTTATTTACAGCAAACGGAGGATTTAGATGCCTTTTAATTCATTAGGTTCTTTGCATTTGTAGAGTTAAAATAAATAAAAAGGAATATTGAAACTATAGTGGAAATTGAGTTTATGTACTTGTTTAAAATAATAATAATAAGGTTCTATGTTTCTTTTAAAGAAGGAAAAAATTATTGTGGTAGGATTATGGATCTTGTTGCTATTTTGAGTAATGTAGTTATCTTCATTAGAATAATTTAATTTGATTTTACCTCTGGATCATGGTGATCTAATTACAAATTCATTACCTTCATTTAGTTTTAATATAAGATGATTATGTTAGGGAGAAAGTAAATTTGGGGTGTGGTTAAGAATGTTAAGAAAAGAGTGTTTTGATATACAAAAGGTTAGTTGATAAGTGAGCATTCAATTAGGGTGGAATAAATTATTTTACATACATGTTTGGGAATCTAATTTGAAATTTTATAGAAGACTTTGGGTTAGGAATTTGGATTGGTCTTAAATGTTGTATACTTGTTTTGAGTGCTTTGATTAGGTAATTAGATTAGTGAGTAAAATAGAAGTTGAAATAATTCTTGTCTTCATGATTAGAATGTGACTTGGTGTGTGCATGCTTTGAGTATGGAGAAAGAGCATGATTAATGTGGAAGTGATGTTCATATGTGGAGTTGGTCATGATTGCTTGTTTATGGTGTGTTAGCTTTAAACAATGTGAGCTTGGTTGTACTATTGGGTTGTTTCCTTGTGACGAATCATGTGTGCGAGTTGTGAAACTAAGGGAGAAAAGAATTATCTGTGATTTTCGTATTGATTATTTGTTGCTTGTTTATGTTTGAGATGTTGAATTGGTGAAAAGTGAAAAGCTTTTGATGTGAGGATGATTTTGATTTTATGTCACGTTATCATTGTCATTTCTTGATGGGGAATCCATGTGTAGCTTATTGAGAGTCTTCCAGAGGATAGAGGGGTATGACCTTTTCTTGCAAGAGTTGGTATGGGGGCCGGTGACCTAGGAAGTTCCGCTTGGGTAACCCATACCAAGCTTGATGCATTCGTTTGAGTTTTATGTTGTTTCACTTGAAAGTGGGAGGTTTTATGATTCTGTTACTTTTATGATGGTTGATCTTACACGTGGATAGTGTTTATGTGGCTTTGAGCCTTGCAACTAAATGTGGTTTTTGTTGCTATGTAGTTCTAGCGTGAGATGGTGCATGCCTCATGTGGTAAATGATATTTTGTTTGGTTTTGGTATCTTGTGCAAGTTGGCTTGCTGTTTGTGGTTTTGAGTTTTGTTGCTGGTAAGGGGGAGTGGCTCTCAACGGGGGTCTGACGCCCAAAGTGGCTGGTCCAGGGTAACCCTTGAGAGTCTAATCAAGTGATAACTTAATTAATTAATTAGGGGGTTGGGTAGTATCTCACATTAATTCAGATAATGTAGCCTCACTCATGGGCCCAAGTGCTCGTTTAGGCTTGGGATGAGTGGGAAGGCCTGGAATGGCAAGATCAACGACCTTGCCTTTGCATAGTAATTTTGGCAAGGTATGTTGATCCCGCATAGCGGCATGAGGGTCCGGTGGCCGGTACAGGTGGCCAGGGTGATTCGGTAGCCTAGGAAGGTTACACTAGGGTAACCTATAGCACCTATGCGATGACACTCCATCCTTTAGCAACTGTGTTTATCTATTGTTTCCCTTGTTGCCTTTGTTCCTTTGGAAGCGGATGTTGTCTTGTTTTGTGGGTTTTCTTGTCGTGGAGTCATGCTGTCATTGTTCTCTTGACTGTTTTGGTTGAGGATCCTTGTTGTCTTCTCCTAGCATGGGGGGTGGGCCTTCGGGTCCATGTGGTTGGGTGGAACGTGCTATGCACCCCATTGGGTCCCCAGTTGTTGATCAAGTTGTGCAGAGATTGTACCTGTTGCAGTGACACCAAACTTGTACCAGTGTTGGATCTTGATTTGGAACTTTGTATTCATACGTTCCTAATGTAATTCATCCTTCTTGTACTCTTCCCAGTTCATGTTGGGAAGCGGCATTGTAATATTGTAATCTTTGATTAATGTATATTCATGTTATTAATGTATTGTCCATGTTCATGGTATTATCTTATGGTTATTGGTGTATATCTATCTTTCATGTAATGTAATGATGTTGATACGAAAAGTAATGCAGTTATGTAACCCCAAGGGACTTTGTTATATGTTGTACATGTAAAGTTGCATTTCATGTGATGCATATTGTTGCATGTTAGTTATTTTTAAAAAAAAAAATTGTGCCATAAATGTTAGTTATGTTAGTTTCCTTTGGGGTTGCATGGCGGGGCATTACAGGGAGGGTTGTGGTATACACCCTCTTAGGCCTGGCATATGGTTTGGGCGGACCCATCATGCCCCTTCTCCCAACTATGTTGCATTGTTGATGTTTTATGGATTGTGATGCAATGGTCTAACCCTAACTAGCGTATGTACATATTTGCATATATTACTCATGTGGTGAATGCAGGATTCCAGTCCAAGATTACTTCATTAAGGAGATATTTATTTAACAAGGTGAAACCCTAACCCTAATTTGTTACCCTTTGTGATTAGTAGGCGAATTCTAGGGCAAATCGGGATAGGGGACATCACAAGTGGTATTAGAGCATCTTTCCTGCCATCTTGTGAAAGGTAGTTGACGCAAAATAGCCAAAGGGCTCAAAGGGCTTTTGAAAGGGAAATAAGGAAGCTTACAACAAACAACACCATTAGCGACCAAATGAGCAATGAAATGAGAACCTACATGGAACAAACCACTCCAACCCTCATAGACCAAAACAAGAGGAATGAAAGAACCACCCAACTCCTCCTCGAAGCTATTCAAAATATGAGCAACAATAATTGAAGGGAAATTAACTCTAATCACTCTAAGAACAATAATCCCATCTCTCCAAAGGTACCCAACACTAGGCCAACAAGACCTCCCTTCCTACCTAGTGAGGAACACATGGAAGAAGGAAATGAACCACCCATAGATAATGTGGATGGAATCGTGGAAGCATACAACAGACTTGACCTTGAATTTGGGAGGAATGTCCCCTTTAAAGACTACTGTGATGCTAAAATGAGAGCCGCCCATAGGAAGGAAAGGAGCAGACAACATGACAAAGACCTAAAGGAAAGGGTGAGCAAGATAACCCTTCCTAGTTTCAATGGGGAAGGAAAAATCATGGCACGTTCATGGGTCCAAAAATTGGAAATTTATCTATCACTAAGCCCCATGACGGAAGAAAATGCCATTAAGTTCGCCGTACTCCATTTAACAGGAATGGCCCACGAATGGTGGCATCATGGCCTCATTACCCAAGGCCACAAACACATAAACACTTATGATGAATTCACCCAAAAACTTATCAAAATGTTTGACCAAAAACACCCCGAATGGTACTTCAAAGAGTTAGCCCAGTTAAAACAATATGGAACTGTAGAAGACTATGTCACTGAATTCCAGAAACTGGCTGTCATGGTACTCGAGATTTCTCAAGGGAGACTCACCTACTTATTTGTGGAGGGATTGAAAGAATCAATAAGGAACATAGTAAGTGCCCTAGAACCAACCAACCTAGAAGAGGCAATTCAAAAAGCAATGAAATATGAGAATAACCCATTAAAAGACAAGGCCAAAAGCCTCAACACACACTCCAAGTACCATTATAAAGAAGAAAAGCATAAGAAGGAATTCCGAGGGGAAATATACTTTCATTGTAATGAAGAGTGGGAATGTGGCCATGCATGCCAACAACAAGATGACCTAAAAAGGAAGAATTTGTGTTACAAGTGCAAAGGACCATGGGAACGTGGACATGTATGTGAAAAGGGGGGCTGCACGCATAAAATAGAAGCAACTACCGAAGAGGAAGTCAATGAGAATCCTAGCAAGAGAGCAAAATACGAAGAGGAAGAGCATGTAACTTTATCCACCATCTCTCAAACTTCCAAATATCACCCATTCCGAATTAAAAGCACCCTCAAAGGGCATAGGGTTATCACTCTCGTAGATAGTGGGGCATCCCACAACTTTATTGATGAGAGGCTAGTTGCAAAAAGAAAGTTGGAAACCATGAACTTTAAGGGATTTACAACAGCCATTGCCATAGGAGCTAGGGTTCAATGCACAAAAATAGTTCCCCAACTAGAAGTAACCTTAGGAAAGCACCCCATTAAAGAAGACTTCTATGTGGTACCATTAGATGCTGATGTAATATTAGGCACTCCTTGGTTATACTCCATAGGATGCTTCATGTTTGACCTCCCAAACTTAACAATTTGCTTCCAACATGAGGGACAAGATGTCACCTTGAAAGGGTTACCTAATGGATCTCAAAAAGTAGTTTCATGCAAAAGAATGGAAAGGATATTTAGACACGGGCAAGGAGAATGGGCTGCACAACATATGGTCCTTGACAAAACCTCCTCACATGGCAAAACAATTCACATTGACATCCAACCAATCTTGAGCGAACATAAGAAAGTATTTGATGATATTCCCCCAAGGCTACCCCTAAAAAGAGGATTTGAGCACACAATAGAATTGGAAGGAGCAAAACCTGTAATTACCACACCATATCGACACCCCCACAAATTCAAGGAAGAGATTGAAAAAACTATTAAGGAACTGCTAGAAATGGGTCATATTCAACCTAGTTTTAGCCCTTTCGCATCATCCGTAGTACTAGTCAAGAAAAAGGATGGTACCGTGAGAATGTGTATAGACTATAGCGCCTTGGACAAGAAAACAATCAAGAACTGCTACCCTATACCAAGAATTGTTGAATTAATCGACAAACTCCATGAAGCCAAATACTTTTCCAAAATTGATTTGCGATCAGGGTTGTAATAATCAACCCCCAATATTTTTTTTTCTCTGTTTTTTGATATTCAGTTTTGTGTTTTGTTTTTAAATGGTTTGCTCGATGCTTGATAAGTCTTTATACATGCCATTCCATGATTCAACTTGCTGAAAGAAAGATTACATTTTTGGAGGGAACAACATAGAAAGACTTGCTTGTAAAGTTCACTTTCAGATTTATAATACTCAGAATTTATAATAGATTTGTTCCTTTCAATGTTCTGATTTTTAAAGACCATACAAGAGCAGATTAATAAACAATTATATTAGAAATTAAGAAGTCTTTCAAACCTGATTAAAAGATGCAAACAACTAACTGCAAAGCTCCCAAGGGCTACGAGCCAGCACCATAAATGGTTTATTAATCTCCTTGTTTACCAGTGACAGGGCACACTGAAATCAAGCTTCATTTGCTTATAGATGGTAGCCTTTACCAGCAATTATGCCTTTCTCCAATAGACACGTCCAACACCAAGGATTGTGTCTTCAAATATGATGCAAGCTGGGCTGAGACGTCACCTATTTGGCACCAATAATGACTGAATATCACCTCTTGTAAGGGCCGTCTAGATTGAAGAAATCACCCATAAAGTGGCCCCTAGCTGCAAGGACGACTTGGTCTGAATAAATCTAAACAAGTTTCAAAAAATACAAGTGAATACTGATTGGAGTGGCCTTGAAGAGAAAGAACCATTGAGCCAATACCCATTTGCAAACTCTAAGCTATTTTTGAGATACGGGCATAAACTAGGTTCGGGTCCAATTCAAAAGTGCCCAGAAATTGATTAAAATCACACCAAAAACATTAAGAAATAACACCAAACTGAATCCAAGCAAATTCACACCAAAACCCAACTGAAATCCTTCAAAGAAACTAGTAACTCTTCATCTTTTTCGCCCAGATGTGATTCCTGAAATGAAACTACCATTCGCCAGCTTGAGTAGGTCTATCACTGCCGAAACTAGCCTTAGAATTTGAGGGTTTTTTGTTTTCATTCTTGTTCTTTAGACCTCTAGTAACAAACTGACAACATTTCCCTTTGTTGTTAATCTCAACCATAGTGAAATGAGCTTGCAAATGAAGCTTTTAAAAGCCTCAACAACAAATTAGGGCGCCACACATGAAGTAACTCTAAATCCCTTTTTAAAACCACATGATTTTAGCCTTTGCCTTTTATTTTATTTTGATTTTCACTCCAAACATTAGCTTTTCTTTTAAATTTTTATTTGCTCTCCTTACTTGGGCGTCCATTCCATAGCTAGCCTTCAAAAGCATTTTAGATGCTTTAAAACAACTTAAGGTTATAATACTAGGCACCATGGTCCTTTTATGTTCCTTTTTTTAAACCTCAATGATAAAATATAAAGTCACTTTATAATAGACTTTTTTCGAAGCATAAATCAAATATTAAAATGATTTAGCCTAAGTAATTTTATACCAATTGAATTTTGTGCTACTGTGATTAGCCTGACCAGATTCAGTTACCCAAAATAGACTTACTATTTTAGTAAGTACTAAAAATAGGAAGTGACACCCCAAAGGCTTGAACTGGAGAAATTATGATATCGCACCAAGTCTCATTGTAGACAGTGAGCACCATACTAGCCTTGCTAAAAATAGAAAACCACGCTTGAAACATCGAAAACCCCACAGAAAGTACTGGGACAAGACATTAAAGCTCATCGGACAACCTCCACTTGTTGCTCAAACAGGAAACCCTACACTGCTTTGCTTGTAGGAACAATTACTAAAAATAGCACTTACTAAAAATAGTAAGTGTGTCAAAACCAGCCTGATCCAAAAGAGGACATAAAAAATGGGGACATTACAAGGGTACCATCAAATAAGGACGAGGAAAGAAGACATTCCAAAAACTGCCTTTCGATGCCATTATGGACACTTTGAATTCTTAGTCCTACCCTTTGGACTCATAAATGCCCCAACAATGTTTCAATCATGTACGAATCACATATTCGGGAAACAACTAAGAAAGTTCTTACTCGTATTCTTTGATGACATCCTTATCTACAGTAAAACATGGGAAGAACATCTCAAACACATTGAGGAAGTCCTAAACATTTTGGAACAAGAATCCTTGTATGCTAAAGCTTTAAAACGCGATTTTGGCTTGGAAGAGATCCTTTACCTAGGTCACAAGATCAATGTAATGTCCCCTTCTCATCAGTGATCTGTTCTGACACTCATCAGCCTATTCTGGAAGCCTGTAGGCTCGTTTGAGGTAAAATTAGGGTTTCCAGTTCTGAGGTTCGATGGCTTTTCAGGGAGTTTACTACTTATAGTAAATTCTATTTGTGGCAGTATGCAGTTGTCAGTCTTCAAGGTCTTCATTTTCATTTGGAGCATTTAATGCAATTCAAGTCTGGCTTCTAAAGGTTTAATTTTTGGTGATTAAAGGCATTAATGTTATAATTTGCAGTTGACCCCTTGGTCTAGGGAAAATAACTTTAAGTTGTTCTTAAAAGGTGGTCATGAAGGGGGACGTCATCATGAAGGATAAATTTAATATTTAAAGTCTTTTAATGCCTTGGGAAAAGTGGATGCATTTTCTTGAAGATATTCTTTTGAAAATAAAGTTTATTTGTGCCTTGATAAAGTGGACGCGTTTTTGTGAAGTTGGAAGGTTTCTGGAAATTTGAAGAGTCTCATGTGACTCTTGGCGTACTTTCTTGAGGAATTGAAGAGTCTTCTACTCTTCTATAAAATGAATGCTTTGCTTCAGCATTGGGATCTATGAAAATTATGCTAAAGTTATGCTGTCAGAATGACAATTGATATTTTGCTTCGAGGATGTCTACCTCCTAGCTTTTCGTCCAATTTCGTGTTTGCAAGATAACACCTAGTTGGCTACATTGCTGCTTCTCAATATCAGACTAGCAGATTGAGCTCATTTAATTGAAGAATTTTGGAGTTTTTGTCAATTTTGGTTTGCTGGTTCATCTACAGCTGAAGGTGATTTCTATTCATAGCTTTATTTTTAGTCTGATTTTGGTTCTGGGTATTTCACCATTGGATTTGTTGATCTTGGGCGACTCATCATGCTAAGTTTCAAATTTTATAATTGAGAGTTTGTTTTTTAAATGAAAATCGCCCCTTCAAGGAGGGCCGTACCTTTTCAAGAGTGCATTGGAATGCGTGCTTAATTCTCAGGGGTTTTTGGTTGCTGTTTCTCCATTCTCACTTGGTCGCCTACCTTCCAGTTGTTCACTGCGTTTGATTTCATTCGAAACGGAGTTATTTTGAGGATGTTATGAGCATTTAATTGATTTCACAGTTTGCTGATTAAGAATTCCAGAACTCAGATTTTTACATAAGATTGTAATAGTTTTCTGTTTTGGGCTATTACTTCTATTTTGGAGTGTTAAATCATTGTAACAATTCATTCTCCTCTTCTCAGTTTCATTTTCTATCATTGTAATGCTCGTATATGCAGTCTTTTGAATTTGTAAGGTTGTGGTTTAGTAGTACTAATCCAACCAGTATGATTGCTGCAATTACTTGTTTAGTTTCATATTAATTACCCCTGGACGGTTTATCGCCAGTGTGGAGAACGAACTTGTTATCTCTTTGTACCCACTCTCAAGTGGAGAATCCCCACTATTCAGTGGATGCCCGCCGCAGCGGATGAATTAGATTGTTGTAGCTTCATGGCTGGTTATCCGCCTATTAGTTTTAGTTTTCAATTGATCATTCCGTCATATGTTAGCACCTCGCCCTCAGTGGGATCTTGAGTGCACATTCTTGACGTTGAGTTTGTTTCAATTCAAGTATTGTTCAATTAGCTTCTCCGCCATATGACAACACCTATCCTTCCTTGGGATTGAGTGTGCATTCTTGGCGTGAGTTCTTTCAAGCTTGGATTTCAGTTTTGATGCTAACGCTAATCAAGTTGGCTAGTGCTGGTTTATGTTGTGTAAATCTTTCAAAAAAATTGGTTAGCATATTTCAATCAATGCATAAGGGGTAAGTGTAGACGAAGAAAAAATTACAACAATTAAGTAATGGCCAAAACCCAAAACCCTAACACAACTAATGGGCTTTGTGGGACTATGCAGTTACTATAGACACTTTGCGAAGGGTTTCTCCAAAATTGCCGCCCCATTCATAGACTTGACCAAAAAGGGAGCCTTTGTATGGAGTGAAATGGCTCAACATGCCTTCAAAAGACTAAAAGAAGCCATGAGCTCATGACTTTTTTTAGCTATCCCCAATTTCACACTACCCTTCGAACTACAGTGCGATGCATCAGGGGAAGGATGTAACAACTCACATCTTACAACTAATAAGAAAACAGTTATTTTGCCACCTTCAGCGGAACGCAACTAAAAAACTAGCAAACTAGGGTTTTTCCAAAACATAGATAACGAATTTGGAAGGAGAATAACTGCTAGGGCATCATTATCTAACTCACAACTTACATTAACTGATATAAACTAGGGTTTCCTTTTTGCATTTAAATTGAAAGGAATTTTTGATAAAATTAATTACATAATATTTGATTCTTCTAGTAACTTCTAAGTTTCTTTTAAGACTAAAAGAACGTCTAATTGAATTAACTAAAAAGAAACATCTATTGACTTCCAATAACATAAATGTTAACGAACTTAACTAACTTTACATTGCTTCCAAAATAATTTACAACTAAAACATTTTATGCTGAGTAATCATTACAAATCCTTTAAGAGAGAGAGAAAAGAGTTCAAGAGTTTACAATTAGGAAGCTGAAGCACTTGATCTTGACACAATCATCATGGGAAAAGAAGATATCATCAAGGGCTTTACCGCCCAACCAAGACCCACTGGTCTTCCGAGTTTCTTCAACTGAATAACCCGTCCTTCATGAGGGTAATCAACATGGATCAAATTGTTATCATGCCTCTGAGCCTGGTGTCAAGGACCTATACCTCCTGATCGACCTGAATAAGGGTACCTCCCAACTAGAAAGGTCACTTTGATCAGTGGTATATTTGGTACTTGAAAGTTGACAAATGTTGAATCTAGCATCGTACCTTGGCCGAGGATTTTAATATTTTCTGGCACTCCTGTGCCGATGTCTCTGGCACTACTGTGCCGACATCTCTGGCACTTCCTGTGCCATTAGCACTCTCACCCTTGCTTGACATGATAATTCTCTGATCAAGTTTCTTATTTAATGCAACCTCTGGTTGGGTTATCAATCTTCTCTTGGATCGAGGTTTAACTTAACCTTAGGATTTATTGTTATATAACTTGCTTAGATCCATTTTTAGTTCGAGGTTATATCTTAACCATAGGATTTACTCCACAATAATCTGATTAGGAATCTCATTCTTTTAAGATAAAGTTGTTTTCATTGAGCACTTATGTACAACACGACCTATTCAATTAAGTGGTCTTCCAGACCATATCATTCAACTTCATATTTGGTCTCAAGGTTTAAATTATAAGTCAAGTTAAGTTTTCTTTATATCCATTATATTCGCATTTCAAGTTCATCTTGCAGCAGGGGTACAAAACAAAAGAAGTTCATTCCGATCAACAGAGATGAGAAAAGACTCTAAAGGTTCAGACCTGGATTTCTTTACCAGAAAACATGAGCTTAAACCCTTCTTACACAAGGATGAACATTTTAACTACACACCGCTCAAGTTATTCCTAGTTTGATTTTTACTCTTCCTAGACCAAAAAGAAAAGACTAGTTTCAAATGCTAAGAAGAAGAAGAACATAAAAGCTCTTTAACTGTTGTTTGATAACAGATTTAGGAAGGATAGATTTTTAGCTCATACTAGATTGATTAGGGCAGAGCAGTAGTTAGACGACCTTTAGACCATCTATCATTTCATGAAGAAGAGCGGGGTATTTTGAAATCTAGTCTATTCATTGAACAAATCACCATATTCAAACTTCTTCTAACACAAATTCCAATATTTTCATTCGATTGAGAACCCAGGGAAATTCATCTTATCATGTTATTCACCTAAATAGATTCATTCAAAAGATTTAAAGTTTTCATTGTCAAAAATAATTTACGTGACTGGTAGAATGGCAAGGTCTTGATGAAAGAACTCGAACTTGCAGGAACTCGTAGGTAACTCCAATGAATGAGAAGTTCACTCTGACTGAAGCGACGCTCTCCCAAAACTCAACCACGATATAATCCTTATCCGTGCCTTCAGAGAATTCCAATTTGAAAAGAGAATTAGGATAATAGTTGTGATGCAACACAAAATTTTGGAGGGTTTATTTTAATGTCGAACTGAGATTGCAAGATTGGCGTCACTGCAGAAGGAAGTGAAGAATTCACGGAAAAGGATAGCAATGATAGGAAAAATTGAATGAATGAAATGCGTGCCAGCCGTGGATGAGATTGGAAGCTTCGTTTGCAGAGAAGGTTAAGACTGAATCTTCTTAGTAATCGACTGTGAGAGAAAAGAGATTGAGAGTCTAACTATGGCGGGATTTTTGCAGTGGAAAACTCCGACGAAAACAGAGCAAGATTCAAGCGGTGAGTGAAAAACGAAATACCATAAAAAATAAATGAGAAGTCTATTTTCCATAAGAAAGCTTGAATTTCCTTGTCGGTTTCAAGAAACTCTTCATTTGCCCAATCTTGGGCGTTTCCCCAAATGGGAAGTCCCGCCATAAGGGTCCGATGTTATTCCTATTTTCATTTAATTTTTAAGGAAAAACCATTCGAGACCAAAATTAATATTTCCAAATGTTAATTTGATATATATATAATATTGATTGCTAAATTTAACAAAATTGATTTGCTCCTCTCCCAATATTATAATATTTAATTATTTCATTTATTAATCAAAAGCAATCTCTTTAAATAATTTAAGATTTATATATATATTTAAATTGGCTTATTTAATAAATAATTATATTAAATATTAATGGCTAAGCTACAGTTTTGATTCCTTGTCTTACACCGGCTCAAGGCGAGATGACAATTTCCGATCCTCTGTTAACCACTACCTCTCCTTGATGACATCCCTTTTTTCGTTGCAGCGTTGTTAGTCCTGCATCCACTGACAGGTATTATGGTTAGATCATTCTCAACGGCTATATATTTAGATATTAAATATCAACTCATATACATATTCAATTTCATGAGAACAAGAAATTCACTTGCCATAAAAAGATCGTTAACTTTACAGTTACGTCAAATAAAACATCCATTCAATTCTCAATTTCACATTCACATGAAAACAACTTGCAACTAACATGGCATTCTAAATACATAACCAACATATAGTCTCAATGTGAGGGATGTAACAAAGGAATTGGAGCGGTCCTTATGCAAAATAAGCACCCCATCGCATTTGAAAGTCGCAAGCTCACCGAGAATGAAAGGAACTATTCAATTTATGATAAAGAGATGCTAGCTATCATGCATGCCTTAGCAAAGTTTTTTCAATATTTGGTTTGTGGGAAATTCAATGTCAAAACAAATCACAACAGTCTGAGGTACTTCATGAATCAAAAGGACCTAAATGATAGACAGTAGAAGTGGGTAAGCAAGATACAAGCTTACGATTTTGATATTGAGTACATGAAAGAGCCAAATAATGTGGTGGCAGATGCTCTATCAAGACAACCCTACTTGAACACCCTAACCAGTATAGCCGTGGATTGGAAGAATGATATCCTTGTAGAATATCTCAAAGACCCACATGCTAATAATATCCTTGAAGGGAATTCACCCAATGAAGGGTACAAAGTAGTAGAAGAGCTTATATTATATAAAAATAGGATATTCCTCGTGCCCAACTCAAAGATAAAGGGAAAAATCCTTAAAGAATATCATGACAATCCCTTAGCAAGCCACCAAGGGTGCTATAAAACTTATAAACAGGTGCAGGAGAGATACTCTTGGAAATGCCTCAAGAAGGACGTCTTGAAGCATGTAAAGAATGTATGACCTGTCAAAAAAACAAAACTGAGCAAAGCCATCCAGCAGGGCTTCTACAACCTTTCCCAATTCCCAATCAAAAATGGGAAAGCATCTCGATGAACTTTATAACAGGATTCCCTGAAGTTTAAGGAAAGGATTACATTTATGCAATAGTGGATTGCCTCACCAAATAACCCCATTTCTTTGCGATAGCTAGAGAGTATCGGGCTCCCCAAGTAGCGGAAGTATTCTTCAAAGAGATCTTTAGATTACATGGTCTACCAAGGAATAGAGTTAGCGACCGTGATAGTCGATTCCTTAGCCAATTTTGGCAAGAGCTCTTCCGATTAGTAGGGACTGATCTTACCCCCAATACAAGTTACCACCCCCAAACAGATGGACAAATGAGAATTGTTAATAAGTGGTTAAAGGGGTATCTGAGGAATTATATCACAGGCCAACATAACGCATGGGTAAAATGGTTGCATCTTGGTGAATATTGCTACAACACTGCTTATCACATATCAATCAAAATGAGTCCATTCAAGGCATTGTATGGTTATGAATCAACCTCCTTCGAAAGTTTGATCTCACAAGAAAGCCGAGTACCAGGGGCAAAGGATTTTGTGCAATATAGTATGGACATTATGAACACCCTCAAGGACAATTTGCATCAAGTACAAAATCAACAAAAGGTCTATGCTGATCGGAATTGCATTAAGAGGACATAGTTGAAGAGTTAGTGTTCTTACGACTATAGCCATATAAACAGTCATCCATCAAGATAAGTGGAGCAAAAAAACTAAAGCCCCGACCTTATAAGATCTCGAGGAAGATCGGTGAAGTAGCCTACGAATTAGAGTTGCTTAAGAACAACCGTATTCACAACATCTTTCATGTGTCAAGACTGAAGAAAGTGTTAGGGCAGAAAGTTGCCCCATGTTTAGAGTTACCCCCAGTTGACGATGAGGGCAAACTAATCTTGGAACTTGAAGCAGTTCTCAACATGAGAGAGAAGCGACAAAGGCATAAGACTATCCCTGAGTTTTTGATCAAATGGAAGGGCTTACCCTAGGAAGACGCTACATGGGAAGGAGAAGAAATCTTCAACCATCCAAATCTAAAAATGCTTGAGGGCAAGCAAATTTAGGAGGGGAGGACTGCAATGCCCCCACAAAATACACTAAGATCGCTGATCGCTCCCATACACGTCAATCCACATCAAATAGGAAGATAATTGAATGAATAATCCAAATCCAAAAATGCTTAAGGGCAAGCAAATTTAGGAGGGGAGGACTGCAATGCCCCCCCAAAATACACTAAGCTCGTTGGTCGCTCCCACACATGTCAACCTGTGTCAAATAGGAAGATAATTGAATGAATACTAAAAGATGAATAATCATCATGCAGTGAATGAATAGAGACATCGTGATTTGGAAAGGATAATATTAATGGTATTAATTATCTTACGGAAGGTGACGATAACTCTAAATAGAAGACGTGTCCTTTAAAAAGGGATACATGATATGAAGGGACACATCCATTCACGGTGGGAAGTATATAAGAGTAGGACATTTGAAGGCATGGAGATCATCGAATCTTGGAAAGACATACTTCGGTGGACATAGGAAACACAAAGGCACAACAGATCGATTGAAGGAGAAATACACCTACAAACCCGAGCATAGGAGGGATCAACACAATTCATTATCATAGTTCGCTATTTACCATAGATACTCTATATTCAGGTGTATTTTTTTGCAATCAGTACTTACATATGTATGCACCATTGTTTATATAATCTGATTGTTTAAGTGATTTCTGTGATGTGCTTGATTGTTTGAAACCCATCTGGTAGGATGGGCCTGAGGTGGAGTGGTAGTTGGGAAAAGAGTCGGTAGAGCCCACTTATGACCCCCGCTCAACTCCCCATGATGGCAAGTGTCTTCCGGGAGTCGGGGTCATGACGGGAAAAGCAGGTACTAAGTCGTCAAGGGGGAGGGCTGTGGTATACACCCTCTTAGGCTTGGCATATGGCTTCGGGTGGACCCATCATGCCCCTTCTCCCAACTATGTTGCATTGTGGATGATATATGGATTGTGATGCAATGGTCTAAACCTAACTAGTGTATGTACATATTTGCATATATTGCTCATATGGTGAATGCAGGATTCCAGTCCAAGATAACTTCATTAAGGAGATATTTATTTAACAAGGTGAAACCCCTACCCTAATTTGTTGCCCTTTGTGATCAGCATGCGAATTCTAGGGCAAATTGGGATAGGGGACATCACAAATTGACTATAAAAAGTGCAGTTATTTTGTGAGGGTGGGAATGCTGAGTAATGGTGGCATTTTGACTTGAATAACGTTTGCTATTCTAGAAATGCAGGCAGATTATGGGTGTGCTTGGATTTAGGCCTCCTTTCTGCCATAAAATGAGGCGTTTTTCTGTTATAAGTGTCTCCCTTTCTGCTGTTATACTTCTGCATTAATGTTCTGTAGTTGATTTGATGAGGAAACCCCTTTGGCTTGCTTCAGCTATCTCATCTAGAGCCTGCAATTGTGCTGAAGGTATCATTTTTTTTCATTTTTGGTGGTCTGTCACAGCTGTACACAGGTCAATTAGTTTTGGAGAATTGTTTGCAGGTCATTGCATGTGTTGCAGGTTTGGCATTTATCTGTGTAATCCAGTTTTGTGTCATCAATAAAATACAGTATTTCAGTGTGGTGTGTTATTTATAAATTTAGGTATTGTAAGTTAGTTATACAATTTTAGTTATAAAAGCCTAGACTTTTGAGCTGGGATTGGAACAATAAATGCAGAATTGAATTTACAAAATTTAAATAAATTTAATGCAATACCTAGCTTGAAATCTGGGTGGGGGGATATGCTGCTGAAGATTCAAGGAGTTGATTCACCAACATGCCAAAAAATAGGGCTTTTTTGGGTGAATGCCTCAGATTCTGTAAATTGATTGTATCTTGCTTTGGTTTTTCTCCCTGCCTGCAGAACTGAACTCTATGCCTGCAGGAATGAACCAGTCATGTGGAAATGATCTTGCCTCAGGGAAGTGAGTTGGCAGAAAATGCACATCAGCTTGCTCTATCTGTGTCTGAAATGGGTTGGTGTTGTGAGACCCCATTTGGGAAGTTGCTAGACAAGGTTTTATTCTCCTTTGATCAAGTCCCTAAGTGGACCAATTTAATGTCAATAAACAAATATATAAGATAGTAGGCATGCATGCAATACGCCTAGGATGATTATGCAAGCTGATAATGCAATTGAGATGCTCTATGATGTTTTGATGATGCTCTCATGTGAACGTTCCTCTCTTGCATTTGTTATTTCAAATGGATAAGGAATGCCCTTAAATACAACATAATATAGAACTTAATAAAAATTTGTGCCAGGTCAGCTCACAATGACTGGTGGGAAAAAGTCGGCAAGGTTCAGTTTGAAATTTGAGATTTGAAAATTTGAGGTTAAGATCCATGTGCAAAAGTGACCCAGGTCAATTCCATACTCGTGAATATGAACTATGGTGGTGAATGGGAGATCTAATAATCGAAACTGGTTCTTAGGGATGAATAATAATGGAGACAAGTTAGCATCAAGTCATGAGCCAAAGCTAACACAAGAATGTGCCACTTGTAGATTTGTTATTGCATAAAGGACAATCTAGTTGAAGTGGGCACAAAACATAAGGGAAAATAGGCAATGTATGCAATTTTCACTATTAGATTTTGCCCCCACTTTGACATGCATGCAGAATACTATGAGGATGCATGTCAAAGTAAAACAAACAATCGATATGGAAAGTAAATATTTCAAACACTTAAAGAATATGGATATGGATGATGATTCTTGTATTCTCCTTACAATGAGTGCTCCATCAAAAAACTTGCAAAACAAAAAAAAAAAAACAATTAGCAGCATCTGTCATACATTTAAAAGATCTTGCTTGAAAACTATCTTTGAAAATAGTGAAAGTAAAAAGAAGGTTAAGAGATTTTGTCTAATTGGAAAGTGGTAGGACTTTGACTAAGTGGAAAATGATTTTGACTATGTAGAAGATTTTGACAATGTAACAAAATTGATAAAGGTCTCTTAAGCATGGAAATGCTTGTGAACTTGTCATTGCAAAACATAACTCACAAAAGCAATGCTAGTGACACAAATGTCCCTTCCTCCAATTTGTTGCATGCAAAGGATGCAAGGAATTGGAGAAAAAGATATGATCATAATGAAACATGTTAAAGTGGCAAGAAATATCATTGTGTAATAAGCATAAAATGAGATAATAGGATGTGATCGTGTACGCAAATGTAAAGGGAAAAGCGAAGAGCCCTCAATGAAGGCAAATAGTAAGATGATAATAGCCACGAATGCTAGACAAGGATCACACACAAGCACAAGTAAGATACAAAAGATATGAGCATGATAAGGATCATAACATGGAACCATAAGATATAAGCATGATAAGGATCATAACAAGCAAGGCATGTGAATATGAGATAAACATGTTAGTGTAACCTAAGATCATGAGAGATAAGCATGATAATCATATGGAAACATGCAAATGTCATAACATATATGTGAACACCAAAATATAGGATTAGAACAATAGGAAAAACACAAAATATGAATCCTATTGTATATTAAGTAAACACCTTGGATTAGAGCTAAAGGAATGCCAAAATGACAAAAGACATGAAAGCTCTTGCCATTACAAACCTTTGATGACCATAGGTGATTGCTTCAAGTGATAATTGATTATTGAAGTAGAGTGTGGGTGCCCAATCTTACAGCATAACTTTGTTGCATCTAAATTTCTTCCTTGAAAATGGTGCTTGGGAATGGTTCACGTAATGTCCCTCACAGATATTTATGCAAATATTTAATAAAACCTTTTGCTCTACTTTTTTTTTTTTTTTTTTAGACTGCAGGAATCAGGTAGCACGACCCCCTATAAACTGCAGTGCGCCTGATAAACTTTTTAACGTGACCGGCGTCGTTGGCGCAACACGCCCTCCGGTACCACGGGACGGGGGAGACTAGAACTCGTGACCAGCAGAGCCGCAACGGAATTACTTAGCCAACCGAGCTAGGGCCCCCGCCCAAACCTTTTGCTCTACTTATTTTAAGCCTTTTGTAGATATTTTTTTTGAATAGTTGTTTGATATACTTTATAGTGTCACGACCAAATATTTAGGGTGAATATTAGACAGATCTAATAATATTTAAATCGATGCCATACAAACCCTAGTATTTGCATCAATGCTTACCAACATCATTAAGAAAGTAGAAATATATAAACTAGTCCTCATAAACCCTAAAACACATTAATGTTTACACAAAGACCAATTTGGCTCATGGTTGAACTGCAAAATTGATTATTTTGCCTTAATCTAACAAACCTAGATTACAAAATATGAAACTTTGCATTAATAGTGAATACTTAGAAAATTTTCCTTGTATTCATGTAGATTACATTAAACTCTAGTACTGTAGGTTGGGTTCACCGTGAAAGATAAACTATAGCTTTAAATGTGATTTACCAAACTTAGCAAACTAGATTTTAACATGGTTTTGCAATAATAGCCATAACCCAAAATTTCTTCATAGCTTATACATCAAACTCATAACTTCCCTTCATGGGTTTTAAATTAACATTGATAGCCGGATTTACAAATAAAGCTGAATAATGAAAGGAAGCTTTCATAATACTTTCTTATATTTAATATAGTTTGGGATTAGACCAAAATATGCTGCAATAATAACATAAACAACAGCAACAACTATATTGATTGCCCAAATTTACCACTCAAGCCCACAAATGGAAGATTGAATTGCAGAACTGTTCTTATATGAAACAGATTTGAAAATACATTACATTACTTTGCTACAACAGCTATACAAACTGAATGCCTACGCTCACGACCCATGACAATTGCAATGTTGTGCAACCCATATCGTTGATATTCACCACCATGAAAGTGCGAACATCACCTCTAAGTGAGAGTTTCGTCCTTTGACTTGTGAGATCCAAAGGGAATTTGTAGGTTTTCGTCTATAGATTTGAATACTTGAACACACATGCTCACAACAACTTTTCAGTTAGGGTTTTGTATATATTGAATAATAATCTTTTGTTTTTACTCAGAATCTTTAATACCCAACAAAAAGAATGTAAAAACTTTCATCAAATGCCCATATCTCTTGATTAGTATGTGGCAGAGAGCACCCATGCCTATCGATGCCATTTTCCTTTGAATCATGTACGTAGTTTGTGTCCATGTGCACGGAAAGCTACTGGGAGGGTATGGAGGAAGATACTCGAAACTTGCAACAAATCCTAGTGGTGTGAAGATTCGTGACCACAATCCCTAACTACTACATTAATGGCAGCTAAGGAAAAATACTTAGCTCTTGTAGTGGGAAAACACATGGAGCCACGTCCCCCAAGTAAATAATGTCATTGGTGATATGATACCATAGTTGGAACCATGTTGATGTATGTTAAAAATAAGCATTATGATGAATTGATGTGTTGGGTAGCAGGTGGGATGAATAGTGAGAAATGGTAGGAGTGGTCGGAGTCGTGTCATTGAAGATACCTTGCAACTCCTACCACAAGTTAGGGATTGGGAATTGGAAGAGAGGCATGTTGGTGAGAGGAAATTTGACTCTTTGCCAAAGGCCTGTGAAGGAGCGGGATTTGGTGGTGAGGTGTGACTATTAAGAATTCTAATATAGGAAAGAATTCTGGAGCATATATAAGACATAAAATTACATTATATTTTATCTCACACACTTCATAATACAAATTACAAACATATATATAGGATTTTTCATATCCTATATTAGAGGAGAGTTATTATACCTCCAATAACAACTCCCTTTACATAGACAAGTTGTATTAACAACTCACACACATTATTATTCTAACCCATGTGAACACTAACATAATTTCCTAATAGTGACGGGATGGACAAATTTGATAGCTGGGAAAGATAAAGGAATGAAGGTAGAGGATGATCGTGAGGTATGCTTGAATGGGGAAGTCCAAAACTTTGATAGAAGTATAGAAGAAAGCGAACTTGGGAGGAAAGTCATGCCATGAAGGGAAACTTAGCCAACTCTTATGGCTTACAATGACTTAGAAAATTGGCCATGCCTCAATGCTTAGAATTTTAGAGGATTTTAAGTAGATGCATGGGAATGAAGGGGAAGAACTTGTACACAAATTGGGATTAGGGGGAATGTTGGTGATAGGAAATGGGCATTTGAACCAGAACATAGATTATGGAAAAAGGGAACATGACATTCAGTTTATAGATTTTCCATTGGTTGGTTGGATGGATGAGATGAGATTTCATGGGATGGATGGCTAGGGTTGATTCTCATGTAGGAGAGAATGTGAAGGTGACAAATGGCGTCAGGTGATTGGTGCACATGATTATGGCAAGGGTGGAGGAGAAATGAAGGGTTGAGTGATGAATGGTGGAGATTGAAAAGGTTTCTTTTGGAGCCTTGTGCACTTGGAGCCATGTGCAAGATTGGCATTTGATTATTTTAATCAAGATTTGGTGGAGGAATGTGCAAATGATTAATTAGTTGACTAATTCTAATTAGCTTAATCAACTAATGATGGGGGGGATTTAGGAGGAATTCAATAAATACTATAGTGTATTTTGTTAATTTATGGGAGAATGTTGGGGAAATGATTGACTTAATTAAATAAATGATTTATTCAATTACGGTGAGAAAGTTAGAAGAGAAAGCTGAATGAGTTAAATTAATTGAATAAGTAGAGGTAATGTATCCAATTAATGTTGAAGGGAAGATGGGATTGGTTAATTGAATAGTTAGGACTTATTCAATTAACTTTAGAAGAACATTCAAAGTGATTAGTGTTAGAAGTGCGTGCGTGGGGTAGATGTGGTGTGATAATGGCTGAAATGTATGTATGGATTTTAGGTGTCTACAATATACACACAAGCAATGTAAAATGTAAACATGAGAAGCATATAGTTGTGATAACATGATAAAAGTGTAAGAGTAATAGCATATGTGAGCTTGCATTAGGATTATAATAAAGACAAGCATAACACAAATAAGTCATATAGATAACATAAGAGCATCAAAAACATGTCAGCTAACAAGAAACATAGGAAAAACATAGGTGTTAGTATGGAAAATAGGAACATACAAGAGTCAAAGTAGGCGTATAGGAAAGTGTTGAAACTAGATGAGAAATATGTGCTAATCATGTAACATAGGAACATGTAAGCTAACAAGAAACATGGGAAAAGTACATAGGTGCTAATCATGGAAAATAGGAGCATATAAGAGTCAAACAAGGCATATAGGATTGCATAGGAGCTAGACGAGGAATATAGGAAAATATAGGAGCTAGACATAGAAATATCAAAAGGAAGAGTGCTCCTTTGGGGAAACACAACATAAAGTATAATATAGAAGGTGAAATGAACATAAAAGATGCACAACTAATATGGCATAAACAAAAGGTTGAAGTGTAAAGACACTAAAGGAAAGAGCAAATGTTAACTAAGAACATGGGAGGAAAGCCATGTAGGAAAAAACAGGCAATAAATAAATAAGTAAAGCATGAGAATACTTAAGGTCTGAATCAATACTAGTAGAGAGATAATCATTGAAGAGATCATCCTCACACCAGCAAGTAGCATCATGCTTTATTTCCTCAAGAAAATGACTTCAATCATGATAAGAAGTGGTGCTCTTAGTAAAAATGTTGGGAATAGGTGCAATTGTTGCTTTATCATTCTTTATTTGTTGTTCTTGCTTCTTTGGGGGTGGCTTCATAGAGAAATTCTGATTTTTCTTGTCCATAACATCTTTCTTAGGTAGCCATGAAGAAATAGTTCCTTTAAGATGAAACTTGGGTTTATCGTAGACAACTTCTTTATTTTTCTCTTGCTTGCTTGGTACATGAGTAATAGGTTCCTTGTAAGGATTATTTTAAGGCATAAATATATCAAGACGTTTATGCTTAAAAGTTGTAGAATGTGCAACTTGAGGATCCTTAGGCCTTTCCATTTCTTAGTGCTTTAAATAAGAAGGTGCATAAGTGATCTTGGACTGAACCACAATAAGCTTTGTATATTAAATGAATTTTTGATTCTTCTTCATATTTGTCCTTCATTGTTTTTCTTTGTGAAACTTATATAAATCTTGCATATCATCCTTACATTCATAAGGAGGCTCCTTAGGACTGTTTCACAAATGTATCCAAAATAAAAGGACTCAAATCAGACAGTGGCTTATATTGAGATCTATCAACTTTAGTCACGTTGTCTTCATAAACAAATTTAATATATTGATGTAAAACAAAAGAAACTACACTGTATTGTTCTATCCATGGTCTACCAAGCAGCATTCCAAATCTATCCAAGGATGGAATGACAGGACATAACACTAGAAGCTCCCTAGGACAAACTTTTGAAGATAGAATGATGCAACCCATGGTCTCAACCAAAATACCATTAGTCATTCTCAATGAAACGCTTGAATGTGCATAAGCTTGCTCTTGGATATGATGACTAAACAAAAGCTCTTTAGTGCATATATTAAATTGATACATAGGATCAATGAGGAAGCAACTAGGTGAACAACCATTGGCATGGCTAGTCACTTATAATGGACCATAATAATTATTTCGTGAGATCTCATCATTGAAAAATTAAGTCAATGGAGAACCATGAGAAGAAGATTGTAAATTGCTATGCTGTAACATACTCACAAAGGATTTGTATGTGATTGTACATGAGAATCTATTTAATAGTCATCCACGAAATCTCTATCAACATGTGCATTTGCCATGGCAAAATGATCTTTTTCATGGTGTATATCAACATTGTTAGCATGACCAGAAAATGGATTAGTATAAATTTCAAATTCTAATAAAGGGAGTAACTGAAGGGTTTTTGCTGTTATTGATACCATTTATGATGCCTTATATATGAATCATGTTATTGTCATCAAATCTTGCACCTTGTGTTTTAAAGCCATTAACCCTTGTGTATGGTGACTATTAACTCCATGAATGTCACAAAATGCATTCTCATTATAATTCTTAGGTAGCCCTCTAGCTAGATATAATGGATGGATAGGTGGAAGAATAATCAAATTAAATGATCTTTTTCATGGTCTATATCAACATTGTTAGCATGACCGGAAAATGGATTAGTATAAATTTCAAATTCTAATAAAGGGAGTAACTGAAGGGTTTTTGCTGTTATTGATACCATTTATGATGCCTTATATATGAATCATGTTATTGTCATCAAATCTTGCACCTTATGTTTTAAAGCCATTAACCCTTGTGTATGGTGACTATTAACTCCATGAATGTCACAAAATGCATTCTCATTATAATTCTTAGGTAGCCCTCTAGCTAGATATAATGGATGGATAGGTGGAAGAATAATCAAATTAGAGTTCAATAAAATGTGAAGCACAATAGCCAAGGGCGTGTGTAACTTTGCAAACTTTCTGAAAGTAAGAGCCTTAAAAGTGGACATATTAGAAGTACTATTAACATGATGCACATGATCCTTTTTGTCTCCATGATCATTACCCTTTGAAACATTATTCTTTTGAAATATTGAAGGGTAAGAAGATGTAGTAGAACCATGAGAAGATGAGCCATACTTAGGAGATTAGAGGCAAGCAACTTCAATTCAACATTCTTCAAATGAGCACTCAAGTCCATAAAAGAAGCAAAACCATTTAGATACACACTACCTTGAATAGGTGCCAACAACCCTTAATAAAAGTACTCTTTAGCACATTGTCAAGAAGTTGATGATGTAACTTAGCACGTAAGAGCTGAACGCCAGTAACATAATCAGGTATGTACTCACTATGTCCTTGGGCATATTTCAGTAATTCTGAAACAATAGTCTTTAAAATGCTTTGGCTAACTCTAAAAAAGGAATGAATAGATCCATGAGGTAAAGAGAAAAACCACTCAATAGCATAATCCTTCAAAGTATGTGGAAATAATTCAGCCAAAACCTCATCTTCATATGCAATCCAAATATGCTGGAGTGAAAGATCTCAAATGTGTATTAGGGTCACCCTTTCCATTAGACATTCCAAATTGAGGTGCTATACAACCACTAGATAGAGGATAAGTCATAATTTGAAAAGCAAGTGGGGTATTTTGTGCCTCAACATATTCATCCTTGTCTTGACCAATCGGCCTTGCATCTAGCTTATGCTTTATTCTATAATAAGTGCATCTAAGTTAGGAGTAGGGATGGTGGTAATAGGAACATGGGAAAGAAACGTTGGTTATAGGTAGGTTGGAGGGAAAAGGTAGGATGAGGTATGATCATGGGCATAGTAAGCGGGATGGAATAGGGAGTGGCATCAGGTATAGGAGAAGTTATGGCAAGGGCAGATGTAGGAATAACACTAATACGGGGGAAGAAGACACAACATTAGTGTTGGGAGTGACTGCGGGATAGGGAATACTAGGAACATGGGTAGTCATGGCATTGGTAGGGAGAACATGGAAAGTAAGTGAAACAATAGTGGGTTGAAAGGAAGGGAAAAATAGGAGTGGAGGTATAAAGCTCAAGATGAGAAGTAGGCATTACAACAATATCCAACATGGAAGTGGGAGGTGTGTAAAGAGGCATACCAAATTGAGAAACACAACTAGGAGGCAGCAAAAAAGAGGAGTGACTTGGGTAAGATTGGGGGATGGGGAGATACATCACCACAAAACTAGAAGAGGTAGCCTTAGCACCAATGCCTTGAAGCACCTCTAAACTAAATGGCTTGTTAAATCAACAAATCATGAAGGGCCCAAATTTGTAGGATTGAATATTGGTCAAACCATAGTTTGCAGACTCTCTAGGATTCGCCGTGGACTCGGCGGACTCGGGAGTCCGTTGGTGAGCCGAGTTGACTCGCCACAGACTCGGGAGTCGAGTCCAGGAGAGTCCTGGGTTAGGACTTGGGAGTCCGACCTTAGGACTTGGCCGAGTCCTAAGGTCGGACTCGGGAGTCTCGACCCAAGACTCTCCTGCGTGGCTGGGAGTCAAAAAGGGTTAAAAACCCATGTTTTTTTTAACTTTTTCTTTCATTTTAACACTCAAGTTTGTGAAATACAGGTCTGCAAATTGAATTGGGGTTGAAAGAAGCCAGTATTATATGCAAACATTTATAATCTTATGATGCTGTTATACATTGAAACTATGAGTCTATGAGTATTTGATGACTATGAATGATTAAATTTCAATTATTGAGTGTTTGATGATCATAATTCATGACATGTGTAATCTTTGAATTATGAGTGTTTGATAATCAAATTAGGCTCTTATGTTCTCTAAATGAATTCATTTGTAATTTTGTTGTAAAACTACGGTTTTTTTTTGCTGAGTCCTAGTTGAGTCTTTTCCCGAGTTCGTTCTGAGTCCCGAGTCCGAGTCATATTTTTGGGCTGCCGAGTCCGCGACGAGTCCGAATTTGCAAACTATGGGTCAAACTAGTAAATTCATGTACAAAATTTTGTCGATCCAAATGTTCCTCATGATCAAAATTCTCAACCACATGCTCAATAGTAGTAGGAACAATAATAATACCCATGATAATACCATCAAAAGTGTAAGTTTCAATAGATTGGACCATTTGAGGATTTAAACGAGGCTTCTTAAGGGAATTGAGGATGTGGATGAGACCTTGGCATGCAAAACATGTACAAAAACCCTAAACGCTAAATGGCATAAAAAGATAGGAAGATCTAATACGAAATCTGAAAAATCATAAATCAGCAAACAAAACCTTAGAAGCCAGAAGTGTGTGTTGGGTGGGATGAAAACAAAACCACATAACAAAACGCAAAACCCAAAGAACGTATAGCAATGAAGCACAAACAAAAGAGCAATCTGAACCTTGATTAGGTATAAAAAAATGCAATCAGCCAAGGAAGATTTGAAACCCTAATAGTGGGAATAAACTCTATGGCCAAAACCATATAGGAATATGTCAGGTTCACCGTGAAAATAAATTCTCTTTACTACGCTTTACCTCGAGCAAATAGTTTTTTTTCTTTTTTTTTTTAATTTGTAAATTTCGATCCATGGGATTGCTCCCATTATATTAATTAAGCTGAAAATATTACATTGTCTCTAAGGAGATGTTGAGACTGTAAAAAATTCTGATGCGCACCCCAAGGGCTGTAAACAAAATACTATTTATATTGGGCTATTAACAAAAGGCCTTTACAATATTATAGTCCTGTTATTTTCCTTATACTTCAACCTTCATCTTCCTCGGAGCTGTCTGTGACGAGTGATATCATCCATTCGATGCCGATATGGTCGTTGAGGTCCACAACTTGCTTTAGAAACTCCAATTGCTTCATAGCCTTAAACTTCCTTCTATTTTTCAACTGAGTATTGTTGGCTATAACAAATGGCTTCCACTGCGCAACTGAGGATCCATTTGCCTCCTGTGAAGAGTCGGCCAACGTGAGAAGCGCCAAACCAAGAACCGCGGTCTGCAGGGTGTTGTTGAGGTCCCCAAGTAGGTGTTTCTTGATCATTACCTGCTTAAGAGAACAGAACAAAATATCATAGCTGCTTGAGACAGTTCAGATATGATACCAATGAATGTCATTTGGCGAAACCGCGTATCAAGCGCATACTTGTATCCATTTTACCCATGAACCAATTGTGGTACGAATACGTGTTAAATTGATTTGTGTTTTCCAAATAGTTCCATTCGATGCCTTCCATCTCATCAGAGCAAGAATGATATCATACAGTATGGCGCCTACTAATGAAATGTAGTTAGCACGTGTTGGCAAAGATATGCCATCCTCGATCTTCGTGGGTGTTGTGATTTAATTATGATGCGAGTACTGGCCACGTAAGAAAGCATATAATATAATGTTTTATAACCTTATAGTAGAACAATATATAAATGGTATAATCCCTACTAGCATTCTATTAGTTTGAAATCTTTATTACTCTCTTTCATCGTAGTTCTTATTTCAGGTCCTTGTCACTTATAATTGTCGAGTTTATGCAACTAAGTCTCAATGGCAACATTGGAAGCTTGGATGCTAGTATAAGTCTCAATGGCAACATTGGAAGCTTGGATGCTAGTATTACATGGACCTGCTTTAAGAAGTGTTTTTTTTTGGCAATGGTCTAATTTCCCTTGAAGGGATTTTTTCCTACTTTTATGTTTCCAAGCCATTCTTTTGTCAAAAGAATGTAAGAAACTAGTGCATTGTGAGATAGTGAAACAACACTCAAAACATGATTCCCCTTTTCGTGATTTCGGTCTAGAATTTCAAATGCCAACCAAGGAACCATACACATTGTTGGAAATATTGGTGTCATATTGGTGTCATATTGTTGTCATTGATGTCAAGAAGGAAATCACATGAGGTTTTGGCCATTAATCGAATATACTCTTTAAGATCATAAGATAGACGAATTTATCTTAGCAAGGGAGCACTTAAATTTCTTGTTTATGTTGGCCGACCCTTCTTTACTTTGGCACCCCCTCCTTGGTCAACCCCATTTTGGCGCCCACAAATAAATGCATATAAAGTCACCTCTCTTGGAAAAGATGTGAAGTGTGAAGTGGTGCCTCTCTTCATAGAATCACACCCCTCTCCAAGTGATTTGAAGATATAAAAATGAAATAAGAAGGTTGGATGGAAAATAATTGTGGAATAAAAAGATATATCAATCAAGCACAAGCAAATATTTGAAGGATAGAAATATAGAAGATCATTCAAGGTAGAATTTTGCGAGGTAGATCTATTTTAATTTTCATCCATTGAAGAAGTATTTTCAAGAAGTCAAAGTGTTTGTCCATTTAGAGGTTGGTGCCTTTCAATAGAAGAGATCGGTGTCTCTTTCTAAGTTGGTGCTTAGTGGTGGGGATTAGTGTCTCCAGTGGGTTGGTGACTACAAAATTTTGTAAGAGTATTTTATTTTGAGGGTGGATTTGGACAATAGATCCAAGCGGTACTTTCTTCATGGTTTTCTCTCGAAAGGGTTTCTATGTAAATCTTGTGTCTTTTAATTGTTAGATCTTGTGTGATTGTTTTTATTGTGGTTGTTGAATTTTAAATAAGTAAAATTTTATCTTATACTGATTCACCCCCCCTCTCAGTATAAGTGTGTGCTCATCACAAACAAGATTTTTTGATTGAGAATTATTGAGTTTATATGGCAGTGGAGATTCAATGTTGACTTTTTTGTTAGCAAAATAGAAGAAAACTAGTATAATGATTTGAGAGTGTTATGGGATGACCTATTTGGATATAATAGCCAAAAGATGTTTGGACCAATGACAGACTAGGAGATAAATACAACCTATCTATCCCACTTAATTTCTATCACCTCCAAATTTGTAGTTGAACCACACAAATAATTGTTTAGCATGACTAGATCATTTATCATGAATAGGGTTAACCACACCCAAGCAATTATGACATTATAACTAGTTATCAAAATTTTTATTGCCAAGTTTAGAATGATTAAACCAATTATGATCCTTGTGGTGTTCCACCATATTAAAAAGGCTGCCTAAAATCCAATTAACACTTGTGAGAAATTTAAACATCCATCCCTAAGGAGCAATGCTTTAACACCATTAGATGAATCAACAAAACAAAATCCAATTGGTTGTCCATTGATAAGAATGAGCACTCAAACACAATTATATGAGGGTTATTCCATTTATCACTTAGAAACCTAAGGTAGAATTCTAATGGCAACTCCTCCCATCTCTATGAGAAGTATGCATAAAAATGTCTCTCCACGCATTAAACAAAGATGTATCAAGTTGGCTACTACTAAGCTTAACTTCTTGTAGGAATACTAGATTCGACTTCCACTTCAAGATTGTCTCTTTGACTTAGAAATTATGATGAGGTACAACATAATCCCTTTTATATTCCAAGAAAGGATATTGCATTTTGTGATGAAGATAAAGTTATGAAATCATCCTTTTGAGGAAACATACTAAAACAGTTTGCAAGAATAACATGCTATTTAGAATCCATTCTATCCTTAGAGGTAGATGGAAGAGACATTGATAGAAACAAAAACATGAATTGGAGGGCCCAAATTGGTAATAGGAGAGGTAGATCGATCATAAGATGGGGAATGACTGCTAGATAAATGAAAAGAACTAGATGGGTTTTCCCTCTAACCATTCTCCATCCATTTGTCGTCACAAAATCCCAATAAAACAAGGAGTAAATTGAAGGAGCTTTGGGTTGATTGTTTTGAAGAGAGGAAGAAGGGGAAGCAATGATAGGGGAATGAGGTGGAGAAAAAATCTTAGGAGGATTAGAAGACCACGGGGAAGGTTAATAGGATGCTTGATTAGATTAGTTGACAAGGAAGATCAGACAAATTTATTTGTCTAGATGGCCTTCTTTTTGAAAAAGAAAACAAGCATTAGACTTATTCAAATTCAAACCAGAACCAATTAATTTAATGTTTTTTTTGACAATAGATTATTTAAATCTACTTCCATGTATTCAGTAAGGAAAACCCTTATTTATAAAAGTAAAATAAAAAATATTGTTGAAGCCCTACTAACGACAAAAAAAATAATCAGAAAGAGAACATTTATAGTGTTGTCTCCTAACTTATGACACTAATTATTTGTCGTGTACTTAAATATCACAACTTACTTTTGTTTTTGGGAATGTAAAAAGATTTTGTGTAAAAAGGAATAATTTTGTCTAATTAGCGTAAGTAGTAGTTAATGATGACATAATTAAGGCTCATAAAAAATCATCAAAATATAATTAAAAGTGACAATAGTAAAAGTTCAATTTTTTTTCTATTGCATAGAATGACGTGAATTCATTATGTCGGGGGGAGAGTGCAAGTGTGCATATTTGCTTTATGCTTTTTGAGGGGGGAGCTGTATGCAGAAGGCCACGAACGATTAAACTATGCATTTCTATTCAAAACTGAACTTTCGGTGGTTATGGTAGCTCTCTACGTTGCCTACCAATTATGTAAAAGATATGTACTTTTAATTTTACTCCATTATTTATTTATTTGGCAATTTTTTTTGGATTAGCTCTATTATAAAATGAATCTTCATTCACATAGATTCTTTAAAGCTGCGAGTTAATAATTTTTTTATATGATTTAAAGTCAATATGATATATTATTACAATTCTATTTTAGAGTGAGAGTTTGACTAATTTATAGTCAATTATTATAAGAACAAAAATGAATTCAGTATAATATATTTCTTAGTACGAAGATAAATAGAATTGAAAATTATTTCTTGAATATTTATCCGTCAAATTCATCAACTACATGTCATTTAGTATTGACATCCTTTTTATTAGCAATGTTATTGACAATTGTTTGAATGCTCCTCAAATAAAGGATTTTGGCTTTGTTGATTCTTTTTTGTTGTGGAAAGTAGTATCTAGCAAGGAAAATGCTTTCAAATCATTAACAACTTCATCTAACCACTTTGTGAGATCTTTCTTATTCTCCATTGTGTTAAGTTTGGATGTTGCCAACTTGGTGAGCTAGCTCTTGATTGCTCTTTAAACATATTGATAGCATACTAATAGTCAACTTTGTCATAGACAAAAGAGGTTAGAGCAAAGTAGGTTTATTTCCACTTCATGAAGAGGAAATGACTAGGGAAATACAACTAAACATCTAAAATTCAACAAGAATTTAATGATCATTTGTCTATAAGTTTCAACAATATTATTATAAGAAAACACATCAAGGAGGCAATTGCCCAGGACCACTTTTGCAAACAAATGGTAGGAAGGTGACAAAAATGGTGTTCTAGATATGGCAAGATTGATCGCATAACCCAAATATATGATTAAAGGATTTAATCTTATGAAAAGAGGCAGATGGGGGAGAGGTTTAGGAAGTGAAGTTGATTGTTTGTAGGTGAGTTTGCAATGGAGAAGCTTCAAGGAGGTAAGTTGGGCTTAAGCATCAACTCTAGAACTCCAAAGCTTGGTTTCGTATTATCATAAGAAAACACATCAAGGAGGCAATTGTCCAAGACCCACTTTTGCAAAAAAATGGTAGGAATGTGACAAAAATGGTGTTCTAGATATGGCAAGATTGATCACATAACCCAAATATATGATTAAAGGATTTAATCTTATGAAAAGAGGCAGATGGGGGAGAGGTTTAGGAAGTGAAGTTGATTGTTTGTAGGTGAGTTTGCAATGGAGAAGCTTCAATGAGGTAAGTTGGGCTTGAGCATCAACTCTAGACCTCCAAAGCTTCCTTTGAGGGCTCCCCACTTGGTTTAATATAATGAATAATATCTTAGCATTGAGTCTAGGACCTATAGAAAGGGATGAGGAGAATGTTGTAGATGGCTTTGAGTGAGAAGAGGGGAGGCCTTTTGCCATCGAGTCATCGAGAATTCTTTTCAAAAAGTTTTAGTGACTAAATGTAGACATCTTAAGTAGTAAATAAGGGACAAGATCTTGAATATTTAGAATGGATTGCCTATAAGAAGCCTAAAGGAAGAGTGGGTGACCCTAGAATAGTGTGTCCCACTTTTTGGCCAAATAGGACATTGAAATCAACATTTTTCACCAAATTTTCACTTTTTGACACTTATAGGAACTAAATCGTTAATAATTTGAAGATGATGTGAACTAGTGATTTGTGAGAGTTTGTCTGTAGATTATAAATATATATTTTAAAAAATTCTAAGAAATAATTTGTGAGTTTCTTTATGTAAATTTTAATAACTTTTAAATTTATAGTTAATAGTATTTATAAAAAGTGATGTTTATTTGGTATAACATAACTTTATTTGTAGGAAGGATAAAATTATAAATTTTTAAACATAGATTCGTAACATAGATATCTAGGGCATGGATATGTTTTCATAATTTTTTGTTGAATGATTTAATTTGTATAACATTTTGAAGTGAGATTAGCTATAATTCAGACAAAGGTTCTTTCAGTATCTTATAACTTTGTTTTTGTATTCATTCGAATTAATATTATTTTGTTGAAATAAGAACATCAATGCCTAGAGGACCATTATTTTTCAATAATTTTTCACTATCTTCACTAGAAAATAGAAAATAACTATAATAATCAAATTAAATATATTCAATATTATACTCGTTGGAAAGCTTACTTCGAGTGCTACAAATCTGCACAAAATATGTTTGATTGATTCCATTTGAAGGTTCAACTTGAGGTTTGAAGGTGAAAATTCTAAGCAAAACCTCAGACATGAAAGAGAAGAGGCCATCAAACCACCTTGGAATGAGGGGCTTTCTATTCGTTCAAAAGTCCCATCATTTTTTTAATGATGGGAAGGCACCTTCAAATAACCTTCGTTCGAAGGTGTTGTGCCACTACCTTTATTCAAAAAATGCACTACCTTCGTTCGAAGAAAAACTTTTGAACGAGGGTGTTTGAAACTTTTGAGCGCTCAACACCTTCAAAAATGTGATGTCCCACAAGTGGGACTCACTATGTGGGCTCACCCTAGTTCATGTTGAACTTGTCTCCAACTCTTCAATTGGAGATTGGGTAGGTCCCATAGATTCTTGAAAGTTTGGATACCCTTTCTAAAATGCCACTTTTCTCTAAGATTGTTGAGGAGAGCTAGTGGCTGCTCATTTTGTTGAATCGAAGAATTCCACTCTATAGAGGACAGACAATTGAGACTATGTCTAATTGATTGACTACATCAAGTAAGATGGTAGGAAATTAACTGTTTTCCTTTGCAAAAAATGTTTAAACATGAAGAACCCTAAGTCTTGAATTACAATGCTAGAAACAATTTGCCTTTCCAATAAACATCATGCCACAAAATTGTTAACAACATTATGCTCTCGTTCAAGGAATAATAGGCAACAATTATGGTGAGGCTGCTAAAAAGAATATTAAGGGTATGCAAAAAGTGTTGTTTCTCAAAGGGCCTTGTTAAATTAAACTTTTATGTTGCATTAAGGGGCAATCGGGGTCATGTTGGTGGAGGATTTTGTTATTGGAGACTCAAGGGGTAGTGTTGGTGTGGATGTTATACACACAATAACATACATATAGATTTTATTATATGAACAACATAACCTATCTATCTTGAAAGAATCACTAAATTTGATGAAGATTTTAGCTATCCCAAGGCTTGAAAATGTTAGGTCTTGACTTACTAGGTTCACTCAAGGTTGGTTGTGCAATTGTTGTTTTCACTGGTGTTATAAGGATTGTTATACTAATTAGAACTTACCTTACTGGAATAAAAGTTTATATTATGAAATACAAGGTAATCCATTTTGTATAATGGTTTGTTGGTGCAAGAAATTTTAAAGGTTACAAAAGGTAGAACCAAATGCCAATGCCGATAGTGAATGATTTTCCTGATGCCGGATTTTGAGGTGTGTGGGTAGCAGAACAAGTTTTAGGCTTTACAGGCAGAAACATAAGTCAGCTAAAGGGCTAAAGAAGCAAGTTTTAAGGAAGTTACATTTAAAGATCAGCCTTGAGTATTTCGAGGCCCAAGTAGTTGTATTGCAAATATTGAACTTAGAGTTTTGAAAGATTAAAAGATTATCAACAAAGATTCAGTTACGGAGCATAAAATTGACCAATTCTTCTAAAACTATTTGCTCATTTTGAAGGTATTTTGTGCTACATGTCTCTTGATAATTAGTTTGTTTCTTTGGCCATGAGATATTTTTGTAACAAACTCTTGCCTTGTGTTCTATAAAAGGCAATGGGTAGCTTAGTTTTAAGGATCAAAATTTGTTGAAATGGTAGAGTTTAAATTGGAATAACACCAATTTACTCCTTTACTTCATGTTTTATGTTCAATTTCAGTAAAGACTTGTACATACTATATGGATTTGCAGTACTAAAGCAATTAAAGGTCATTCTTGATCATATACTTTGCATGAATATCAATCTTTTATTCTAGTGGAATAATCAATTTGTTGTGCCATTTTTCGGTGCATTTTGAAGCTGTCAATCTTTCATTCTAGCAAGGGAAATGCTTTCAAATCATTAACAACTGTATCTAACCACTTTGTGAGATCTTTCTTATTCTCCATTGTGTTAAGTTTGTATGTTGCCAACTTGGCGAGCTAGCTCTTGATTACTCTTTGAACATATTGATAGCATACTAATAGTCAACTTTAACATATGAAAAAAGAGGTTAGAGCAAAGTAGACTTATTTCCACTTCATGAGGAGAAAATGACTAGGGAAATACAACTAAACATCTAAAATTCAACAAGAGTTTAATGATCATTTGTCTATAAGTTTCAACAATATTGTTATAAGAAAACACATTAAGAAGGCAATTGCCCAAGACCACTTATTAAAAAAAATGGTAGGAAGGTGACAAAAATGGTGTTCTAGATATGGCAAGATTGATCGCATAACCCAAATATACGATTAAAGGATTTAATCTTATGAAAAGAGGCAGATGGGGGAGAGGTTTAGGAAGTGAAGTTGATTGTTTGTAGGTGAGTTTTCAATGGAGAAGCTTCAAGGAGGTAAGTTGGGCTTGAGCATCAACTCTAGACCTCCAAAGCTTGGTTTCGTATTATCATAAGAAAACACATCAAGGAGGCAATTGTCCAATACCACTTTTGCAAAAAATGGTAGGAATGTGACAAAAATGGTGTTCTAGATATGGCAAGATTGATCGCATAACCCAAATATATGATTAAAGGATTAATCTTATGAAAAGAGGCAGATGGGGGAGAGGTTTAGGAAGTGAAGTTGATTGTTTGTAGGTGAGTTTGCAATGGAGAAGGTTCAATATGATGTAAGCTATGTCATACTAAAATTGGGTCCCCATGCTTTCACATGCAATGGGGTGTGTTGTGAGACCACACAATAGGTAGGTTCATTTATGAGGGATCGCTTTTTTAGGTTATTGGATCAATAATGAAGTTGAATGGGAAGCTTTGTTTGTAGGTGTGTTGGTTGACATTTCTCAGAATATGAGTAATATTGTCATAGAAGATGGTTCCTTAGTTGTTACCAATGAATTTATGAAAGGATCGACATATAATTGGAAGCTAAACAAGTATGTTGAGGATGTGCTGGAGTTATAATAGAACTCATAGATTCTTTCATCATTGTAGGCACATGTTGAATGGAGTAATACAAATTTTGGCTAATAAGGGAGTTGAGTAAGAGCCCATTATAGTTGTGTATAGGCATCTTTCTAGTATATGTGAAGATTTTGGATGAATTCTTATCTTCCAACCTCAATAATTCATAGCATGGTCTCTATTAGGGAGCTCTTTTATTGAACTTGATCTTAAATATCTTATTTTTGTTTTGGTCTAGATAAGGTTGGTGGCATTTATGTTTTTGGTCTCTCGATGCTAATTTCATTATTGTGATTAACATTGGTTTTAATGGGTTGGAATAGCTTAAGGTTCTTTTGCAAATTGGTGGGATATAGTAGAAGCTTGTGAAGGAATGACATTTAGCGCTTGCATATGGCAACTCTTTATATTAGTAGTGTGTGGAGAATGTTTCATGTACAATGGTCTAGGTGGTTTTTAGTTGTGGAGTCTTTGCTCTAGATTAACATAGGAGTAAAGCTACTGGTTTTATTTGTGAGAACGACAAGCCAAAGGAGCTCTAATAAAGGTGAAGATATAATTCACCACAGTTCAGTGGAGGCCCTAGGGTTTGTGAAGAAGGTTACAAGTGGTATGGCTATGGTAGAAGTGGAAAAGTCCAAGATAACATTACAAGTCGATTTTGTAGCTAATTTTCCATAACCTATTCCGAATGTAGAGGTTTCATTATGACTATTGAAAATATTTTATAATTGAGCTTGTTATCATGGTGGTGGAGTCTTTAACAAATGAACCCAAACCTTAAAAAAATATGGTAGCTCATCAATTGTAGGGTGTTGAGTCGGTCAAATTCCTTGCTCCCAAGGATTATTGCCTAGTGGAGGAGCACATGGAGGTTGGCATACTTAGTGCTTTTTGTGTTGATATTGGCAAAGTTCTAGCAAGGTTGTGTGCCACACATAGATAAGGTTATGTAGAGGTTGGGTGTGACTACTCAATTTTGGTACTGTATGGAGGTTCTTTGCATAGATCTTGTAGGTGGAAAGATGTGGCTTATGGCCTTTGGTTCCCCTTTGGCATGCATTATTTAGGCAAATCATATAAATACATATGTGGGTCCTATTTTTGGCTCAATGGATGAATATTTGGTATAGATAGATGATGTAGTGGGTCTCAATGAATGTTGGATGTAGGGTGGTAGTAATGTGTATGCCTAGTGTTTAGGTTTTAGTGCTGGTAATCTTGATGTGTTGTTTGTTGTTTTGGTTATTATAGCTATAGTATGTCTTTGTATCAAGATGTTATTTTGCTAATTTTTTAACAATTAGAAGCATTACGAAGGTAATCTTGAATTATTTTAAAGGGTGGGGCCCCATTAGAACCTAAACTATTCGATCTAAAAAAATTGTATGAATGTTGTATTAAACGAGGTGCTTCTTATGGACATCTCCATATAAGGCATTGTTGATCTATATTGTTGTAAGGAAAATTCCTTGAGTTTAAGGATATATCATGCCGAGCTATGGTAGAGTATTTATACAATGTAGCCACCATAATTTTCAAGTGTTTTCCTCTTGCAACAAGTTGCCCTTTTCCAAAAGTATCACACATAGGTAGTGGCACGGGTTAAAGAACATTCCCAACATGTAATCCACCAAAGCCATTAGGAAGTAGGACTAACATTCCAAGTAGCAATCAAAGCATCTAAAAAATTCATTGATGAAGGTGGGCTTTATGTTAAGCTTGAAGTGAAGGGGATTAAGATTGGGAGGAAAGTTAGCAAGGTTGATGGAAGCGAAAATGAGTAGGAAATTTGTCAGGATGGTGACTTGATCAAGATGGCAAGCTTGTGAGGGGGTGATGGTGATATTATAGGAAATGCATAAGTGATCAAGTCTAGTGAGCTTTCTTAGTGTATTAATAATTCAATTGTTTCATGTAAACTATTGCAAAGAGTTACTAGGATATTGCTCATGCAAGGGGTGACATATGCTAAGTGTATTACATGAGAGGGTCTAAGCATCAAATTCCACTTGTGAGAGATGAGAGTTGTAATCCTAATTGCAATTTGTGTGATGCTTAAACATATTAAAGTCACCACAAGCAACTCGACAAACTATAGGCAAGTTACCTCTTATATACTCCCATAGTAGGGTTTTGTCACTTGAGTTATTAGGGTTATATATTGAGTATGTAGGAGTTTATGGTGAACTCCTCAACACCCTAGAATCGCCTGCAAGACAAAATAACTTCCACAAGAGAGATGGCATAAATATCATGCTATGATTAAGGATGCAAGAATGCCAAAATGAATATGGCAACCAAGATGAATATGGCAATGTACATATGAAGCCTTGCTTATATAGGAAAGGTGAGGAATAAGATTAGACAAGACCATGACAAGTGTCTTAATCCTATTACATGAGACAACTAAGTCATAACAACCTAGGACACAAGCATTAAATAAATCCCAACTAGATAAGGCATGTGACAACTAATGCTTAACTAGAAAGATTCCTTGCTAGGACCTAAGTGGACTTAACGTGTAAATGGTACCTAGATAGGTAAACACCTATTTACACCAACATCCCCTCTAAGTACAACTTAGGGGTCATACTTATGCAAATGACACAAAGATGGGTCCCAACTACGAGGCCATGTTAGGTACCCATGTACAAATGCAAATGCAATCTCTCACAAATGGAGAAAAGGAGAAAACCAAGTGGGGCAAAACTCGTCCACAATAGAGAGAAAAGATACAATAATGCTCTCCATAAAAAATGAGAGGACAAAACCCCATTCAAGGAAAAAGACCCCTCCATAAGAGAGACAAAGAAGAGACCATTCAACTCCCCTCAATGAAAATATCCATTACAAATCCAATCAATCTCCATCCACACAAAGGATGACAAGAGAGACCATACAACCCCCAATAATGAGATAACTTATTGCCAAAAAGCAATGGAAGCAAACTTGTGGAGTAACATTGGAATCCTTAATCCGACAAACAAAGGAAAAATAATTATGATGCTAGAAACCATATTAGAGTCACTCAAGGACTCAGGTTGGAATCACAATAAAGAAGCAATAGACCCAATGCTAAGGAACACTGGAAAACTCTCAAACTGTCACAACCTTGAAATCTATTAAGTAACAATCAATTGACAAATGATATGGAATTGAAATGAAGTGCAAAAATCAAAATTGCACCCTCCCAACTGTCAAAACATCTAAGTAATCTCTAGAAAACCCTTTGGGGCAAAACTGAAATAGCGATCAACCTGGGAAAAAATCAAGAAAATGCATGGATGGCAATGTAGAGCTCCTCAATACCTTTCCAACGTTGCAAGAATCACGAAAATCAAAGATCATGGCAAAAATTTGAGCTCAGGAGCCATAAGACAAGATCTGACTTCAAACAACAATAAATGCCACCAACTAGCAAAATTTTGAAAAATAACCCACACCATTGAAAAATTCACATTGCCAACTTTTCAATAATATTTTGTTTCAAAAATTTCACCATTTGGATCAAAAGTTATTGCAAAACTAAATAAAGCCTATATGAGGCGATGCATAGACTGAACGGGTGCAAAATTCAAGCCCTCAGGGAGCAAAAATGTGGTCTGCCATGTGATCGCATGTGTTGTATAAGGTTTTTAAAAAGATGTGACACCACCACAAAGTTCACAAATTGGCATTCTTCATAGTAGCACAACAAACAAGGTTTTGCAGGCATAATTTCCAAACCTCATCTCATACCTAGAAACAAATTACAGATTTGAGTACCCATTATCCTCTTTTAAAACATACTTCAATTGCAGGTGGGGTTACTTTGGAACATAACCCTCAAAAAATTGCTGCTACGCTTCACTAAGGCCTAATTTAGGCTTGTTTTGGTAGGTCACTTTGTGATTTGCACAACCCAGATCTCAAACTCTCATGCCACCAGCCCAAACATGTCCAATGTGGTCTGCACAAACATTTTCCACCACCCAAAACATTTTCTACAAAGCTTTTTCACAAACCCTATCACCTATACAACCTTTTATGCCCAAAACAAGAGAATTTCGACTTAGGGCATCATCTAATCTTCATCAAACCTTCTCCCTGCTCCTGCAAACACCATAACTTAAAATACATCCTATCTAACCTCATTCCACCAATTCTCAAAGGTTTTCATCGGTGGAATGGTGAGATTTCCATTTTTTTGCTCTCAAAGTGCCAAAACCTAGGTTTTCAAAGCGGTTTGGAGTAAAATTCTTCTAAAATGCTCAAAATTGAATGAAATTCAATGAGACCAAGTTTGTTGGAAAGTAGATTCAATTCCACATCACCTCCAATCAATTTGAGACCACTTGCAGGCCGTACAACCTCCTGTAGCAGCAAATTACACTAATAAAATGCATAAAACAAACTTTATTGATGTTCAACTTTCCAAAAATCACCTCTAGAACCTTGGTTCGACCATTACATGATGTATTTATGCTTTTCCAACCAAAACCAACCAATTACAACTACCCTTTAACTTTCTAACTATTCAACTTCCTCCAAAATGACCCAATATTTTTGCCATTTTTACAATATTAACCAAAATTGAATTCCAATGACCCAACTGACATACAATGACCTTAATCATGGTCTTAAAGACCTTATTACACCAAAGAAACACAAAACTAAACAAAAACCAAACATTTGCAACATTTTCATATTATTACACCAATTTATAGACATGCCTAGGTCATTAGCAAAACACATCTTAATCAACTAAGATAAATTAAAAATCTTAAAATCACTTGAAATAACTTTGATTATATAACACTTAAAATCATTAATGAGTTCATCAAGAATTTGTTCTATCAAACTATATATCAACTTTATAGAAGCTTGATTTGTTATTGAAACAAGCCAAACTGACCACCTCTCACAACAAAAAGAAACCTATTATAGTTTTGAACACAACTCATTTTTTTATATATACATTAAAACACACGTTAAAAACTAAAAATAGAAATAAAAATTTACAGAATAAATTTCAGTCTAAAATCAAGTCAAACGATTCAACTTTCACAACATGATCTTCGACAAAATTCTTCACTATCATTTTGTTTTATTTCTTATTCTAAACTATGTGTTGAAGTACATCCGTTTAAAAATATAACCTGGTTCTGATTCACCTCATGTAAATATTGCACTTAAAGCTCGAATAGGCAAGACGTCTATAGGTCAGTTATTGGTAACCCCCCTTTGTACGGGGAGTCATACTCTAAATATGGTAGACTGGCTCCGCAATGAACGGCGGAATGAAAAAGGGATTTAATTTTTTTTTAAAGCTGGTAAACCTTGGAGGATGCATTTATAGCTTTATTTAGCTCGTGGTAGTCATACTCTAAATATGTTAGACATTCAACTCCGCACTAAAAGTTGAATGCCAGATTGATATGAAGTTGACATATAACAAAGTTGCTTTGTTACTTAAATAAAGATAAGTGAAAAGGTCCATTATATAATTTTACAAACGTCCTTTGAACGTGACCCATAGGCGAAGGTACAGCCCACAGGTCAGGTTTGTGCACAAGCACATGGCCACGTAAATATATTCCTTAGCTTTGAATTTGTCACCAACCTCAACCAAACTGAATGACGTATTCTTCAACCCACATTTCTATATTCTAGAGGATTAGGTCTTGAGGACTATGTGAAAAATCAGAAGAACGTAAACACCAAACCAAACTCAAGAGATCACGAAGAATTTCAGTGTTCCACGGGGACGCATTCCCCCAAAAAAAACATCTGCATCCAAGACGGCAACGTTTTTGAGACGTCGAGACCCTTGAGAAATGTCCCTCCACCGTCCCCCGCCGTTTCCAAGTTTCTTCGTCGTTTCCTAGAAGTCTCCTCTTGGAGGGAAACGTTTCTTGGCCGTTTCTTTCAGGGAGACTCCAGGGAAACTTCTAGGAGACTTTTAGACGTCCCCTCGACCCCATAGAAACTTCTGGGAGACTGCCAAGTGTGTAGATTTTTAATATTTTATTTTATTTGTATTTGTATTTTTGTTTTATTTTTTAATTTATCCTAGGCCCTATGTGGCTCCAACGATTTACACTGTATAGTATGCAAAATGTGGAAGTAGTGGCAAGGCACGTGAGCTGCCTGATTGAATGCCTCAAAGAGCCGTCATCTCATGGAATGCAATGACTGAATGCCTCAAAGAGTTGTCATCTCATGGAATGCAATGACGCAGGCAATGACTGAATTCTCATGTAGAGTAGAGACAGTTAACATGTTTGGTTTGTAAACCAAGTGTTTGGACAAAATTGTACCTAGACTATATGCTAAGTGCTTCAATATTTGGGATATCTTTCCACTCTAAATATCTTGCATATATCCTCCAACATCAAACATACATCTTGTAGGAACCTAATTTGGTCTTACATAGATGTTAAAAACTTAAAATCAATGTTAATCTATTATCTTAAAAAACAACGTAATATATATTTGAAATCAAGAATACTTCTGGATGCAACTTAGGCTTCTACAATTATATAATTATATTGTTATATGTCTTTTTATAACTAATTTTTCAAGTACTATATGTATTTCAGCACCCCTTCACCCCCCATCCCGTCCCCCCTCCCTCTTGCCGTCACAATCACTGTTGATGGTTCATGGAACCTAGTGAGCCTTCAAAAAATTCTAATGGGTAGGTAGCTCTCTAAGTCTTTCTATGGGCATCATTGCTGATTTAAAAACAACACTTGAATCAACCAAGTGGTAGAAGCAACTAAGCTCCACTAGAAAAGGTTGTGGAAATAACCCTCCATGGAACCACTAGACTACAAAACAAAGTTGCTAGCTTATTTTAAATGTTGTAGAGGATATTATATGCATTTCAAAGTGTATTTCAAAACTATAAATTAAATAGCACATTCTAACATCTATTTCTTATCGTTATTAATTTAATCTACAAAATAAAAGTAAACCTACAAGGATAATATTCTATACAAAAAAAAACCTAATGCACCAAATTTTAAATATTACTTTGTATAAGTTTTTTATCGTCATTACCATTGCACCTCCTTTTGGTGTAAGTGTTAGTAGTAAAGCAATTTACCTTCTAAAACTTGTTCTAACATAAACACATATGCCTTTAAGTATCATTAAAAACATGATTGTTTCCTTGTAAGTAGGATTTATATACTAGAAGTAGTGTAAGTGGGCTTACTTCCATGGAGGTTGCCCAATCAATTTCCTTATGTAATCGAGTTTTATTTGTAATGGCCTCCACTACTATTGTGTTTAAAATTGTGTAAAGTAGAGCCCCACTTTGGATAAAAAGGTGTTGCTTTCTACATAGCTACCATTTTTAAAAAAAATATAGCATTTATTTTGATGGTAATACTAACACATTTCTAAATGCATTATTTACAAACACTATCAACTTTTCAAAACCAAGTTACCTTAGTAAACGAATATGAGTTACAAATTTTTAAGATGAAATTATAACAATTTTATTAAAGGGTCTTTCTCATCTGAAAAATAGCACATAGATTAAAAAAAAATATATGAATTATCTAAATTCATCATAGCATATAGGTTTATTAAAAAGAAGATTGACTATCAATAATCTATAAGACATAAGCTAATTTTAATTTTCATATAATTTAATTTATTAAGGTTTTTGCAATAATTATGTTACAACATGTCATGTAAATAATTTTGTTACTTTTCATAACATCTCTTTCCTATTCTCTAAACTTAGAATGTTCACAAACTTTTAATGCTAATTATTGCATTTCTTTAGTTTGTTAGAGAAGTTTCTTGCTTATGATTATCTTCAAGAGATTTCATAATAGAACCAAGAATGTCTATAATCCCTTTCAATATCTCTATCTTTTGATTGCTATTATCTTTTAGAGTTTTCACTATAGATCCAATAATAACTTTAATTTTAATTGATAGATTTTGCTCAAGTTTTATACATATTGTATCTTTAGCACACATATCTTTATATATTACCTTAGATATAGGTTACTTGTCCTTCATCATCTACTCCAAAATTCAAGACTTTCACTAAAATTTGTAACATTTTAATCTATTGTCACAAAGATGTCTTGGATATATGTCCAATACCAAAATAATTTATACATTTAAAGGCCAATTTTTCATAATTAGAATGTTTTCACATACTATTACCTACCTTTTAACCATATTTTTTCTTGTAATCCCACAGATAAATTCATTCCAATTAATATGTAAAGAATGGAAAAACATTTAGATTTTCGATGAAATAGATACAAATTTCCAAAAAAATAAAA